>JAKOGI010000346.1:0-12500 GCA_029747015.1 Carnegiea gigantea | reverse complement strand
CAATCAGTAATTAACCCTCAGACTCTTGTAATCCTTTGACCTCCTTGATGCCATGCATACATATTCACTTTGATGTTGCACGCTTCTTCAAACTATTCTCTAGGGTGTTTGCAACCTGTCTTGGCACACAATTCTAGCACACTACTCAAACATAGCATAATAGCATATTAACTGGTACATTTGGGTTGTTATCATCAAAACCTTACATATGATTGTTTCAACAAATTCCCCCTTTTTGATGATGGCAAACCAAATGACCATCAAAGTGCGGTAGAGTAAAGGGCAAGAACATTGGTGCCTAAATAGTAATTTAAGGAGTCCAATGCACACACGAGATAAAGTAAGAGTAAGAATCAGCTTAAAACAGCCAGACCAATCAAAGCATGGTCATACTTATCTTCCTCCTTCCCATATCATTGGAAAGGTCGAAGGAACCATCTACATAAATTCAGTAGGGATGCACCCACCACCATGGGTAATGAGGGAAAATAACAATAATACAAGTCAAGTATATGGTACATAATGATATTAACCATCCAGTCACGCAAAAATGCACAACAGCATTAGCAGGCAAAGACATAGCATAAACCAAACCCAGCTAAAATCAGACATAACCATTGTCAATCACAAGCAAATTCAAGTTTATCCAAAGAAAGAAGAAAACAATGTTGTTGAAAGCAAGACAAGAATCAGGGCTGAGACTAGTGGTGAATCAGGGAGAAGGAGAGGGATGAGCGAATTTGGCCATAATGGCATAAAGAGCACGTAGAATATCCTCATGCTGCTGTGCATTCAAGGCCTTTTCTTCACTGAGTGCGTGCTTCACTTCAGCAATCTCTTCCTTCAGATGGAGCTGGTCCTGTACTAGTGCCTCAACTGTGGATGTGCTAGAAGAGGCAACCTCACTGGGAACAGGACTGGGACCAGGCTCAAAGGGTGTTTTGAGTCCTTATTCTGACACTGTACCAGCACTCTTCTTCACTGTGAACCCACACCCAAGCAAAGTGTTGCTCCCTATCTCGTCTGTGACATGAAATCCCATTCTCTTTTGTAAGGGAATCTTAAGTGTCTCAAAAACTGAAGTCAGAAGGAAGCCATAGCCTATATCATGACTCTTAGAAGTGTTTGCAATATGCGCAATATAACTAATCATAATGGCGGGTAGATTAATTTGCTCCCCCTGATCTAGTAGGTCTATATAACACATATCCATGGGGTCTGCAAGATTGCATCCCTGACCCCGAGGAATCACATTCTTAATCACAAACGAGAACAATAGCCTATGCAAAGGCACCATTTCCCCCTTTCGCACAGAGCGGGGAGTAGTCAAATCAGGTTGTTCGAGTCAATTCTAATAGTCGTTCATCACCTAGTATGCTCTTATCCTCACGCACATACACATCAAACCCCTTAGATGGCATCCCAAGCCAATCTTCTAAGTTATCAGCATCAAAGTATAGCTCACCGCCATTAACTGAGCTTGTCACTATCCCACTAGTGACAATACAATTGGCATAGAATTCACCCAATTCAGGTACAGAACAGCCCCGTTTAGTGTTTGTAAACAAATCTAACCAACCCTGGGCCTTCAATTTTTTTAAGAACACGTCCAGCCCCTGTTCCTGAAAGTATGATATCTTAATCAGTTTTCCTCTAACCATAGTTTTCTGAAGAAAGTGTCTGTACCTTTCACCCAGTGTTATGGTTTTTCTAGCTTTCTTTTTCTATAGTTCATCACTTTCTTCACCCAGATCGAATGCCTGGTCTGGAGATCCCCATTTCAGGGCAGGTTTCTTAGTGGAAACAGGTGTGGGAGCTGTTTTGGCTGTTGGTTTGACAGGTGTTTTGAGGAGTGGTTTGGTAGTTTGAGGAGTTGGTTTGGGTTTTCTTACAGACCTTTCAATCTTGTCCTTGGGTAGGCTCGGTGAGATGGCAGTACCTCAACTTTAAGTTCGAGGCCATCATATAGATGTGGTGAGAGGCACATTGGGTGTGGTTGTGGTCTTTATTCGGCGCTTGATAGCCGGTTTGGTTGATGTTTGGTGGGTTGTTTTCATGGTCCGCTTGAACCATATAAGGGGTTCATCCTCATCAACATCACACACGGGAGCATCATTCAAGAAGGGCTTCTCAACCCAATCTTCAACAAACAAAGACCCCTTAATCTTTTCAGTAGATTTTGACTCGGTCACACCGGATTCATATAATACCAATTCCCATCCCAAGACTGGTTTGACATGGGGTATATCATCAAGATTGACTCCTACTTGTCTCAGATCGATACTTTTCAAGAACTCAAAGATGAAGAGAGAAATACCATAAGTGGGCACAGGGGTAGCTTTCACCGTGGATGTTGGTGGTGTCGTGAGTATGTCTAGTAATTTTTCTCCCCTTTTTCTTTCTTTCTTGGCTTGAATTGAGCTTGGGCAATGCACCTTGCAATCAGAGATTGCGCCGCTACCATGGGTGTGTGCCATTGGAAGAGCTAGTGGGGGAAGAGGTTAGAGTAGGAGGAAGAGGAAGGTCGGGTTCTTGAGGAAAGGAGGGAAGGTGGTTTGAGAAGATAGGGAAGGTTTGAAATGAATTGACCGAAAAGTAAAGTAAAGATCTGTAATGATCTTTTCGACCATCGGTTTTTTGGAGAGAGAGAGGATTTTGCATGAAAGATATTATTACACCTTGGGAAAAGCTGCAGATTATAGATTAGGCATAATAAATCCAATTTCCAATACACTTTAAATTATGATAACTTGATTAGCACATGATACAAATAATGGTCAGACCTGTTCTTAGCGCCTGTTCTGACTGCTATATGTTCGGTAACAAAGGACAATAAGGACAATAACATTAGACCTTAACGACTGTCAGAATGTTACGTTCCACACATATGCTAATAACAGCACAGAAAATTGAATGCATCCATTGAATCAATTTATTTGGTCTTAAAACCTTACGAGTCAATCATTGGGAGTTGATGAAGTACTCTCACGTTCTCTTAATCATACCTAATTCAAATCTATTCCTCTCAAACTGTTCTCTACTTAGTACCTTGGTAAAAATATCAGTAATTTGTTTGTCAGTGGCACAAAAATTCATTGAAATTAAGCTCTTTTCTGCATTATCTCTTAAAAAGTGATGACGAACGTCAATATGCTTAGTCCTTTTATGTTGACACGGGTTCTTGGCAATGTTAATTACACTTGTGTTATCACAGAATATGGGAATGCATCCCGTGTCAACACCAAAGTCCTTGAGTTGTTGCCGTATCCACAGCAATTGAGCACAACAAGAAGCAGCCACTGCATACTCGACTTCTGCTATGGACATGACAACTGTGTGCTATTTCTTTGTAGACCAAGAGACCAAATAGGGTCTAAGAAAAGTAGCCATACCTGAGATGCTTTTTCTGTTAACTAGAAATCCAGCATAATCAGCATCCGCATACCCAATGAGGTCAAAGTTGCATCCTCGTGGATACCATAGTGCTAAATCGGAGGTGTGTTTCAAGTATCTAAAAATCCATTTTGCAGCTTTTAAATGTGTTTCTTTTGGATTTGATTGAAAACGGGCACACAAACCGACGCTGAAAACAATGTCAGGTCTACTGGCGGTTAGGTATAGGAGTGACCCTATCATGCCCCTATATGATTTCTCATTAACTGAAGAACTTCCATCATCCATCACCAACCTGGTTGAAGGAGAGACGGGAGTGTCCATGGGCTTAGTAAATTCCATCCCAAACCATTTAAGTAGTTCCTTGACATATTTTTGTTGATGTATCATAGTTTCACTTGCGGTTTGCTTAATTTGCAAGCCAAAGAAAAAATTAAGCTCGCCCATCATGCTCATCTCAAACTCTCCCCCATCAAATTTGAAAATTCACCACATAAATCATTGTTTGTTGTACCAAATATAATGTCATCGACATATACTTATATAATCAACAAATGTTCCCTCTTAGATTTGAGAAACAACGTATTATCAACCTTGCCTCTTTGAAAATCATTATCAATTAAGAAACTTGACAAATATTCATACCAAGCTCTAGGAGTTTGTTTTAGACCATAAAGTGCTTTGTCAAGTTTGAACACATAGTTAGGAAAATCATGATTTTCAAAACCAGGGGGTTGTTTTACATGTACCTCTTCTTTATGATATCCATTGAGAAATGCACTCTTGACATCCATATGGTATAACTTGATCTCCATGTGTGCTGCAAAGGCTACCAAGATGCGAATAGCCTCTATCCTTGCTACAAGTGCAAATATTTCCTCATAGTCGATCCCTTCTTCTTGATTGTAACCTTGGACCACCAGCCTAACCTTGTTCCGAGTGACTGTTTCGAACTCATCTAGCTTGTTCTTAAACACCCACTTGGTTCCAATTATTGATCTGTCTTTAGGCCGTGGTGCAACGTGCCAAGCCTTGTTTTTTCAAACTGATGAAGCTCCTCTTGCATGGCTATAACCAATTCAGAATCTGCAAGGGCTTCATGAACATTCTTAGGCTCAATGTTAGATAAAAAGGCATAAAAAGTATAAAAATTTCTGAGCTTAGATCTGGTTTGCACCCCTGTATTAATATCAGATATAATTTAGTCAAGGGGGTGTGAGTTCTGGTGCTTCCAAGGTCGTGAAGTGGAACGATCCACAGATCCGCTTTTCACTCTCTCCTGGTGGCTTGAAGAAACAAGTTCAGGATCAGGTCTCGAGCTTGTTCTCAAATCAGTATGAGGGTACTGAGGTTGAGTGAGCTGGTTTTGGTTCATATCAAGGTTGACAGTTGTAACGCCCCCAGTCTAAATGATTGAGCAACCTAATTTCATTACGTATTTACTATTTGTTAATGGCGACAGTCTGCCTTAAATTGGGAGCGTTACCGTCGTTCCATAATGGAACAAGGCTTTTGGATCTACCTGTAACACTGTACTCGCTAATCTTTATTTGAATAATCAGCTATTGACAAGAAACACGCATGCAACCACTTATGCATTTCAGAATATTTGATACTTTGGTTGGCATAGTATTGCCTATTAATAACGTAAGGTCCAAAATAATATACAGCTGACTAGTTCCTGGGATGTCAAGCTTAAGGACTGCTGTGAGCACTTGCCTAGCGATTCCTCTGCAAAAGAACTTCAGCACCTCTTTCACTTGGTACTATCATCGGGTTTTCCACGGAGTGGGCTATTCACTGACCCCTTTCCTAAAACCAAAAACATAAAATATTCGAATAATGAGCCGAAGCCCAGCACATACAACCCCATGCAGTGAAATAAATGTTATACATAAATAGTTGGGCACCCGCATTTCAAAACATTTTATATTTGTAAACAGGGGACAGAGAATGCATAAAGAAAATTGATTTGCTGATTATTATCTGGAAGTAGACCCCTTGGTCGACGTACGTCTTGATGCGATCATACGTTAGGTGTTCAACCCCCAGGCCGATCGGGAAGCCTGAGTTGACGCCGCGCGCGGGTATATTGATGGACATAAGCCCTGATGATTGATAATTAGCGGAGCCACTTGTTTATGTGACAAAACATTGAGAAATTTGGTTCATTATATGAATCTTAGATTAAATTTTTTCGTTGCTGAGAAATATGTGAGTTTTCGAAGAGCACAGGCAATGTACGCACCTAGTCTTTGAAAACCTCCCTCTCTCTAGCTTAAATGAAAATTGTTTGTGGCAGCCTGAAGTGACCGAGGTGGCCTCACTTCTACTTCAATATGTCATTTTCCCAATTAGTGTGAGATTATGAAGCTTCTAAAGTTTTCTCAACTTAATGTGCATTTTTAAACTAGCCACATGTCTGAGAAAAGCGATATCTTTATTATTGCTGGTCCAATTATTAATATAAGTTTATTCCTACCATTATCTCATTGCATGTTTAATATCAATGTGATTATCTGTCGTTATTATTCTCAAGATAACTATCAGTATCTTTATTATGGATGTCGTTTTTATTGTTATAAATCTTCATAATTATTCAGGCCTTGGACTTCACTATTCTTGGCATTAATTTCAAATCATTAAACCATTTGTTTACTTATTTGTATATATACATGAAATAACATATAACTTGCTACTTATAGAATGATACTTATCACATTAATGTTTATTTCATTTCAGTAATCACAGCAATTATCCACATAACATTTAGGGGATGTTGTTGATGGTTTTATCACATTAAAGAAACACCTCACAGTTAGTTTATGAAATTTCATTACATGAACATTAGGCTCTTCATTTACTAGCAACCAACGGCTCATTTGAAGGAAACTAGCTAACTTGTACTTCTCCCCAACACCCATACATTCTGATCAACGCTAAGTACCTAAATGGCTCGATCACATCAAGCCACAACTTACAACATAACCAACTCATTTTCAACCTTGACGATTCGCATTAACTCAATGAACTAACGACATCGGTTTATGGACGGTGTAAAAATTTGCACAAAAATTCATGTCAAGCATAATACGCTTCCAATCATATTATGTCAATGTATATCGCCTAACCAAATTCATAACACTCTTACGAATTCTTAATAAGTTAAGGTCGGTTCCATTGATCATTCCTTTAATCCTTTACCACTACAATTCATCCAACTCACAACATTTTATTCAAACTATGCCAATAATCCAATGATCATCCAAACCAATCCATAATTTCACAATATAACCGAATAACATCAAACTTAGGTATTTTACTCAATCATTCACTAGGATTAACAATTTTGATAAATTGTCGTCAGCACAAGCAGATTGAAAATTAAACATAACCTCAATCTCCCACTCTCTACTCTCTATCAACTTCCTCCCAAATCACAATCCAACACAAATGTCCACAACAATTTCAGAACTTGCAAATAAAATAAGTAGCAATGCCAATTACATCATTTAATCCATAAATTCAATCTCAACAACTCAGTAAATCAACTAAGTTAGGTTTAGGGTTTCACCTTCCAACTTGGCTTTGGGGCTAGAACAGAGAGGAGTGGATGGTGGTGTTGGTGACTGGTGGCAGTGGGCGGCACACGAGTGACCGGCGAGACCTCGGTGGGGGCGATGGACGGCGGAACTGACGGCGATAGGGGCCGGGCTTACGCGGCAGAACAAGGGGCTGCGTGGTTCAGGGGGCTCAAACGGACGGGGCAGGGGCGACGATGGCTGGGCTGCCACAGCCGGCGTGGTCGGCGGCAGCAGACGGCCGGAGAGCTGGTTCTTTTTCGGCGAGCGAAAACACAGGCGGAAGGGGGTGTCGGGGTATTGGTGAGGCGGAGAGAGAGAGAAGGGGGGTTTGGGTTGTAAATTAATTTGTGTTGATTTTTGTTTTAATTATGTCGGTTTGCGGTTTTTTTTGTGAATTATTATTCTTATTATTATTATGATTATTATTATTATGATTAGTAGTAGTAGTAGCAGTATTATTGTTATTATTATTATTATTATTATTGTTATTATTAGCAGTAGTATTATTTTTGTTATTCTTATTATAACTAATTTTTTACGTAGACGTTACTCTTTTTCTTGCTAGTATGTTTCAGACTGATGACTATTCAAATAAATGTTTATTTGAAGGAATATTACGGAGTTTGATATTGCCTTGTTTGAGGCCACATCGTCGTTTCAACCTGTAGTGCACAAATACAAATATACAACTACATTTAAAAATGTTACACGGAAATGCGGCACCCAACTTGATTAATTTGTAATTAAAATAAATTAGGGTCATTAAAATAGGTATTAGGTTCGGCCTATTACAACAGTGCTTCCCCCTGATTGGTCTACTTCCTGCCCATTTTCCATATTATCAGCTCCATAGTCCGGTTCACTTTCATGAGTCTTACCAATGTCTTTTCTTACAAGGCCAAATTCGAAATCTTCATCCTGTGCATCATTCTTAACCAAGGAGTTAGTTTCATCAAATAATATGTGCACACTTTCCTCAACACTTAGAGCCCTTTTGTTGAACACTTTGTAAGTTTTACTATGTCAGGAGTATCCTAAGAATATGGCTTCATCACTTCTAGGGTCAAATTTTCCCAAGAATTCCTTCCCATTATTATGCGCATAACATTTGCCACCAAAGACTCTTAGGTGCCTAATATTGGGTTTTCGCCCTTTGAGAAGTTCATAAGGAGTCTTACTAAGAAGGGGTCTGATCATGCATCTATTTATAATGTAACATGCTGTGTTCAATGCCTTTGCCCAAAAATGTCTAGGAAGACCACTAGCAATAAGCATAGTCCTAGTCATGTCTTCCAAAGTACGATTTTTATGCTCCACCACCCCGTTCTCTTGGGGTGTTCTGGGGGCAGAAATTATGACGAATACCATGTTCATTGCAATAGTCAATGAAGCTTGAATTTTCGAATTCTTTTCCATGGTCAGACCTGCGACTTATCAATGAGTGTCCTACTCTCTTTTTAGTTTTCTTAAGAAACACAACAAACTTTTCAAAAGATTCATTTGTTGATGCTAGAAATAAAGTTCAGGTGAAATGAGAGTAATCATCCATTACAACAAACGCATACCTCTGCCCGCCCCTACTTGTGATCCTCATAGGACCACATAAATCAACATGTAGTAGCTCAAAAGGTCGGGAAGTGCTAACATACTGCTGTGGCTTAAAAGAGATTCTAGTTTGCTTTCCTTTCACATAAGCATCGCATACCTTGTCATCATTGTATTTGATGGAAGGTAAACTAACTACTAGGTCTTTAGAAATAAGTTTATTTAGCCAGGAGAGACTAACATGATCTAGTCTCTTATGCCAAAGCATAACATCATCATCAAGAATACTCAAACAAGTCAAATGATTTTGGGGAAGTGAAAGAACACATGCTTTATATACATTGTTGTGCCGCTTCCCCCTCAACACAACCTCTCCAGATTTAATATTGGTAATCAAGCATTGATCCGAAGAAAATCCAACATGATTACCTTTATCACATAATTGGGACACACTTAACAAGCTATGCTGTAACCCATCAACTAGGTACACATTATCAATCGAGTGGGAGAGTGATTTACGTATCTTACCTACACCAACAATCGTCCCAGACTTGCCGTTTCCACACGCCACTCTCCCTCCATCAAAGGCTGTAAGTGAGAGGAAATTTGATTTATTTCCAGCCATATACCTTGAGCAACCACTATCCAAGTACCATAGTTCTGATTGCCTCCTCTCACTTTAGCCTGCAAAACAGCTAAGTGTCAGTCTTGGGAACCTAGATCCACTTGGGTCCCATTCTTTTCTTGGACATGGAATTTAACTCATCTTTTCTGATCCATATTTGTTTAACATATAATAAGTTTCTTTCTATGGCCCTTTTTCTCAAAGAACAAGCATATCGATAATGACTAGTTTTTCCACAATGAAAATGGATTATATTCTCTAGTAGACCAACATATTTCCTGTCCATTGGCTTAGTGACACGCCTATTCACAAAGCCTAATCCCTTTCTGTTTCGATTATGATGAGTGCTTAGCTATATTAGCGCTTCCAAGGAACTGTTCTAGTGCCTATTTTCAGTATGGTCAATTTCAGCTTTTTGCATTTTTTCAAGAAGTTGTTTATTTTCACTCATCTGGGATTCTAGATTAAGCTTTAGATTTAAGGACTCACTTTGCAGCCTTGAGAGATTAGTGTTGAACACTTCATCTCTCTTGTTCATAAGATCCTTAAGGGTGTCTAGTTCATTACATAAAATAAGAACTTTTTCATTAATTTTGAGTTTGGCACAAGTGAGAACCTCATTCATATATGCCCAAGTTCTTGCTTCTTTCTTTTCAGTCTTTTAACATCCTTTTGTAATCCTGAGCAGGTATTTTTAAGCAAGCAATTTTTAGAATTTACTATCTCGCATTCTTCCATCAATTTAAAAACTAATTTTTCAAGTTTCCTCTTGCTAAGATTCTGTACCTCTTCCTTGAGTTGGGATAAACTCTCGATCGAATCAAAATCTAAATCAGATTCACTTCGGGCCATAAGAGCTACAACTTCCACTTCATCTTGAGAGTCCTCTTCTTCTTCTGAAATATCACCCCAGGCTGCCATCACTGCCTTGGTGAACTGTTTCTCAGCATTCATTAGCTGCGTCTTTTTACCTCTGGTTTGGACCTGTTCTGACCCCTATTCTTCCTTCAGCAAGGGGCAATTCTTCACAACATGATCTTACCTTCCACACGTAAAGCATCCTGAGAACTGATCTCGATCGCTGTTGTTGGCCTTGCTAGTATTGTCATTCTTGTATTTGCTTTCGGCCTTTTTGAAGAATTTTTTTGAACTTTTGAGCGATCATGGCCATCCCTTCTTCATCAAAATCTGAGCCATCACTTTCTCTAGCTTTTAGTGCTTGTCCTCAGTCTTTCTTCACTTCTTCCTTCATCTGGGAATTCCTTCTTAGTTCATATGTTTGTAGATTCCCAATAAGCTCATCCAAGGAGATCTCATTCACCTTCCTAGCTTCTTGGATAGCAGTGACTTTTGATTCCCATGATTGAGGTAAAATTCGTAGGATCTTCCATACCAACTCTTCAGTGATAAAGGATTTTCCCAACGATTTTAACTCATTAGTGATATGGGTAAACCGAGTATACATGTCCATAGTTGTCTCTTTATTGCTCATCTTGAATAGCTCATACTTCCTTGCCAATAGCTCGATTCTGGATTGCTTGACTTGATTTGTTCCTTCGTGAGCTATCTGAAGAGCATTCCATATCTCTTTTGTGGATTCACACTCTAAGATGCGAGTGTACTTGTCAGGTCTGAGTACAAAATATAGCAGTTTCTTGGCCTTGGCATTCTTCTCCATCTTCCTGAAGTCGTCTGAGTCGAATTCCTTCATCTCCTTGGGAACAGTCTTCCTATTAGTTGTGACTTTCACTGGAATGTAAGGGCCATTTACAATAAGCGTCCATAGCTCATAATCCTCACATAGAAATAGTTCTCTATTCGATTTTTCCACCAGTTGTAATGCTGTCCATTGAAATATGGAGGTCTGGTCACAAATTGACCTTCTAAGATTCCTTGTGGTGTGCTCATTCTTTTAGAATCTCTCAAGGTGTTAACCTAATTATGAGAACCTGCTCTGATACCACTTGTTAGATTATAAGTGCACAAGGACACAAGAGGGGGGTTAATTGTGTCTTCCAACTTTTTCGTTTATTTCAGAACACTCGTGAGAACTGTTTGAAGAGGTGTTTAGAGTGAGGCAAAATAAAACTGAATGCGGAAATATGAAAGTAGACACAATATTTTTACGTGGAAAAGCACCTCTGGCCCAATTGAGGTGTACAAACCACGACCTACGATAGTAGGATTTCAGCAACAGTTTTGCTAACACGGGCTGAATTCGTTACACATGTAACTCACACGTGACAACATCACACACGTAACTTAGTCTCCCCCGAGACCCTCGTTACAAACATGTAACTGGCCTACACTTGAGAACTAGCCACACACCATGTCCAAAGTCTCCCAAGACTTAGACACACTCTAATCTCACTGATGACAGAGGAGAATAGAAAAACACCTTACTTTGAATGCTTCTAAATAAGCTGAATGTATGGTATAATACAATCTCTATTATGTCAATATAGATGATTCAATTTAGCACACTTCTTGAAGGTTTTTCAATCAGAAACGTTTCTCACAGAAAACTCAATTTTGCTTCTTGAAAAACCGTGAATGAAAATGTTGAGAAGCAAGAGATTATATACCCACGAAATGCTTATGCCGCAAGTATATGGGAGGTTTTGGATTTTAGCAACAACTCTAAAAAATAATTAGTATTCTAATCGGAATTGAATCTCTCAACATTATCTTTTTTGGAAGTCATATCTTAAAGGCTAAAATAAAATCTTTTGATAGTATCTTTTTAGGAAAACAATATTATTCAGTGTAGGACTCTTTGTAAGACAAAATATTATCAGAAAATCAACCCCAAATAAGTTAGGAATTTTGACAGTAGAAAAGTACTTGAAAATTTTTGGGATAAGAGTTTTATACATTGCCCTCAGAACACTGCAAACCTGATTGCTCAAATTGTTCTGAGCAGTGTTTTGAGCTAGCGCAAGAAATTCCTTCAAGATGAGTGTTAAGTCATGATCTTCTAATTAGCATATTAATAAGAATCTAGATGAATGCAAGTAATTAACCCAAAGACTCTTGTGATCCTTTTACCTCCTTGAGAGCGTGCATACAGATTCACTTTGATGCTCCATGCTTCTTCGAACTGCTCTCTAGGGTGTTTGCAGCCCGTCTCAAGACATAATTCTAACACAATACTCAAGTATAGCATGATAGCATATTGACTAGTACATTTGGGTTGTTATTATCAAAACCTTACACATGATTATTTCAACAATACATATATATATACATACACACACGCACACATATATATAAATAGATATAGATATATATATAAATATATCTGCAAATGTGTATATGTATATAAGTATGTATGTGTATATATATATATATAT
>JAKOGI010000345.1:652500-689045 GCA_029747015.1 Carnegiea gigantea | reverse complement strand
AAATAAGCAAGCTTAAGATTAATTAATGTTGCATTGTGCTAGATTATTGGTTGAGGTAAGCTTAGATGGTCCCTTTCCTAAATACATAGATTTTGTTAATTAGAAGGATATTTTGCTAAAGAAGAATGTTAAACAGGAATGACAACTAGTAAAATGCAATCACTGTCGCCCATTTGGTCACGGAGAAAGTGATTGTAGGAAGAAAGATTGCACCTGTGACATTATGCAGGCCCATTACCAACCATAATAGCATCAGACCCTAGAAGAGAATGTGAACAATGAGGACCTAAATGAGAAGGAAGATTTTATCATCCTAAGGCGTTCAGCAAGCAGAGCTATAATAGTTAGGCAACATTAATCAACCCCAAGCAGTAATGTCTTTCTTGCTATGTTGGAGGCATAGATAATCCAATTGGTGGAATAAGAGGCTAGCTTGCCTTTTCTCAATAGATAATGTCTTATGTTGGAATGTTAGAGGGCTTAATTGCTCTAATAAGCAAAAATATATCAAAATTTTCTTCAAGAAAGATAAAGCTAGTCTAGTGGCCATTCTTGAAACAAAAATCAGAAAAAGAAATAAGGATGTAGTGACTAAAGGAATATAGAGGGGTTGGACTGTATTTACGAATTTCCACCTTCACCATAAGAGGAGAATCATGGTGGCTTGGAGGGCCTAGAGCTATGCAGTAAAATATATGATACATTATAAAGTGATTTAGCCGACAGAAAAGAGATGCTATATTAATTTTGTGTATGGTTTTAACAAGGAGAGCCAAAGAGAGCCTTTATGAGAAGGTTTATCCAATATTGCACAAAACATCTGGGAGACTTTAACTCTATTATTTGCCCATGTGATAGACTGAGAGGAACTAAATTGTCTGTAGCTAAAATTGAGGCTTTCCACAAATGCATTAAGGAGTGTGGCCTACTTGAACTCAGAAGATTGGGTGCTAAGTTTACATCAACGAACAAACATGTGTGGTCAAATATGGATAGATTCTTTACAAATATGAGTGGTACAGTATGTTTGATTATGTCTAATCTGAGTGTTTACCTGCTGGACTATCAGATCACACACCCATTCGTTTATCATTTCCCTGATGCCCTAAGCTAGGTAGTATGTTCAAATTTTGTGATATGGGTAATTGATCTATAATTTATGAAGATTATGCAATAGGCTGTCTCAAAGAGAGGAAGGGTAGCAACATGTATACATTTGTGATCATACTCAAAGACCCGAAATTGATGTGCTAACTATGTGTATTCTATACTTGATAAGAATGGGAACACACAGTTTATTGATGTGATTACTGACTCTTATTAAAACCTTCTAGGTAAGTAACAGTATGGTTAGGTGCGCACCATGAATGAGGTCATTTAATAAGGCAACGTCCTAGCCATAGAATGGTAACTTAGCTTCTGCAAATCTATTTCAGATAAAGAAATTTATTCCTAATCACAAATCCTCGAGCCTAGATGGTTTTGGCAGTGGATTCTTTCAAGCAAGTTGGACAATTATTGGTCCAAAAGGGATGTGATGCTATCCATGACTTATTCGAAAATGGGAAGATGCTCAAAATATTGCAATTCCACTAAACTTGTTATGCTTCCAAAGTGGATTGCCCTAATACAACTACTCAACTTAGACCTATATCTACTATTTTGTGATTTATGAAAGCGTATTTGAAGTATTGTGTAATAGATTAAGAGAGGTTGTCCCCTTCCTCATTGATGCAAGGCAAGGGGCTTTTGAACTGGAAGAGAACTTATTCAAAATGTTCTGCTATGTCAAGAACTTGCAAGAGGTCCCTTAGGTGCATGTTGGAAATTGAACTCAAAAGGCATATGATTCAGTTGACTGGGAGTTCATTGAGGAAGTGCTAACAGCTCATATAATTCCCAAAGCACACATTAGTGTATCTTTTATAATCAATCTTAATGGAGGGACATTTGGTTATTTGGGGGGGTCTTAGACAAAGGGACCTTCTATCCCCCTTGCTCTGTGTGCTTGTAATGAAGTATCTAGATGGTTCTCTTAAATACTAGCAGGAAGCAATTTGTTAATTTTTAGTACTGCCATAAGTAATTTTTTTACTTAGACACCATCCAAAATATCAAAAACTCCAACTTGTGTAGTTGGTTTTTGCTGATGATCTGATTGTTTTTAGTACTGCTACTAAGCAATAATGAAAGCCTTTGCAACCTTTTCTGCTACCACTGGGCTTGAATCTAATTAGAGTAAATTCCAAGTGGTGGTATGAGCTGAGGATAGTAGGTTAAAATACGAAATCATTCGATGTACTAGATTTAGTAAAGGGACATTGCCATTTCATTGCCTTTGTGTACCTTTTACTATAGGAAGGCTCAACAATTTAGATTGCCAAGTGCTAGTGAGAAAATTATATGAATAATAAGAGCACGAGTAGCTAGAAACATATTGTATGCTGGAAGAGTGGTTCTTATTAACTTTGTCCTTATAGGGTTATTGATAACTGTTGAAAATCTCATCATTTTAGGCTCATTTGCTTCCATTTCTTAAGGAATTGAGTGCTTTAGTGATTGATTAACAGCTCTATTTCTATTTGCCCTTGGGTATGTTGCATTGATGTGTCTTGCAAATTTTAAGATCCTTTTGACCTAGTGTTGACCCTCAAGTAGAGGCAATTTGACTCAGCATGGAGGTTAATGTAATCCTCATGCCCATGGGAAGAAGAAGGGGGGAAAAAAAAAGAAAGCTAGTCCAGCATGCACTATGGTCAGACCGTGGTGCCTCCCAAACCAACAAACTCTTCATTTTCCCTTCATTATGTGGCTGAGATTGCTGTAGTTTTACTATTTCTGGGGGATTTCTCAGCTGAAAAAGAGACATCTCTAATTACTTTATCTTTCATCTCACTTAGTTTTCATCCATTCTAATCATTTTGGCACAACAGAAGAATCAAGGGACGGTTTTCATAAGAGGAGACTTGAATATTCAAAGATTGTTGAAGATATCTATATTGTTGCTAAGCATACTTTCCTCTTTCCTTCAACTCCTTCTTGATTTGTTCTAGCTAATGTTTAATTTGAATAATTTTGCTATAGTTTTAATCATGAGTGAGTAGATTTCTCTAGTTTAGAGATTTACTACCCAAAACAACGATGTGGGATTCTTAACTCTATCAAACTTGTGCTTAATCATATTTGGATTAATTCTATCCATCTTGTTTTTGATTAGATGTGAGTGATTTTGGCTAATTGGCTTACATATGCATAGATAATTGGGTGAAACATCAAAAGGAGAAACCCACTATTAGATTAGCAAGATTAGACTTGACTTAGTGGTTCTTGAAAGAGAATTTCATATTGAGAGGAAAATTGGCAATCAAGATTTTTAACTTAGACTACAATAAGAACTTTTAAAAGAATGGTGATGGAGTTGTTTAAGTAATTTGGTTTATATTGAGAGAAAAGATTGAATTATGTTTGATTGTATTCCTTTATATAATCCAAACTTGAGAAAAATACATGCTCAATTCAAGGGAATAACTCATTGCAAGGTAAAACAAATTCCGAGATGCTTTTCTTTGATTGAATTACAAACTTTGTTGTATGGAGGTCATCTAGTATAGATAAACAATCCAATTGGATACTTTTACTTAGCATTTTAGATGGACAAGACTTGATAGATTACATTGGTCCCTATGGATAATATTTTAATCTAGACTACAACACCTATGAGCTTGCAATGTGTGTTAAGTTTTAAGCACTAGTACTGGGGACTAATTTTTTAAATATCGAGTTAGTCCATAGAAGAATGACTAAGTACTTTTCTTTTTAATTTTTAATTTGGTATTGTATTGTTTCTATTGGTGCTTGTAGCATTTGTTCCCCTTCTATATGAAGTTCTTTCCATATGAACCCGATCAAAAGATGGAGAGGGCTTGTCATTGAAGTAGAAAGAAACAAAGGTTAAAGAAACAAAAGTGCAAGGCTCGTGATACCTCACATAAAATGACTGGTGGAGTGGGAGATCAAATAATGACACCCCAGGATTTCATCACCCCAGTAGCCCAAGGCATCACATGAAGTATTGCCCATCCTAATATGGAAGCTCATAACTTTAAGCTCAAGCTGACCCTTAACTCCATAGTGCAAGAAGCATAATTTGGTGATGCCTAATAGAGGATCCCAATCTACACTTCTAGGTCTTTTTAGAGGTGCGTAATACTTTGAAGCTTAATGGAGTCTTGACCAACACCATTCGCCTACAATTATTTCCCTTTTCACTCAGGGATAAGGTGAGAATGTGGCCCAATTCATTGCCTCCAGGGTCAATCACTACCTAGGATGAGCTCACTAGGGCCTTTCTTACCAAATTCTTCCCACCTTACAAGGTGACAAGCTTAAGGAATCAAATTGCCACCTTTGCTCAAAGGGAAGACGAGACGCTCTATGAAGCTTAGGAGTGCTTTAAGAATTTGTTTTGATTGTGCCGTCACCATGGGCTTCAAAGATAATCATGCTAACATTCTACAATGGAGTCACTCAACCCGTACAGTCGACCACTGATGCGGTGGCAGGTAGCACCTTAATGAACAAGATGGAGGATCAGACCTATAATTTAGTCAAGGAACAATTATCAATGACCCAATAAGAGAGGCCAACCGAAATGGGTTGGAGGTAAGTTAGAAGTTTATGCTCTTTCTTTACTTTCTGCTAAAGTAGATGCTATGACTTAGAGATTGGATTATTTAAATGTGAACATTGTGAGTTTAAGCCCCTTCTTCTCCATGTGTTTAGGGTTCCATTGACCGTTTGACTATAAATTGCCAAGTTGGGAGTCCTTTGCCCAAGACGCTAGTGCCTAGGTTAATTATGTCAATAATTACAACCCGAGACCGACTAATAACCTTTTTTCAATACTTACAATCTTGGTTAGAGGAATTACCTAAATTTTTGATATAGCTTTAACCCTTCGAATATGCCCTAGATGAATGCTAAACCACCCCCTGGGTTTGAAAGGCCTTCTTTTCCGCAACAAGCTCCCTAATGGTCTAACTTATAGACCATGATGGAGGGTATGCTTATGGCACAACAAAAGTAAGACAAGTATATTAAGCAATTAGCCTCCAAAATTGATGTACTTACTACTCATAATAAGATGTTAGAAGCTCAAATTACCCAACAAATTAGCTCTTGATCTACACCCTCTAGTAGACTTCCTAGTAAGGTCGAGCCTGACCCTAGGGAATAATGTAATGCCATGATTATAAGAGGGGGTAAACGATGTGATTGACGAAAGGGGGTTAGCAATGATGTGAACTTGCTTGATGATGTTATCATTGAAAAAGAGGTGTCTAGTGCCTCTCATGATGTGAATAATGATGTTGTGAAAGAACCTAATGAGGCTTAAAAGGACCCTAAACAAACCCTATGCTCTGCCTTTACCTTTCCCTCAAAGAATGGCTAAGGCTAAACTTGATTTACAATTTTGGAAATTTTTAGCGGTCTTAAAGAAACTCTACATTAATATTCTATTCACCGATGTCTTATCTCGATTGCCGTCATATGTTAAGTTTTTAAAAGAGCTTTTATCTAACAAAAGACAGTTAGAAGAGTGTGAGATAATGGCCTTTACCAAAAGGGTGGTCCAAAATAAGCTTCCCACTAAGCTTGAGGATCCCGGTGGTTATCTATCCCTTGCTTGATAGAATATGTGCATTGATGGTGCTTTGTGTGACTTGGGCTCAAATATGAGCTTGATGCCCCTTTCTATGCATAAGAAGTTCGAATTCAGAGAAATGAGGCCGACTATCATTTCTTTACGATTGGCGAATCATTTTGTGAAATAACTCATGGGTGCTTTAGAGGATGTCCCCATTAAGGTAGGAGATTTCTATGTGCCAGTTAACTTTGTGATCTTTGAGATGGAGGAGGATACATGCATCCCCATCATTCTTGGGAGGCCTTTCTTCGCCACTACTAGGTGCCCCATTGATGTGAAAAACAGTAAGTTATCATTTGATATGGGGGATGATCATGTGGCGTTTAACTTGTTTAAGGCTTTTAAATTCCCTTCTATATCTGATGAGTGTCATATGATTATTATGATAGACAATTTGGTAAGGGAAGAAGTCACTAACCATGTTTCTAATGACCTCTTGAGCATTGTATGTTGAATGATGGCCCTTTTTAAGAATGATAATCCTAAAGTCATAATGTGTGCTTAATTTTGGAAGCCTCTCCACATGTTCGACTTACTGTTGCCAAGGTGGGAGAGCTAACGAATGATGATAAGCACTTATTTGATGAGAAACAAGTCCCTGAGGTAGAATTGAAACCTCTTGCTTCTTTGAGGTATGAATTTCTTGGCCTTAACTCTAATATCCTCGCAAATTTAAGTGCTTCTCAAATCTTAAAATGACTCTTTACCTTCAGTGCTTGGATTACATCATAAGGTGATAATTCATATTTTATATGTAATTTTCTCCTTTATTTTGCCTACTGTTAAGTCTTTGAAATATATTTTTATGAGTAAATAATGCATATTTATATGATTTTCAGGTAAAAATAAAAATAAAAGAATCTGGGAGGAGTTGTTCAATTTCACTTGGGATTTTTCACAAGTGCAATGCCTAGAGTCCAAGCTCAAGAGACAAGAAAAATAAGAAAAGGAGTAAAGGACCCTGTGGGCCAAGTTTGGCAACCCAGTTCATGGCCCAGTACCACATGCCCAGCTACTCTCCCTTCTTCTTGCTCTCGTTTGGGCCGGTTCAGCACAGATCGGGCCCGGTTCGGTACCCAAGAGCAACCCAGCCTCTCCTCTCTCCTCCTGTCTGGGCCTATCCCAGCGTCTTCTGCGGCCCAGCTTCTCCCTCATTCTCTCCTTCTCTCAATCTCCTTCTCTTCTCCCCGATTAGGCCTGCTTCTCTGCCCAATACGCTACCTTTTTCATTCTTTCTCCCCCTCTTCTTTCCCTTGCCCGTGTGGGCTTTTGCTCGGCCCAACGCCTCACTTTTTTCCCTTTCCCCCTTTTTTTATGTTTGGGCTCGTCTCACAACCCATCAGCAGCCTAGCAACTTTAAAGCAACCCAGACTTGATTTTTGTGAGCAATCCCAAGTGGCTTAGCCAAATGTCATTAATCAAGATTAATTCTATACTTATGACTAGCCATGACCATGCATGTAACATCCCAAATTAATTGGAATTGATTTTCATTAATTTTGGGGTATCCAAAGGGGTTCGATTTCCAAGGTTGAGGGAAACAGACACACTCACACCCATATATCCATACATGCGTTCTTCTCATTCTCTCATCTTCCATATTCTATTTTTTTTAGAGAGTTGAGAGAGTTTTTGTAAGACAAGATGATTTAGGTTGAGAGGTTAAGAAGAAAATAAGCTTTGATAGCTATTTTTCTCTTCTCTTCGCATCTCATTTGTGAGCCAAATTTGAGAGTTTACACTAAGTTTCATAATTTTGTGTAATTGAGTATAAGGTTTGGACATAGGAAGTGAAACATACCAATTCTAATGGTGTTTTCTCTAACTATGGCAGGCTAAACTACTTATTTCTAGCACTAGGATGGATCCCTGATAATAATATCCTTTTGCTAATTTCTTATGGGGTTATTTTTGTCTTATTTGCATAATCTTGACTTTATATTTGATCATCATCTACTTATGCATCTTAATACTAATGTTTAATCATATTGATGACACTAGTTTAATTTGCTATCTCAAATAAATATTAGACGTTGTAGGCTAATATGATGATTATGCAATTTGGGCTTAAAATTATAATTGTTTAAAATTGAATAATTTATACTAGATATTAGATGAGTTATGTCTAAAAAGAATAGTTCATGCTAAACCACTAGATAAATTATCTCACTTCATAATTATAATCATCTTTTTAATTTATGGCCTAATGCTTATAACCTAGGTTGAACAAGAGACAAATTGAATCTCCATTTGAATTAGTGAATCAATAGTGGCATCAAAGGTGAAATCCAAAGTCCTAGAATTTTCTCCCATTTGATTTCTCTCCAATCTCTTGACTTGTTTACTCTTATTTTGCTCCTTAATTCATTTTGATAATTGAACTCATAAATTGAATTATTCTTTACAATCAAAAAGGATAAATTCAAAAATTGCTATTGTTCCTCATGGGATCGACACCCCTATACTCGATTGTCTACAATTAACTTTGTGAACTTGCAAGTAAAAAGGGTTGTAAAACTAAACATAAAATCCACATCAAGTGTTTGGCCCCGTTGCCGGCAAAAGATTGGTCTTTGAGATTACATGACGCACTTTGGGCCTATCGTACTGTTTATAAGACTCCCATTGGGATATCTCCTTACCGGTTTCTTTTTGGTAAGGCTTGTCACTTGCCAGTTGAGTTAGAACACCATGCTTTTGGGGCTGTTAAAGCTTTTAATTTTGATATAAAATAAGCAGGTTCTAACCGTACGCTTCAATTGAATGAATTAGATGAATTACGGAATGAAGCTTATGAGAATGCTAAGATTTATAAAGCCAAAACCAAAGCTTTTCATGATATAACGATTTCTCGTAAATCTTTTGAACCTAATCAGAAGGTTTGCCTTTTTAACTCTAAGCTTAAGCTATTTTCTGGCAAGTTGAGATCTAGATAGGATGGTCCTTTTGTTGTCCAACAAGTGTTTTCCTTTGGGGCAGTTCAAATTTTGGATACCCAAAATGGTAGAGTTCTCATGGTTAATGGTCAACGTTTGAAACCTATTGTGACTCATGCTTTCGGCCTTGGTTTGATTGAATCCATCAATTTGGTAGACGCTGTCTACTATGATTAGTGGGTGGGACCTTATCTGGCTGAAGACACAAAACTTAGCGCTTGTTGGAGGCAACCCAATCTTTTAGGTGATTTTGAGTTTTTTAAAATTTTTATTTTATTTTATTTTATTTTGTTTTATTTTTTTCGATGTGCTTGTGTTTTTGAGTGTGGTTCTTCACTTGGTTTTGGCTCTTGAGGTTGGTGATGGTTGTGAAGGTGCATTGGGAGGTTGATTGTTGAGCTTTAATGGACATAACTTCCTCGTGCTATCAAGTTGTGTTGCTCTTTTCTTCATTTCCCTCTATCTTATTGTTTTCAACATTGAGGACAATGTACGGCTTACGTGTGGGGGGAAGGACAAATAAAAATATTGAGGGAAATTAAAACTTGAAAATTTGTGGGTGAATTTGATTTTACGAAGAGTTTGAGTGTTCTAATTGTGTGTGCTTTATTCCTATTATATGGATTTGATTCATGTGAGCCATGCTCAGTAGAGATTATTTCTAGCTTTGACTAGTTGAAGGCCAAAATTTTTGCTATGCTAATGTCACTATGTAGTTGATTTTGAGTATGAGATGCAACCCCATTTGCAATGTCGTGATGAATATTCGATAAGCATTGAGTTTCCCATTGACTTTTCAATTTTAAAAAAAATGAAAATCAAATAAATGAAATTAATTGAGTTCTGATTTCGGTACCAATGTTCAGGTCCTATCCATATCCATGTCCTTAATTACCTGAATATGTACTAAGTGCTTATCTGAGTGTTATCTTTATTCATATCTTTATCCACTCAAGAAAGCACATAAAATAAAGTAACTTCTGAAAATAAACAGCTTAAAGTCTCAAAAAGAGAGGGGAAAAAAAACAAAATAAAAAATTTGATTTGGCATTGGGGACTCGATTTTAAAAGATGCTCTTGTGATTTTTGTCATGTGGGGTGAAACGTCGTGCTTATGGTTTGCTACTTGGTTTCGTTGTGTACTTAATTTGCTTGAATCTTGGCCTATTGACTTAGTTGAAATTGGAAGTGTTTGATAATGAGTTGTGGGTTGCTAGTGAATTGATATATGTGATTTGGAGTGGGCATTCATAATTGGATCACTTGATTTTCTTCCTTAATCTTATTCTACTTGATGGTTTAAATGAATATATGCATTAATGATATTCTTTGCTCGAGGACTAGCAAAGTGCTGGTGTGGGCGAGTTGATAATTCATATTTTATATGTAATTTTCTGTTTTATTTTGCCTACTTTTAAGTCTTTAAAATATATTTTTATGAGTAAATAATGCATATTTTCTATGATTTTCAGGTAAAAATAAAAATAAAAGAATTTGAGAGGAGTTGTTCAATTTTACTTGTGATTTTTCACAAGTATAATGCCTAGAGTCCAAGCCCAAGAGACAAGAAAAATAAGAAAAGGAGTAAAGGACTGTGTGGGCCAAGTTTGGCAACCCAATTCGTGGCCTAGTACCACATGCCCAGCCACTCTCCCTTCTTCTTACTCTCGTTTGGGCCGGTTCAGCACAACTCGGGCCCAGTTCGGCACCCAAGAGCAACCCAGCCTCTCCTCTCTCCTCTTGTCTGGGCCTATCCCAGCGTCTTCCGCGGCCCAGCTTCTCCCTCATTATGTCCTTCTCTCAATCTCTTTCTCTTCTCCCCGGTTGGCCCTGCTTCTCGGCCCAATGCGCCACCTTTTTCATTCTTTCTCCCCCTCTTCTTTCCCTTGCCCGTGTGGGCTTCTGCTTGGCCCAACAACTCACTCTTTTCCCTTTTCCCCTTTTTCCACGTTTAGGCTCGTCCCACAACCCATCAGCAGCCCAGCAGCTCTAAAGCAACTAAGACTTGATTTTTGTGAGCAACCGCAAGTGACCTAGTCAAATGTCATTAATCAAGATTAATTCTATACTTATGACTAGCCATGACCATGCAAGTAACATCCCAAATTAATTGGAATTGATTTTCATTAATTTTGGGGTATCCAAAGAGGTTGCATTTCCACTATAAAAAGGGGCCAAGGTTGAGGGAAAAAGACGCACTCACACTCATACATCCATACGTGCATTCTTCTCATTCTCCCATCTTCCATATTCTATTTTTTTTAGAGAGTTGAGAGAGTCTTTGCAAGATAAGATTATTTGGGTTGAGAGGTTAAGAAGAAAATAAGATTTGTTAGCTATTTTTCTCTTCTCTTCGCATCTCATTTGTGAGCCAATTTGAGAGTTTACACTAAGTTTCATAATTTTGTGTAATTGAGTATAAGGTTTGGACATAGGAAGTGAAACATACCAATTCTAATGGTGTTTTCTCTAACTATGGCAGGCTAAACTACTTATTTCTAGCACTAGGATGGATCCCTGATAATAATATCCTTTTGCTAATTTCTTATGGGGTTATTTTTGTCTTATTTGCATAATCTTGACTTTATATTTGATCATCATCTACTTATGCATCTTAATACTAATGTTTAATCATATTGATGACACTAGTTTAATTTGCTATCTCAAATAAATATTAGACGTTGTAGGCTAATATGATGATTATGCAATTTGGGCTTAAAATTATAATTGTTTAAAATTGAATAATTTATACTAGATATTAGATGAGTTATGTCTAAAAAGAATAGTTCATGCTAAACCACTAGATAAATTATCTCACTTCATAATTATAATCATCTTTTTAATTTATGGCCTAATGCTTATAACCTAGGTTGAACAAGAGACAAATTGAATCTCCATTTGAATTAGTGAATCAATAGTGGCATCAAAGGTGAAATCCAAAGTCCTAGAATTTTCTCCCATTTGATTTCTCTCCAATCTCTTGACTTGTTTACTCTTATTTTGCTCCTTAATTCATTTTGATAATTGAACTCATAAATTGAATTATTCTTTACAATCAAAAAGGATAAATTCAAAAATTGCTATTGTTCCTCATGGGATCGACACCCCTATACTCGATTGTCTACAATTAACTTTGTGAACTTGCAAGTAAAAAGGGTTGTAAAACTAAACATAAAATCCACATCAAGTGTTTGGCCCCGTTGCCGGCAAAAGATTGGTCTTTGAGATTACATGACGCACTTTGGGCCTATCGTACTGTTTATAAGACTCCCATTGGGATATCTCCTTACCGGTTTCTTTTTGGTAAGGCTTGTCACTTGCCGGTTGAGTTAGAACACCATGCTTTTGGGGCTGTTAAAGCTTTTAATTTTGATATAAAATAAGCAGGTTCTAACCGTACGCTTCAATTGAATGAATTAGATGAATTACGGAATGAAGCTTATGAGAATGCTAAGATTTATAAAGCCAAAACCAAAGCTTTTCATGATATAACGATTTCTCGTAAATCTTTTGAACCTAATCAGAAGGTTTGCCTTTTTAACTCTAAGCTTAAGCTATTTTCTGGCAAGTTGAGATCTAGATAGGATGGTCCTTTTGTTGTCCAACAAGTGTTTTCCTTTGGGGCAGTTCAAATTTTGGATACCCAAAATGGTAGAGTTCTCATGGTTAATGGTCAACGTTTGAAACCTATTGTGACTCATGCTTTCGGCCTTGGTTTGATTGAATCCATCAATTTGGTAGACGCTGTCTACTATGATTAGTGGGTGGGACCTTATCTGGCTGAAGACACAAAACTTAGCGCTTGTTGGAGGCAACCCAATCTTTTAGGTGATTTTGAGTTTTTTTAAATTTTTATTTTATTTTATTTTATTTTGTTTTATTTTTTTCGATGTGCTTGTGTTTTTGAGTGTGGTTCTTCACTTGGTTTTGGCTCTTGAGGTTGGTGATGGTTGTGAAGGTGCATTGGGAGGTTGATTGTTGAGCTTTAATGGACATAACTTCCTCGTGCTATCAAGTTGTGTTGCTCTTTTCTTCATTTCCCTCTATCTTATTGTTTTCAACATTGAGGACAATGTACGGCTTACGTGTGGGGGGAAGGACAAATAAAAATATTGAGGGAAATTAAAACTTGAAAATTTGTGGGTGAATTTGATTTTACGAAGAGTTTGAGTGTTCTAATTGTGTGTGCTTTATTCCTATTATATGGATTTGATTCATGTGAGCCATGCTCAGTAGAGATTATTTCTAGCTTTGACTAGTTGAAGGCCAAAATTTTTGCTATGCTAATGTCACTATGTAGTTGATTTTGAGTATGAGATGCAACCCCATTTGCAATGTCGTGATGAATATTCGATAAGCATTGAGTTTCCCATTGACTTTTCAATTTTAAAAAAAATGAAAATCAAATAAATGAAATTAATTGAGTTCTGATTTCGGTACCAATGTTCAGGTCCTATCCATATCCATGTCCTTAATTACCTGAATATGTACTAAGTGCTTATCTGAGTGTTATCTTTATTCATATCTTTATCCACTCAAGAAAGCACATAAAATAAAGTAACTTCTGAAAATAAACAGCTTAAAGTCTCAAAAAGAGAGGGGAAAAAAAACAAAATAAAAAATTTGATTTGGCATTGGGGACTCGATTTTAAAAGATGCTCTTGTGATTTTTGTCATGTGGGGTGAAACGTCGTGCTTATGGTTTGCTACTTGGTTTCGTTGTGTACTTAATTTGCTTGAATCTTGGCCTATTGACTTAGTTGAAATTGGAAGTGTTTGATAATGAGTTGTGGGTTGCTAGTGAATTGATATATGTGATTTGGAGTGGGCATTCATAATTGGATCACTTGATTTTCTTCCTTAATCTTATTCTACTTGATGGTTTAAATGAATATATGCATTAATGATATTCTTTGCTCGAGGACTAGCAAAGTGCTGGTGTGGGCGAGTTGATAATTCATATTTTATATGTAATTTTCTGTTTTATTTTGCCTACTTTTAAGTCTTTAAAATATATTTTTATGAGTAAATAATGCATATTTTCTATGATTTTCAGGTAAAAATAAAAATAAAAGAATTTGAGAGGAGTTGTTCAATTTTACTTGTGATTTTTCACAAGTATAATGCCTAGAGTCCAAGCCCAAGAGACAAGAAAAATAAGAAAAGGAGTAAAGGACTGTGTGGGCCAAGTTTGGCAACCCAATTCGTGGCCTAGTACCACATGCCCAGCCACTCTCCCTTCTTCTTACTCTCGTTTGGGCCGGTTCAGCACAACTCGGGCCCAGTTCGGCACCCAAGAGCAACCCAGCCTCTCCTCTCTCCTCTTGTCTGGGCCTATCCCAGCGTCTTCCGCGGCCCAGCTTCTCCCTCATTATGTCCTTCTCTCAATCTCTTTCTCTTCTCCCCGGTTGGCCCTGCTTCTCGGCCCAATGCGCCACCTTTTTCATTCTTTCTCCCCCTCTTCTTTCCCTTGCCCGTGTGGGCTTCTGCTTGGCCCAACAACTCACTCTTTTCCCTTTTCCCCTTTTTCCACGTTTAGGCTCGTCCCACAACCCATCAGCAGCCCAGCAGCTCTAAAGCAACTAAGACTTGATTTTTGTGAGCAACCGCAAGTGACCTAGTCAAATGTCATTAATCAAGATTAATTCTATACTTATGACTAGCCATGACCATGCAAGTAACATCCCAAATTAATTGGAATTGATTTTCATTAATTTTGGGGTATCCAAAGAGGTTGCATTTCCACTATAAAAAGGGGCCAAGGTTGAGGGAAAAAGACGCACTCACACTCATACATCCATACGTGCATTCTTCTCATTCTCCCATCTTCCATATTCTATTTTTTTTAGAGAGTTGAGAGAGTCTTTGCAAGATAAGATTATTTGGGTTGAGAGGTTAAGAAGAAAATAAGATTTGTTAGCTATTTTTCTCTTCTCTTCGCATCTCATTTGTGAGCCAAATTTGAGAGTTTACACTAAGTTTCATAATTTTGTGTAATTGAGTATAAGGTTTGGACATAGGAAGTGAAACATACCAATTCTAATGGTGTTTTCTCTAACTATGGCAGGCTAAACTACTTATTTCTAGCACTAGGATGGATCCCTGATAATAATATCCTTTTGCTAATTTCTTATGGGGTTATTTTTGTCTTATTTGCATAATCTTGACTTTATATTTGATCATCATCTACTTATGCATCTTAATACTAATGTTTAATCATATTGATGACACTAGTTTAATTTGCTATCTCAAATAAATATTAGACGTTGTAGGCTAATATGATGATTATGCAATTTGGGCTTAAAATTATAATTGTTTAAAATTGAATAATTTATACTAGATATTAGATGAGTTATGTCTAAAAAGAATAGTTCATGCTAAACCACTAGATAAATTATCTCACTTCATAATTATAATCATCTTTTTAATTTATGGCCTAATGCTTATAACCTGTTGAACAAGAGACAAATTGAATCTCCATTTGAATTAGTGAATCAATAGTGGCATCAAAGGTGAAATCCAAAGTCCTAGAATTTTCTCCCATTTGATTTCTCTCCAATCTCTTGACTTGTTTACTCTTATTTTGCTCCTTAATTCATTTTGATAATTGAACTCATAAATTGAATTATTCTTTACAATCAAAAAGGATAAATTCAAAAATTGCTATTGTTCCTCATGGGATCGACACCCCTATACTCGATTGTCTACAATTAACTTTGTGAACTTGCAAGTAAAAAGGGTTGTAAAACTAAACATAAAATCCACATCAAGTGTTTGGCCCCGTTGCCGGCAAAAGATTGGTCTTTGAGATTACATGACGCACTTTGGGCCTATCGTACTGTTTATAAGACTCCCATTGGGATATCTCCTTACCGGTTTCTTTTTGGTAAGGCTTGTCACTTGCCAGTTGAGTTAGAACACCATGCTTTTGAGGCTGTTAAAGCTTTTAATTTTGATATAAAATAAGCAGGTTCTAACCGTACGCTTCAATTGAATGAATTAGATGAATTACGGAATGAAGCTTATGAGAATGCTAAGATTTATAAAGCCAAAACCAAAGCTTTTCATGATATAACGATTTCTCGTAAATCTTTTGAACCTAATCAGAAGGTTTGCCTTTTTAACTCTAAGCTTAAGCTATTTTCTGGCAAGTTGAGATCTAGATAGGATGGTCCTTTTGTTGTCCAACAAGTGTTTTCCTTTGGGGCAGTTCAAATTTTGGATACCCAAAATGGTAGAGTTCTCATGGTTAATGGTCAACGTTTGAAACCTATTGTGACTCATGCTTTCGGCCTTGGTTTGATTGAATCCATCAATTTGGTAGACGCTGTCTACTATGATTAGTGGGTGGGACCTTATCTGGCTGAAGACACAAAACTTAGCGCTTGTTGGAGGCAACCCAATCTTTTAGGTGATTTTGAGTTTTTTTAAATTTTTATTTTATTTTATTTTATTTTGTTTTATTTTTTTCGATGTGCTTGTGTTTTTGAGTGTGGTTCTTCACTTGGTTTTGGCTCTTGAGGTTGGTGATGGTTGTGAAGGTGCATTGGGAGGTTGATTGTTGAGCTTTAATGGACATAACTTCCTCGTGCTATCAAGTTGTGTTGCTCTTTTCTTCATTTCCCTCTATCTTATTGTTTTCAACATTGAGGACAATGTACGGCTTACGTGTGGGGGGAAGGACAAATAAAAATATTGAGGGAAATTAAAACTTGAAAATTTGTGGGTGAATTTGATTTTACGAAGAGTTTGAGTGTTCTAATTGTGTGTGCTTTATTCCTATTATATGGATTTGATTCATGTGAGCCATGCTCAGTAGAGATTATTTCTAGCTTTGACTAGTTGAAGGCCAAAATTTTTGCTATGCTAATGTCACTATGTAGTTGATTTTGAGTATGAGATGCAACCCCATTTACAATGTCGTGATGAATATTCGATAAGCATTGAGTTTCCCATTGACTTTTCAATTTTAAAAAAAATGAAAATCAAATAAATGAAATTAATTGAGTTCTGATTTCGGTACCAATGTTCAGGTCCTATCCATATCCATGTCCTTAATTACCTGAATATGTACTAAGTGCTTATCTGAGTGTTATCTTTATTCATATCTTTATCCACTCAAGAAAGCACATAAAATAAAGTAACTTCTGAAAATAAACAGCTTAAAGTCTCAAAAAGAGAGGGGAAAAAAAACAAAATAAAAAATTTGATTTGGCATTGGGGACTCGATTTTAAAAGATGCTCTTGTGATTTTTGTCATGTGGGGTGAAACGTCGTGCTTATGGTTTGCTACTTGGTTTCGTTGTGTACTTAATTTGCTTGAATCTTGGCCTATTGACTTAGTTGAAATTGGAAGTGTTTGATAATGAGTTGTGGGTTGCTAGTGAATTGATATATGTGATTTGGAGTGGGCATTCATAATTGGATCACTTGATTTTCTTCCTTAATCTTATTCTACTTGATGGTTTAAATGAATATATGCATTAATGATATTCTTTGCTCGAGGACTAGCAAAGTGCTGGTGTGGGCGAGTTGATAATTCATATTTTATATGTAATTTTCTGTTTTATTTTGCCTACTTTTAAGTCTTTAAAATATATTTTTATGAGTAAATAATGCATATTTTCTATGATTTTCAGGTAAAAATAAAAATAAAAGAATTTGAGAGGAGTTGTTCAATTTTACTTGTGATTTTTCACAAGTATAATGCCTAGAGTCCAAGCCCAAGAGACAAGAAAAATAAGAAAAGGAGTAAAGGACTGTGTGGGCCAAGTTTGGCAACCCAATTCGTGGCCTAGTACCACATGCCCAGCCACTCTCCCTTCTTCTTACTCTCGTTTGGGCCGGTTCAGCACAACTCGGGCCCAGTTCGGCACCCAAGAGCAACCCAGCCTCTCCTCTCTCCTCTTGTCTGGGCCTATCCCAGCGTCTTCCGCGGCCCAGCTTCTCCCTCATTATGTCCTTCTCTCAATCTCTTTCTCTTCTCCCCGGTTGGCCCTGCTTCTCGGCCCAATGCGCCACCTTTTTCATTCTTTCTCCCCCTCTTCTTTCCCTTGCCCGTGTGGGCTTCTGCTTGGCCCAACAACTCACTCTTTTCCCTTTTCCCCTTTTTCCACGTTTAGGCTCGTCCCACAACCCATCAGCAGCCCAGCAGCTCTAAAGCAACTAAGACTTGATTTTTGTGAGCAACCGCAAGTGACCTAGTCAAATGTCATTAATCAAGATTAATTCTATACTTATGACTAGCCATGACCATGCAAGTAACATCCCAAATTAATTGGAATTGATTTTCATTAATTTTGGGGTATCCAAAGAGGTTGCATTTCCACTATAAAAAGGGGCCAAGGTTGAGGGAAAAAGACGCACTCACACTCATACATCCATACGTGCATTCTTCTCATTCTCCCATCTTCCATATTCTATTTTTTTTAGAGAGTTGAGAGAGTCTTTGCAAGATAAGATTATTTGGGTTGAGAGGTTAAGAAGAAAATAAGATTTGTTAGCTATTTTTCTCTTCTCTTCGCATCTCATTTGTGAGTCAAATTTGAGAGTTTACACTAAGTTTCATACTTTTGTGTAATTGAGTATAAGGTTTGGACATAGCAAGTGAAATATACCAATTCCAATAGTATTTTCCTTAACTATAGCCGGCTAAACTACTCATTTCTAGCACTAGGATGGATCCCTGATAATAATATTCTTTTGCTAATTTCTTAGGGGTTATTTTTGTCTCTTTCGCATAATCTTGAGTTTATATTTGATCATCATCTACTTATGCATCTTAATACTAATGTTTAATCATGTTGATGACACTAGTTTAATTTGCTATCTCAAATAAATATTAGACCTTGTAGGCTAATATGATGATTATGCAATTTGAGCTTAAAATTATAATTGTTTAAAATTGAATAATTTATGCTAGAAATTAGATGAGTTATGCCTAAAAAGAATAGTTCATGTTAAACCACTAGATAAATCATCTCACTTCATAATTATAATCATCTTTTTTATTTACAGCCTAATGCTTGTAGTTGGGGTTGAATAAGAGACAAATTGAATCCCCATTTAAATTAGTAAATCAATATTGGCATCAAAAGTGAAATCCGAAGTCCTAGAATTTTCTCCCATTTGATTTCTCTCCAATCTATTGACTTGTTTACTCTTATTTTACTCCTTAATTCATTTTGATAATTGAACTCATAAATTGAATTATTCTTTACAATCTGAAAGGATAAATTCAAAAATTGCTATTGTTCCTTGTGGGATCGACACCCCTATACTCGCTTGTCTACAATTAACCTTGTGCACTTGCAAGGAAAAAGGGTTTTAAAACTAAACATAAAATCCACATCATAAGGCTATTAAGGCACACTATTGGTGATTTTAAAGAAATTCATCCTTCTGTGTGCATGCATCACATTTTAATGAAAGATGACCATAAGCCCTCAATTGAGAACTATAGAAGATTGAATCCTAACATAAAAGAGGTGGTCAAAAAGGAAATTCAAAAATTGCTTAAGTTTGGCATCATCTACCCTATCTCTGACAGCAAGTGGTTAAGCCCGGTCCATGTTGTGCCTAAGAAAGGAGAGATCACTGTTGTGAACAATGAGAATAAGGAGTTGATTCCTACTAAGACAATCATGGATTGTCAAATGTGCATCGACTATAAGACGTTGAACAAGGGCACCCGTAAGGACTATTTTTCCCTTCCATTTATTGACCAAATGCTTCAATGGTTGGCCAAGAACTTCTATTTTCGTTACCTAGATGGGTATTTGGGGTTTTTCCAAATCCTATCCACCCAAATGACCAATAAAAAAATCACCTTTACTTGTCTATATAGGACATCTGCATATAGGAGGATGCCATTTGAGCTATGTAATGCCGCCGTCACCATTCCACGTCGTATGATGACCATTTTCTTTGATTTTATTGAGGACATTATGGAAGTGTTCATGGATGATTTTTCTATGTATTGTACATCGTTTGACCATTGCTTGAATAATCTATCAAAAGTGTTGCAAAGATGTGAGGATGGGAGCTTGGTCTTGAATTGTAGGAAGTGCTATTTTATGGCACAAGAGGGGGTTGTCGTAGGACAATTCTTTCTAATAAAGGCATTAAAGTTGACAAAGCAAAGGTAGAGGTGATTAAGAAACTACCACCACCAAATTCTATGAAGGGTGTGAGGAGTTTTCTTGGACATTTCAATTTTACTAGTAGTTCATAAAAGATTTTTCAAAAATTATAAAACTTCTCATTAATTGCTTGCCAAGGATATACCTTTTTACTTTAATAAGGAGTGTTTGAGTACTTTTCTCAGGTTGAAAGAGGTTTTAATTTCGGCTCTAGTAATGCAAACACCGGATTCGGAGCTTCCTCTCAAAGTGATGTGTGATACAAGCAATTATGCATTGGGAGCCATTTTGGGGCAGAGGAAGGACAATAAACTGTATGCCATTTATTATGCAAGTTGGACTTTAGATGAGGCCCAAGTGAATTATACCACAATGGAGAAAGAGTTTCTAGTAATTGTTTTCAATTTGGAAAAGTTTTGCTCATATTTGGTCATTGATCATGCCATGTTGAAGCATCTTTTGAAGAAGTCTGACTCAAAGCCCGGCTCATGTGATGGCTTCCACTTCTCCAAGAGTTTGATTTTGAAATTCGTAATAAGGCTGAGCTGGAGACTGTGGTGGTGAATCATTCGTTTAGATTGGACCCTAAGACTACTCCTATTGAAGAGCTTCCGATTGATGATTCATTTTCAGATGATTAACTACTTGCTATATCTCACCAAGTCACTCTGTGGTATGCTAATTTGGTGAATTACAAGGTGTGTGAAGTGTTGCGTCCAAGGTTGACCTACCAACAAAGGAAGAAGTTATTAGTCGATGCTAAGTACTATGTGTGGGAGGAGCCTCTTCCCTACAAGCCTTGTGGAGTTTGGTCTTTATAGAAAGTGCTCGTTAGAAGATGAGGTCCAAAGTGTCCTTTACCATTGCCATACTTTTACTTATGGTGGACACTTTGGTCCTTAGAAGACAATTGCCAAGGTTCTTCAAGCGGGCTTCTATTATTCCACTCTTTTCAAGGATGCAAGGAAGTTTGCCATGACCTGCTATCGATTTAACAGATCAGGGAATATTTCTAAGCTCCATGAGTTGCCTTAAAATGGTATTCTTGAAGTGAAACTCCTTGATGTGTTAGGACTTGACTTCATGGGTCTGTTCCCTCCTTCACACAACAATCTATACATCTTTATGGTGGTGCACTATGTCTCCAAGTGGGTGGAAGTCATTGCCACTGCTACCAATGATTCCAAATTCATGATCAAGTTCCTCAAGAAGAATATTTTTACAAGATTTGGCAGTCGAAGGGCTCTTTATGGTGGTTTTCACAAAGTTGCTAAGCCTTACCATCCCTAAATAAGTGGTAACTGTTAAGTCAAAAATTATGCATTGTTTTAATAATTATTTTAATTATATTATATATAGTATTTCATGTAATTTACTTTATTTTATATATTTATCAGGTTAAGCATTAATAAAATAAAGAGGTGAAGAGAGGACGTCGAAGTTCGGATTTTACACGCTAGACTATCAAGTCGGTCCAAAAATAATGATTTATAGAAAATATTATTTCCATATTGATTTATTTGGGCTAGGGTTACAAAAGTATTACTCCTAGTTGAAGAGAAGCTAGAAGACTTGGAAGAGAATGAGTCTAAGAAAAACTCTAGTAGCTAATATTATTAAAACCCTACCCCACCCTCTTCTCCTCCTCATATAAAATATCATCTCCATCACCATCTCATCTGAAAGGAGAGAAGACCCCACGGCAGCTTCACACAACCACCCACGGCAGCCATGCTTCCCCCCTCCCCCCGTCAAACACACCTCCATGCAACACTAACTCCTCATCCCATCAGCCTCCTCACCAAACTTCATCATCATCTTCAATCATCTTCACACGCCCACCTTCACGCCTCACCATATAATCATCTTCAGCCGCCTCATCTCACACCAAAACCCCACGCCTACTTCAATCCCCAACAATCACACAATCTTAATGCCTTCTTCCTTACCAACATCCGCAACACAATCACGATCATCATCATCAAGGCCAAGTAGTTTTCTATTATTTAATTTCTATTTTTTTAGTTTATTTATGTTTAGTTTATTATTAAACATGAAATCTTTGGTTAATTATTGTAATTTAAATTACAATATGTGTGAGTAATTTTTATGTACTTAGTATAATCTATCTGAAACCATGCTAAATTAATTATTTTGAAACAAGATTTATGCTTTATTATCTGGTTGATTTTTATTCATGATTCTATAGCGATTAGTATTTATCGTTCATGATATTCGTGTTATATTAATTAGAAAGCATGCTAGTTAGTTTAATATGAATTCATCTGATAGACTAAAAGGCTTTAATTTGTAAAAGTTATAGTCTTTTAAGCATTAGTATCACCCTAATTAATCTTGGATAGCTCAAACCCATATCTCTTAATTAGATAATCGTTATAGATCTTTGTTAAATTAATTTGCTGATAAATTGATTACAAGGCGTTAGATGATATTTTTCTAATACATAATGCTCTAATTTGATTAAATTCTTGTGCTGGTGTAAGGGTTATCAAAACTAGCAGGGTTTATATTAGGGCTGGACCTAAATAAACTATAATACAAGGAAAAATGGGAAAGATCCGCTGGTGGGTGTCTTCTATAGTCTAACTCATGGATAAAATTGATTTGTATGTTGATGATAAATATTAATTTGCATGGTGGATATAGATTATGCTAAGTATTTTTCATGAATTTGGTATCTTTGATAATTATTTGTCACTTTTTAGTTAATTTATTTAGTTTGTCAATTTTAATTCCTAAATTTATAAGCTTTAATATAAATTTCATTTACCCCCCCAAAAGAGTATTCTTTTAGGAGTGTCTTGGTAATATTAGATTAGTTAGAGTTTGATTTTGAGTGTGGTTATAATTTTCAGATTTAATTTTTATTCTGTTTTGGCCATTTAATTACCGGTTTGTTGGAAATTAGGTCAAAAATAGTTCCTTTTGTGTTTTTTCAAATTTTAATCCATTCTAGGGTTTATATAGTTTCCTATTCTACCTCTATTTAATTTCGAAATTTGTGAAAATTATGTAATAATTTTTCAGAATTATTTCGTGAATTGGATATGTGCAGGTTTTTATTTCAATAAATCTGAAAATCACGTTTTTAATTTTTATTTCATGTTTTTTAGGTTTTATTAACTCTAGAAAATTATATCCTAAAATCTGGGCAATTTTGTTACTTAATTTCTTATTTACATTAGTGCATTTTATTTTTTTCTCTAATTTTAGATTTGATTTTCTGTTTGCATTTTCTGGAGTTAATTTTCTATTTTAATTTTTCTGAATTATTTTACGTATAATTTTTGAGTTATTAAGTTCGAAACTTGCAAACTATCACTTTGGATTACTTTCTGCAGTTTTCAATATTAATTTTCTACTTGTTATTTTCTATTTTAATTTTTAGTTGAATATTGTGTTATTATTTTTGTTTTTATTTTCCAGATTATTTAGGAGAGCTATTTACTGTTTTATTTCGAGAATTAAATTTACAATATTTAGGAGCAATAATAAGTATTTTTTTAGAGTTTTACTTATTAAATTGGATTTATTTAAGTAATATAAAGAGAAGTAAAAATAAATTAGAGTAGTAAAATCAATTAGAATTAAACTAGCTTACTGACATAATCTTTCCTCGCGGGATCGATCCCTACTTTCTTACGCTATAAATATTATTTATAAATCAAAGTAGTGATTTAATTTGTAGCTCTACGACAAGCTTTACAGCAACGTTGAGCTATCTAATCAAGAGTTGAAGAGTATGCGACCACCAAAAAATGTTGGTCATCGGTCATCGTTATTAGTTCCATTGTCAATAATATTGACAAGGGCCTACAAAATTTCGTCGTTATGCTAAGTAATGACGAAACAAGATGTCATCGTTACAACGTAACTACCTAACAATGAACAACATTTTAGTAACGACCAAATCATTCGTTGTTAAATTAAAAAATTATAAATAAAAATTTAACATCATGATCAATCATGATGAATTTTGTTCCTCATTATTATTCAAATCGAATTTGGTTTGTCGTTATTGTTTTAATGAACTTTAATGATTAATTTTTTGATCATCGAAATTTCAATTATGCACAATGATAGTGAAAATTTATGTAATTTATCTTCAAAGAAAATTTGATGAACAATTGATTTCATAAAACACACATAAATATACAAACTTAAATTTATATATTTGTACCGAATGAAATACCACGTTTGCGAATATGCATACAAATCATAATTAGACGAACCAAAAGAAAAGCATCCTAGAAACTGTCATTCTATAATACAATTGTAGAAATTGGAAACTGCAAAATTCTCAAAGCCAACATTGATCAATCATCTGGTGTCCTTATCAACTTTAATAAGGCCCGAGAAAGTATCAAACTTAAATAAGCGTCTTGCATCTTCAAGCATCTATAAGCAGTGAATAAAGGTTAGAACATAAGTTCATGGGATTAATAAATTGAATTTATGTAGGAACTTGTAACTACAAGTTTAACATGTATGTTCATATGGTTATTTATTGGAAGGGGAAAAACAAGGAGCAAACAAATGTGACCCAATCAAGATTGGATTACTTGAGCACTCAAGATCGGATTACCTGAGCTAATATTAGTGCTAATATCAAAATTAATATCTCAAAATACAGGTTCTATTTTCAAATATATAATTAGCAATAGATCATATGAAGATTACAACTTGGTCCTCACACCTAATCAATACCCCCCGAATAAAAACACTAAGTTTTATAGACATCAAGAACACAGGAAGGGAACAACAATAATAAGTAACTACCTAGTTAATTGGGAAGGTGCAGGGGGAGATATCACCATTGACGAGGCGCTGATACCGAAGGTCGAGAAGTTTAGGTACCTCGGTTTGATCGTTCAGCAGAATGGTGAGATTGACGAAGATATTAACCAGTGCATTAAAGTCGGTTGGCTAAAATGGAAGTACGCTATGGGTGTGTTGTATGATAAGAGGATGCCGGTAGGTTTGAAAGGTAAAGTTTATCGTACGGTAGTGAGACCCGCTATGCTGTACGGTTCGGTGTGCTGGGCGTTAAAGAAGACTCATATTCAAAGGCTGATGGTCGCAGAGATAAGGATGATCAGATGGATCTGTGGGTATACGAGATCGGATAAAATTAGGAATAAAGTGATAAGGAACATAGTCAAAGTGGCGCCCATCGAAGATAAGATAAGGGAATCAAGACTAAGATGGTTTGACCATGTGAAAAGAAGGAGCATGGACGCACCAGTAAGGAGATGTGAGACTATTAACATCCTCGACGGTAACAGAGGGAGAGGTCGACCAAAGAAAAGTTTGGATGAGGTGATTAGAGGGGACCTGAAAGTTGTAGGTTTAACGGAGGACATGGCTTAGGATAGAAGGCTCTGGCGGGATAGAATTAAGGTCTTAGATCGAGGAGCATTGTCGGCATAGAGTCTTTCGATTGTAGCAGGGTAGGTTTTGTTACGGGTTGGCAGTTGTGTGTTGTTTGCAGGTAGTGTTGGCTTCGGGAGATGTCATTATTTATCTATCGCTGCCAAGGTATGGTACCTCCCCTCTTTGCCTTACTGTGCAAGTGGTTCTCTCTCTCTAACCCTTCTTTTACAAATGTTTTCACAAAATTCTTGTTTGGTGACTCGCTTGGAGTCAGCCTCTCCACGGGCAGAGATGTCGGTGGAGGTAAGGCCACCTACATCTGGATCTCCCCCGACCCTACGAAAGCAGGACCCACACTGTGAGTTGTTATTGGTATTGTTGTTGTACCTAGTTAATTGGGAAGTTGTACCATTGTTCTAGAACTTAGAGTACTAGGGGCGGGTGGCCTACAGCTCTAAAATGTCAGCCTTCTTTGTAAGTGGTATTTTTGATTCTCACATCAACTTGTCAGCCATGTCATTTGTCAATTCATAATAAAAATTAGCAGATGTTTCTAGAACCATTCATTCATATGAAATAAGTAATATGGAGACAGATTAGCAAAAGCATTTTCTTGTAAAATGAAGCGAATGTGGCCTTTAGGTAACAAATTTAGGTGGAGGTGGGATGTGGAACCCTCACATTTTTGCATGAAAAATGGTGGATGGACAATGATTAAAAGATATCTTCACTACACTTTCTTCCATTCTTTCCAAAAGCAAGAGGTAATCAAATAGATGGAGAGGGTTAAAGCAAATCAGTGTAGGTGGTCATTCAGCTAATAAGAGAACTTGTTGAGGAGATTCAAGATTACCATAGGTTGTGAAATATTTTGCAACTACAAAACCTCGCTATTGACAAGGATTATTTTCAGACTAGGAAACTTAAGGCAAATAAGAGCTTTTTAGTCACATCTATGACAACAATAATTTTGATCAGTAAAAGCTCGACTTTAAGGGAGGATAAGCTGGTTAATCAAACATGAACAAATCTTGCCCCATTTAATGTGGAACTTATGGTTTGGTTAGAACTCATGAAAAGGTCGAACACAAGTGATTTGCTATCACAAATCCATCATTCTAAGTAGTGAGAACAAGTATGCTAATCTAAGCCTAGAAACTCTGGATCATTTGCTTTTTTATTGAGATTTCCATAGTCATTATGATGCAGATGGTAAAATAGTTGGAGAATCCAACCTTCATGCCCTCAAACCTTAAGAGAATTATTTACGAGCCTCCATTGAGATGCAATAAAAAACCAGAAACATGATCAAAACTAGTCACCTTTAACTTCAAAGAATGAGTATTATCAATCTAATTTAGCAATGCTAGAGTTCAGATATCGACTAAATTCTAGTATGATATTGCACAAAAAGTACTATAGTGTCCTTGGGAAAGATGAGTGTTATCACAACTTAATTAACAAAGGGAAAAAAATCCTATATTTAATTAAAGTGTTCATCTTGACATTTTGTCAAACAGGTAATGTGCACATGAATAAATCCCATCCCAAACCTCTAATGCTAGATTCATTAACATTAACAATCAAATTGCATCTTTTGATTAAATTTCTAGCATAAATCAGTAAAATCTCAACCAACCAGGAATATAAGAAAACATAGAATGCATGACAAATTAGAATGATTTTTATTTTTTAAGGAGAGGTCCAAAAATCCCTGTTAATAAACATAGTGTAAATAGAAAGAATAAGAATCTTTTTGTGATTCCCTAACCCCTAGGGTTATAAGTATTAACGATTTCTTAAATTCCCACTTAAATTCTGGGGCGAAACGGATAGAGTTTTGCCTGAAAATTGATCATTTCCTAAGTTAAAAGCCTTACAATAAATTCCTGCATTGAATAGAAGCATATAGAACTCTAAAATAAGCTCAGCGGCTACACGCCGGAGTCCACAGCTCTACAGGCCACTAACCCGGAGTACACCAAAACCATAAAGTTCAATAACAAAGAGGGAAATAAAAGATACAACTCAATGTATGAATCATTCATCCGAGGTACTGGAGTTTTAGATCCCAACAATAAAAAACTTATACAAATGGTGGCTGACTAATCAGACGGTTGGCTCACATAGCCATACAGAGCTACTTCTAAATAAAATGCACTACATGAACTAGAGTACCTTGTTTACATTCATTTTCAACTCTAGGAATACACTACATTACATCATTTGACACGTAAGTCCACTTCTATATGTGTACACGTGACACCTTTTCAAAGCAAGAGTACACTCTAACTCGGCATAAGTAAATTGACTTCTACCTATCACAATGAAAATCTGGGAAAAGGGGAAATAGTAATGGGATAAGCAACTGCACGCTCAGTGAGTATTTCCCAAGTCCTTAAAACCAAAACCATTTGCTGGCAATAATGATAAGTAACAGTGGCACGTATTTGTACAATACTATCATATTAGACAGTTATTAATCCAAAGGAAACGTTTTCACCCCTAGACTTCATGCTAGCCACTCAATCTCGTTCTAGGCCCTTAAATGACCAAACTTCCTTACTAATCAAGCATGTAGGCATGTAAGTAAGCAAATCATAGGGGCAGTGTAAAACGCATTCAAACACGCATTTAGAAAGCGTAGCAATTCAAGATATACTCAAAGAATAGTTTATAAATCACACTAGCCTCTTCAAGGCTCATATTCTTTGCAAAAGTTCTTAAAACACCCACATTGGTAATAATTTCAATCATTTTTCTCATTTATCATGAAAATATTCTCTCTCAATATGCATAAGATCTCATAATGTGCTAATTTGGGGGAGATCGTCACTCGTCCTATGTGAGGCCTTCACTCACGCATTAATTATCCCTGGGATATAATATATTTGGACCATTACTCTCATTAGAGCCTTCCAGGGTTCTCACTTTTGGGTCTAGCTCTCTAGGCATTAGGGTTCCCGCACATCGGGTCTACCCTCTAGTCATTTGTCAAAGCACTAATCTTAGCCATTAAAATCATTTAAAACCCTCATAGGTTATAAAAAGAAGTCGCTGTCTCAAACAGTAAGTCTCACCTTTAAATAAACCACGATTCGTTTCTTTTTATTAGCTGCTTGCATAATCAAAACCATGTTTGTTTAGCAAAATAGCCCATAGCCCTACTAATGGTTTATGGTTCTTTTATTTTTAACATAAAAAGCCTTGTAAAATCATAATGAGTTTACTAACATACGATTCGAAACTTAAAGTAATTTGGCCAACGTATAACTCAAACTAAGTTTCGTAATCAACACTTTCATTGCCCATTTTCAGTTTGTTTAAAAATCCTTTTGAACACAAAGTAGGAGACATAAACAAACTAAACCTTAAAATGTTTTCAAACTCGCTACTTGTTTGCTTTTTATCTTCCTAGATCTATCGACTATTCAGTTGGGTTACTTACTAAGTAGTTCGATGATTTAGGACCCTTTTACACTATAAACATCATAACAAACTAACAGGCAACTGGTAGATATTTAAAACCATTCGTAATTATGAAAACAAGCTTTTAACGACCCTTTCTAAGGATGTCTAAGTTCACAAATCAATCATATAGCATCACTTAACAACGTCAAGATGGAAGGGGTTCATAAGTAGCATATTCATAACACTTTACAGGAATAGTTTTAGTAGAATCCACTTTAGTATTTCATAAACCTTGCAATCGACACGATTGCCACTAATATCAAACCCAAGCTCCCTCCTCACACAACACCGACCACAAGAACCTCAAATTACTCAATAATTTCATCTCAAACCATCCAACTACCAAGTGCGGTTCAATATTGCCATAAACGAATCAATAGTATATGAAACCATCATACATAAGTGTAACATTCATGCTAATAGCCCACAATAGAATTTAAATGTGACCAAACTGATTCAACAACAACATTAAATGTATAATTCAGCTTACTCTACCGCACCTCAAATCATCCAGTTAACAATCTTAGGGCATAACGCTCACATACAACTACCAAGCTCGGTTCAATATTGCCATAAACGAATCAATAGTACATGAAACCATCATACATAGGTATAACATTCATGCTAATAGCCTAAAATAGAATTTAAACCTGACTAAATTGATTCAATAACAACACATCATCAGCTTGCTCTACAATACCTCAAATCACTCAGTTAACAATCTCAGGGCATAACGCTCATATACAATCTCTAAAACAAGTCTCAGGTGCACTAAACTGATGCAACAACAATTTTAAAGCAACATTCTATTTTCCACTAATGTTCAACAGATCGGTTAGTCATAACCATGCATCAACTCAACATGTAAGACTCCTAAATTAGCATTATCACCATATTTACCCAAGTTCAACTATAATTTCTCCAATTACTGATTACTAACTCAAATTCAAACATAAACTAACTATAATCAGTAAAATTTGTTAGAAATTAGTAATAATTTAGGAGGAGAGAAACACCCACTTGGACTCTAAGCTTAGGACCTATTCTATGGGCTTTTGGGTGCTATTGGGGATGTTCAGGAGCCCAGAATTCGACTAATAACTCGCTGCTACACCTAGATCTGAAGCAACCAACCCATACCCTTGATCTTTCCTTTCTCATGCTGTCGTTCTAAAATAGAGTTGTTGCCCTTTCCCTTTAGCGTTGCCATAGTGACCGGTGTCAATTCAGCCAGGCGTGGTGGTGCTTGGTGGTTCTGTGGTGGATATGGTTTGATTTGCCCTTCCTCTTCTCATGCTTTGCTTGTATGTTCTCCTTCTCACTCCACTGTTCTCTACTTGTCGACGACGTGCGACTATCGCCGCTTGACCAACGCTTGGTTTGACCCCTGTTTCTCTCTCTGAATTTGCTCGATCTCTCTCTCTCTCTTTCTCGAATCATGGGTGGTTGCATGGGATGGACGGTGGGGTGGGCCGCAACTAGCAGCTACAGGAGAGTTGCACAGTTTACCGGCTTTTCTCTCTTCCCCGGTCTCTCCCTCACCCTTTCTTTCTCTCTCTTCGTATGTCTCTCGGGGCTGGGCAGCAGACAAGCCCCCCTGCTCGGGTTTTTCATCCAAAGAAGGGGGCTTTGGCCCCCTTTTGGTTCTATTTTTTTAAGTTTATTTGGCTTGGTTTGTTGTTATTTTGATCTCACTTAATAAACAGATCCTGGTGCTAATTAGTCTAGTCTCGTTCAATCTCGGCCCTAAACATTCTCACTCAGCTTACCAATTTTGCATAATCATGTCTTGGCTACCTAATTAACAAATTTACTAATTTCTATGTTATTGTGTAGTTAATTAGGAAAATTAATAAAACTACTCCGTATAGTATTGCACTTAATTAGCATGTGAAAATTAGTCTAATATGGCCATCTCAACCAAATAAGTTAATAAAACTATTAACTTAAACATTTAGCCTAAGGTTGAAAACCCCGGTTATTAAACTTTTAGAAGAACTCACTATTGGATTCACTACAAGTGAAACAAGTTTATCTGCAATGGAAAGAAGAAACAATTACGATTGACACCGACAATTCCAATGACTTCAATGAATAAAGAACTCTTTTGGGACAAATTCAGATTATGATCGAGTGTTAAGAAATATAAGAGGTACCCCAATTGCTATATGTAATAAGCAACTATTTGTTTCCATCAATAGAAATCATGAGAAAAGGAGAAAGAGAACTGGATGCAAACCTACATAAGGCAGTGAAGATTGAATGCTCTTCACATTTTAGGGTTATCATGTGGCTAATGTGCTTCTTTATTTCCACTATTTAATTTTCTTAATTTTTCCTTTTTTTTTCTTTTATTAGTACATAATTTTAGTCAAGGAGGAAAACATGAATTTTATTTTTCATTTTCTGCAGACTCCCTATTGATTGGCTCAAAAAAGATCCCTCTACCTAGATCAATGACAAAATTAAACAAAACAATAACAATGAGTTTTGTAACCCATTGTCTGCTGGTAATTTTATGATGAAATTAAATGACCAAAAAATATCTTTGTCATTGGTAATATCCTATAACAACAAGTTTTTGGTATGGTCGCTAAAATTTAGTTGTTGAAAAGCTAATTTCTAGTAGTGATATTGACTAGTGTTTGGGAAGTCTTGTCATTGTTGCACTTGAACACAAATCATGTTGGGCTATTCATATGCTCAATTTTGATCATAAGGTGGTCCGAGAGCGATGAGTGTTATAATTAATGAGCTTGATGAGTTGAGATTAGAGGCCTCTGAGAGTTCCCATATTTACAAGGAAAGAACTAAGTATTCACCTGGCAAGCATATCATGAATGAGAGGTTTAAGAAGGTGACATGGTCCTTATGTTCAACTCAAAGTTGAGGTTATTTCCGTGCAGGCTGCGATCCCAATGGTCGAGACCATTTTAAATCACTAAGGTTTTCCCTCACGAGATGGTCGAGGTGTGGAGTGAGTCCATAGGTCTGTTCAAAGTCAATGGACAACAGCTTAAGCCATATTTTATGGGAGAACCCATTGAAAAACTCACTATTCATACTCTAATCAACCCTACTCAAGTGTGAGGAAGGAAGGTCGAGCTCTAGACCCTAAAAGAGCACTTCTTAGTGGCAACCCAAGTCATTCCATTGCTTTCGTTTTCTTTGGATGTATATAGATTTTAGGTTGTTCTCCTTATGAGTGAAAAAAACGGAGAATAAGAAAAACAAGGATAGAAGTGAGTGAGGCAATCATCAAGAAAAAAAAGAAGCAATCATCGCCATGGCCCAAAAATGGCGGCCACCATGGACCATGGCTCATTTCTCTCCTTAAAAAAAAGGGCAGAAAAAAGGAGGGATCAACTCGTAGGGGCAGGCACCACGAGGAGATCGTGGTGGTCACCACGGACTGTGGTGGCTGCTGGTAATTCTTCATTCGACACACACTCTCTCTTCTCTTCTTCTCTCTCTAAAAACTCCATTGCAAAACCTCCAATTCTCTCTGTTTTTCACCTCAAATCACTCTAAAATTCTCAAATTTCTCTCCATTCTTCTTCATTCTTCCAAATTCCTTAAGTTTTCACACAAATTTCACCATTCTCCTCTCTCTACGCACAATTTGAACTCCATACAACCCCCATTCACCATTCCTATTTCCTATACCTAACTTCCTTATTTTCTTCACTCATCTTCATCCTTTTCCCTTCCACGGTCTCTTCTTACCGCAAACTCTCCATTTTCTCTCTTTCATATTTTCATATCCTTTATTGTTGAGGATTTTTCAAAATGTTCTACATTACTCTCTTATACTTCCCATGACAACTAAAAAGAAGCTAAAGAGAACTCAAGGCATGGGAACTTCTAAGAATACACCACAAAGAGCCACACGGACATCCGGAACATCCAACAATGCAAGGAATCGAGGTAATTCTCCTTACCCTCTTGGTTTAACTAATCCAGATCACATTACTAGATATAATGATTTGGGTAGTAGAGTTCTTACAGCTGCTTGATATTTTGATGCGGATTTGTTGTATTAGTTAGGTCTGATGTATGACATATAATAGTTGTTTGCAAGAGGTAGAATGGGACCATTTATTGAGACCCAAGACTATACCTATAGGGACCTCACTATTAAATTTTTGAGTACATTGTATGAGAAGGTCACTAGTGGTCTGAGATCTTAAAAAGGATATATTTCCTTCTACTTGCAAGGGGAGTTTTATGAATTAAATCTTAGTGCCCTTAATGATATATTTGGTTTTCCGCCTAGTTTGGACTTACCATGACATGCCTCTTAGTATGAGATTACAAGGGATTATTGATACAATAGGAGCACATGTAAAGGCACTTTTATTAGAAACCCTTATATTCGAGTGGCACACCAGATGTTGGCTTGTGGAGTTTTTGCTAGGGACAATAGTATGAATGTCCATCGATTGTCTGAGCTATAATTTTTGTCTCGTATGATGAACGGTGACCATATTAACCCCTGGGCCTTTCTTTGCCACCGAGTTGCATAGTACAACCACTAGCACTACGGGTAGAGTTGTGATTGGGGGGTATCATCATCCTCATTACTTGGTCTCTTGGTATTAAGCCCAAACCAGAGGATAGAGTTTTGAGGTTCGAGTGGCTTGATAAGGCAGCTTTTGAGATGATGAAGTTTTGTAGGGTAGACATTGGTCAGTTGTGCTGGATATACCCTTAGAATTAGCTTTTGCCGCGCTTCCTAATGTCAAGTGGACCATAATCCTTTGTTGGGCTAATCTCTCATGGTTGCCCGGTGATGATGAGGTTATCCACCCCGCATCTCTACCTACCCCAGCTCCCCAGCTTGGTGCGCCTAGTTTTTCCCATCCAACCTCCGTCCATGATTATGATGAGGTTTGTGCCACCCTTAGGTCCATTCAAGAGGAGCAAGCCTCCCTACAAGCTTATGTTTAATCTAAGAATGCTGCTCTTTGTGACTTTTTTCAGGAGTGACATGAGGAGATCCATAGCATGATTGCCTTGCAAAACCAGTACTTTGAGGACTTTAGGGCATGATTGACATATCTCTCAGGGCCACCCCTTGCATCCTCCTTCTCCCCCTCAACTTTATACTTATGTGTTTGCATTGAGGACAATGCTTTGTCCAATTTAGGGGAGTTAACTTCATTGTGATTTATGGTGTTTGTTGATTGATTTCTTAAGTATATAGATGTGTATATATTGTACACACTTGCATTTAGAAATGCATTTTGAGATAACTTGTAGCTTGCGCATATAGTTAGTGCATTTGCTTTCACGTCTATAATTTTGCATCTCTTATGCATTTTAGATATTAGAGGCATAGCATTTGGAGTAGTTTTGCATTTTAGGATTAACTTCATTTAGGATTGCATTCAAAAAAAAATATTTTAAAGCAAAAAAAATTTCCAAAAAAGATAGAAAATCCTCCGATGATGAATTTGTGGACTTGGTAGACTTCTTTGCTTTGACTTTCCCTTTGCTATGCCTATTATGAATAAAAGTATTTGGAAATGAGTTTTTGCTAATGTGCTACACATTTTGACTATGAGTTGAATACGAGTTGATTGCCCAATGAAATCTTAGTGTGAATTTTGGCATGTGAATCTTAATGAGCTAGTTATGACCGTGGTAGATGTCTTGTGAGACTTTGAGCTTTGAAGGATTAATTCATCAAGTTTAGTCTCTTTGCCCTTCTTAAGTGACTCTTCCCAGAAATCATCTCTGTAGAACTTAAAGATCACACTAGCATATGGGCCTAGGCAAAATGGTTGAGGCATTCTTTGTTTTGATTGAGCTACATTGAGTAAATGGCCACCCTTGTTGTGTATGATATAACGCTTGACACCCTCTTTGAGCCTTAAACATGTTTACTGATGTAATCCTTCATATATTGACCTTGGGCAAACACAAAATCTTACCCTTAAGACAAGACTATAGAGTTTTACTTCATGATATTTAGATTGGGAGTTAGTTTATGGGTGATAAAGTCTATTGGTGGTTTGGTTTGTTTAGTTTATTAGTAATGACTTGAAAGTTATGAATTGTTGGAGAAGTTTTGAACATTTATGTCCATGGCCATTCCCTTTTGAAAAAAGAGAAAAAGGAAAAAAAAACTATGAATAAAAAAAAAACAAAAACAAAAACGAGAAGAGAAGAGAATAAAATAGTTTGGTATTGTTGGGTTGTATAGAGATGGTCTTGAGATTCAACATTGTCTCACATATGATTTGGTTGAATATTTGAGTGTTATTGGTTTGAGGAGTAAATTACTTGTGAAATTAGGAATGTTATGTTTTACTCTTAGTCTTTGAATTTTAGCTCTATATTTTCAAACTTTTTGTTTCTCTCTCACCCTTTGCCTATGGCCCGTTACAATCCATACTTAGTCTTGATGATTGCCTATTGTATTTAGTAATTCAGTGATAGAGAATTTGAGAGCCTTAACAAGCATATGGTAGATTTGTGTCTTTAGAATGAGAATTGAGGGAACCTTACTAAATTGTAAACATATAAGTGTAGAGTGGCACATGACTAAAGTGAAGTTATACTAGTTTTCCTCTTACTCAATCCATTCCATGTGCCGACGTGATTGGTTGAGGTGACTTGGGTGATTGATTCAAAATTTGACATTGTGATCTTTAGAGATCTTTTGAAAACTTCATTTTCCCATCTAATTGCTAAATGTTTTGATCACTTTTCACTGACTTTGGGTTTAGTTTGCCTATACAGATGCTGCTCATGTTGTTCCCGAGGAGGTTGTGAATAAAATTTGCTTTTAGTCTCAAGATTGCTTGGGAACAAATAATAGTTCAAACATAAGGGAGTTTAATAATTGTTCATAATGTGCATAATTTTAGGATCATTTACTACCATTTCTTAGAGCATTGAGTGCTTTAATAGTTGATTAGCACGTCTAGTCCAGGTTTAGGCTTGGGTGTGTTGCTTTGATCTATCTTGCATGTTTTAAGACCTTTTTAACCTAGTGTTAGCCCTCAAATAGAGGTAATTTGACTTACCATGGAGGTTTCCCCCAGTCATATACCCATAGGAAGGAGAATAAAAAGGGAAAGTTGGCCTAATAGGCACTGCGGCTAGACCATGGTGCCTCCCAAATTGATAAACTCTTCATTTTCCCATTACTGTACGTCTGAGGTTGCTCGAGTTTTGTTATTTCTACAGGTTTTCTTGGTTGAAGAAGAGCCATCTTTAATTGCTCTATCTCTCATGTAACTCAAATTTCATCCATTCTAATCATTTTAGAGTAACAGAAGAATCAAAGGAATATTTTTGTAAGAGGAGACTTGAAGATGAAAAGATTGTTGAAGAGATATCCATTATTGCTAAGCATACTTTCCTCTTTCATTAAACACCTTGATTTGTTCTAACTAATGTTCAATTTGAACTAATTTGATATAATTTTATTCATAAGTGAGTAGTTTCCTTAAGTCTAGGGTTTTGCTAACCAAAATACTGATGTTGGATTCCTAACTCTATCAAATTTGTGTGTTATCCTGTTTGGACTGATTTTATCTATCTTGTGTTTGATTGGATGTTTGTGATTTTGGTTAATTTGCTTACATATGCATAGAAAGTCGGGTGAAACACCAAAACCAGAAAATCCACTGTTAGATTAACAAGATTAGACTTGACTTAGTGGTTCTTGAAAGAGAATCGCATGTTAAGAGGAGAAATTGGCAATTAAGATCTTTAACTTAACCTAAAATAAGAACCATTGAAAGAATGGTCATTGATCAGTTTAAGTAATTCAGTTATTTTGAGGGAAAAGATTGAATTATTTTTAATTGTATTCCTTTAGATCATCCAAACTAGGGGTGGTAATGAGGCAGGTACAAAGAGGGTTTAGTCGTACTCTCACCC
>JAKOGI010000345.1:375000-647500 GCA_029747015.1 Carnegiea gigantea | reverse complement strand
CTAAAATCTTGTTGAGTGCATCCTACCATCCCCAAATTGATGGCCAAATAGAGGTAACCAACTGAACTGTCACTACTTTGTTTAGAACTTTAATGAGTAAAAGCTTGAAAGATTGGGATTTAAAGCTACCCTATGCTAAGTTTGCTTGTAACAGAGCTCCATCTCATGCTACAATGCACTCTTTGTATATGCAGATAACCCCCTTACTCCTATGGACTTGCTACCGCCTACTCCAAGTGAGTTAAGAGTAAGCCTTAATGCTAAGTTAAGGACTAGATAGATGAAGAAGCTACATGAACAGGTGAGAAATCATATTAAAAAGGTCAATGCACCTTACAACGCAAGAGTAGACAAGCATAAAAAGAAACTGGAGTTCAGCCCAAGAGATCTAGTGTGGCTACACCTCAGAAAGGAGAGGTTTCCATTTAGGAGGAAGAACAAGCTCATCGTAAGAGGAGATGGACTATTCAACATCATTCAGAATGTAGCAAATAATGCATACGTGCTATAATTCCCAAGAGAAATTGTTATTTTAGCCACTTCCAATATTGGTGACTTAAGTTCTTATATAGAGGATAATTTTGAAGACTCCTTAGACTTGAGGGAAAAATCCCCTCTAAGAAGGGGAGGTTGATGCAGGGCAAGAAGGCTCCCAGAATCGACACCAAGTCTAAGATAGAGGAGATCAAGGTAATCAAATCCAGTCCCCACAAATTTAGACCTTATTCTTCCTCACAAGTCTAGAACTAGGCATGGTTTTGGACAGTTTATTCATGGGTGATCCTAGTACCCCTATGCATGAGTCCTACTTTGTTGGACTCTTTAAAGTGTCTACTATTGCACGAAACACTTAATTTTAGCCTAAGCACTAGGCATTTTGCTGTGTTTGTCCAAATAGGCAAGGCATTGTAGTGGCAGTCTCATTCTACCCGTCTTAAAAGATTAGGTAGGATCACCACCTAAAACCATATTTAGGACTAGTATTTTTGCTCAGTATGATAGCCAACATCCTAAGGTACTAATCTAGAAAGAGAATTGAAGATAAAGTCATCTTCTTCAAGGGGTTTCAACTATATTCAGTTGGCCATCGCAGTTTAAGCTCCATTTTGACCCGTTTACGTGTCCTACTAGTTCTCTTACCTAAACCTAATTTAAGGCTTATTTTTCTATTCAAGGTGTTTATTAACATCTTAAGGAACATTAAAATTAGTTCTAAGTCAAGTATAGGTTTGACAACCAGCTTAACCTATTTTAGTGCTTAACCAATTAATTAAGCTAAATGGATTAGTTGAGTCACTATGATGTTCAATACCTCCAAGTGGAGGTAATCCTAGGTATAAATCACTAGGAATGATACCCTTAAAGTCTTGTATAAGAGACTGATCTAAAGGAAGCAAGAGTGTCTTTTTCTCTCCCTTTTCTAGCACAAGCAAGGCATAGACTATTTCCACATTGCTTATTGAAGCAAGGTAAGAAGGTTTCTAGAATCCAAACTAAGTCCTAGCCAAAGTAGATCAAGGTAATCACATTCACAAATTAAAACATTGTTCTTCCTCACTAGTCCAGAGCAGAGCATGGTTTTGGATTTTGTGAGTCATCCTAGGCATCCTGTGGACGAGTCCAACTTTGTTGGACCCCCAAAAGTCTCACCTTTTGCATGTGATACTCAATTTTAGCTTAAGTAGTAACATTTTACCACATCAGTCAACACCAACAAGTCATACAGGGTTAGTTCTATTCTGCTCATCTTGGAAGATTAGGTGGAATTACCACCTAAAACCTAATTTAGGACCAATATTTCTGTTAAAGATAATAGATAAAATCCTAAGGCACCATATCTTATAGAGAATTCAAAATCACGACAAGTTCTTCATGGTGATCTCGCTACATTTTTCTAACTATTATCAGTTGGGCTCTATTTCGACCCTGTTTGAGTTTCTGGTTCATTCTCTTCTAACCCTTATTTAGAGCTGATTTTTCTATTTAGGATGCTTGTTAACATCATACGGAACCCAACCATACATTAAAAGTAGTTCTCTGTCAAGTGTAGATTAGAGAACTGACTTGATCATTTTCAGTGCTAAACTAGGTTAACTGAGTCTAATCCAGCTACTTTGACTTTGCTATGATCTTCCTTAACAGGGAGGGTTTTATGACCTACCTACTTGTTCCCTTGGCACCTTGGACATTCAAAAACATCATCACGGCTTCTTTTACAGCTTTGGAAAGCAAGTTGGCTAATTGGGAAGGAATTTGACAACCACTTGTAATCTGATTGGCCAGCCGAAAAGGAGGTCACTTCCTTTCCCATGTGCAAATTACATAAAGTTAATCAAACATGTTTAGGCTTAATTTTAATGTAAATATGTATTTAATAAACTCACACTTTGTAATTAGCTTAAGTCAAGCTTGTGCAATTCAGTTAGCAAAGCTTGTTTAAGGTTTCCTAATCATTAAGAAACATGCCTACTTGCTTGGTTGCTCAGGGGACATGCATATAAGCCTACTTAGCTGCTTGTTGTAATCATAATACTCATGAATGAAAGCTTAGCTTCATGTTTGAAACACAACTCTTCAAATCTCACTTTAAACAATCTGTTTTGATTGCTAAAATTGAGTGGTTTCCTTTAATTTGAACTTGGTGCCTTAACCTTTAGAGTTTAGAGGGTTGAATCATTACTTAAATTAGGTGGTGGTGTGGCCTTATTCATATCCTTTGTTCTTTAGATAACTTCATTGCTCGACTAGAATCAAGCTCTAACTAGATTGTAATCTTAAATTGCTTGAGTTTTCCTTAAGCTCACGCATCAAAGTATTATTAGAGCATAACCTGGTGAGTGTCTTACTTACTATTTCATTGGTTTGCAATCTAACTCTGTTCTAAACCACATTTCCAGAAGACTACAAAAGAAACTACTGAGCCCCAATGTAAAAACCATCTACAAATAACCTAGCTCCTTCAAACAGCCTACATTAAATCCATCCATGCTTGGGGAAGAAGAAAGTAATACTCCCCAACCTAAAGTCCCTAGGGGACTTAGTCTAGAACAAGCCTGTGATTGGGTAGAGGGAATGCCATACACTAAATTCAATAAAACTTCCAAACACTATCCATTGAGGTTTCCACTATATCCACCAGATTAGAAGAAGTTTTGGCTTGTTTGAGAGATAACCCCAGAGGAGGAAGACTGTGTCTCTCAAAGAGGTAACTCCCTTCCACTCAGTCATCTTCTGTCCAAGATGATGAGTCATTAAGGAGGAGAAGGGGGGACAGCCCATTGATGATTTGAGCACCACGAAATTTAATCCTCTTGAATTTGAAGGCAACCTAAACCCGGATCTTTTCCTTGAATGGGTTCAGTCCTTAGAGAGATCCTTTGAAATCAAGGAGTACTCTCAGGAAAAGGCCTTTAAAATTGCCACTCTTAAAATAAAGAAGTATGCCTCTCTTTATTATGAAAACACCAAGAGGCAAAGAAACAAATGAGGCAAGTCCTGGATCAGAACTTTGCCTAACATGAAGAAAATGATGCATAAATGGTTTCTCTATGTAAACTACAACCATGATCTTTACCTAAAGGTCGTAATGTATGTCAAGGTGCCAGAATGCCTTCACCACACCTAGTAACTCAACATGGAAGATATGCCCTAGAATAATGGATAAAATCCACCATCTAAGACCAAGAGATTCACCATCGATCTTCTTAAAGCCAAGCACAAGAAGATCAAATAAAGAATCTCACTGCAAACAATGCCTTAAATAAGGATGAGAGATTTTTAGAGAGAGTTTTCACCAAGCAAATATGATTGTATTCAAGTTCAACATTAGTTCTTACAAAGGTGCTAGAGGGGTTGATACACTACCCTCTAAACTAATTCAAACCAAGCTTAGAAGATGATAATTAAAAGTCAAACTCGAAAGCTTAGGCAAGTGAGCTTCTAACATGTAGATTAGAATGAATTATGATTAAGACCTTACTGTAGTTGGTCTAATCATCGTAACGCCCCTAAAAGTCATTTAAAGTACACTTTGGACTAAACGTATAGTGAGTCACTAATGCAAGAGAACCAAAAATAGGTTGATGTATGCAAGTGGGACCGTCATGGGCTACACTACTCTGTGCAGTAGTCTGAATTGTATTTCTCCCCTTCATAGGGGGTTGACTTCATAATAGAGCTCCTAGCTAGATAATAGATAGGAGAAGGCTTCTAAATTATTAGGGCATACGTGCATGAGCTTAGGATGCTGTAATACTTACTCAGAAGCAATCATCATGAAGCATGTTCATTTCAGTCTGCACTGGAAGTCCACCAACGAGTAATCCTTATGTTGTGGTGACTAATTAAGAGTGTTTAGCTACGGTCTAATGGCTTGACATTAAAGTGGAGCACCTAAGCTTCAAAACAAGTGTTATATTAGATGGGTTAAACTTTAGGGCTCTGCTGAAAATCCCTTTAAGCCTAGTATTGTCTAACCTGGCTTATGATTGTTCTAGAAGTTTATTGACTTTCTTGGACTAAGGCTCTTTCTAGGCTAGCTTCAAAAGTGAGTTCTTTGCCTTCACAGAAGTGATTCCCTAAGTGAGAAGAGCCTCTTTATTCCCCTTATGTGATGCCTATTCTATGCCCTAATGTACATCATCCTCCCTACCTTTGAAAGGATTTGCCCTTAAGTCCACAAAGTTGACATCATCTTCCACACAAGGACTCAAATTCCACACATTGAAAGTGGTTGATACAGTCATATCCCCTAGATGCTGTAGCTTATATGCGTGGCTCCCACCTTTGCTAGGACCTTAAAAGGTCCACCTCATCTTGACATTAGCTTGCTCTTTCTCTTGGTACAAAACCTCTCCTTCTTAACGTTTAACCAGATGAAATCACCCGGCTAATACTCAACCCCCTTTTTAGTCTTGTTGGCCTTTGTCCTATAAGCATTATTCATCTTCGCGATATAAGCTTTGATTTGGTCATGCAACCTATTCGTTTATTTTGCTCTTTACTCAACCTTATATCTAACTTCGTATTTAGTAGGAAGTGGAATGAGATCAATTTGATCAAGGGGATTGACCCCACAGGGAGCTTTAGATAGTGAGCATCCAATGGCCTTAGCAAGGGCTCTGTTGTAGGTAAACTTGTCATGTTAGACTTCCAGATCCTACTCCCTCAAGTTCTTAGGCACTAAAGTCCCTAGGAGAGTTAAGAGTATCGTATTAGTGACTTCAGTTTGGCCATTAGTTTATGGATGGCATGTGCTATTGCATAGTAGCTTGGTGCTTAAAAGATGTCATAGGCTCCTCTAGAAATGGGATAGAAACTTGGTGTCTCTGTCACTCATGATGGTGTAGGGTACACCATGGAGCTTGATAATTTCCCTGAAGTATAATTCAGCAATGTAGAAAGTATCATTTGCCTTATTGCAGGCTATAAAATAAGCCAGTTTGAAAAATTTGTCCACCACCACCACAACTGAGCCCTTCCTCCTTGGGGTCCTGGGTAGTGCTACCACAAAGTGCATGTTGACATCTTCTTAAGACCTCCTGGGAACTATAAGTGGAGCAAATAGGCCTTGATGGAACCAACTCCTTTGCCTTATGATAGATAGAACACCTTGACACCACCTTGTGAACATCATCCCCTTTTTTGGGCAAGTAAAAGTGTTCTCTAAGGATATCCAAAGCCTTGTTCAAACCAAAACGACCGGCAAGAGAACCTTCATGAGCCTTTCTAATTATGAGTTCTGTCAAAAGACATATTGGCACACACATTTTATTTCTCTTAAACAGGAATCCTTCTTACATCATATAGGGACCCTGTTAACGGGTGTTCCCCACCAAATCTTTAAAAACTACATCCTTTGAATAATATCCTTGCATGGACTATAATCCGAAGAAGTTTTGCTCCTAATACAGAAATTAGAGAATATCTTCTTGAAAGGGCGTCAACTACTACATTCTCAATACATGTATTGTGCCTAGTGGAGAAGTTGAAGGCTTTTACAGAAACTCTACCCACTTGGCATCTCTGGTATTAAGCATAGGCTGCCTATTACAAAACTTGAGTGCTTGGTCAGTAGAAGGAAGAACAAAGGCCTTAGGATTAAGGTAGTGGCTCTAGTGGCTTAAGGCTCTCACAATACCATTAAATTCAAGGCTCTTATAATGGTATAAAATTCGCTATCATATATGGAGTAGTTGAGTTTTGGACCACTGAGTTTCTTACTGAAGAAGGTTATGGGCTTCTTGAGTTTAATATGTACAACTCCAATGCTATCTCCACTGTTATCACAATCGACCTCAAATAATTCTTTAAAGTTAGGTAGTGCTGCGACAGGGGCCTCACTTAACCTTTGCTTTATAGTCTTAAAGGCCCCCTAGGCTAGTGAAGACTACGAGAAACTACCTTTCTTCATGCATTCTATAAGTGTGGCTATGATCGAACTGAAATCCTCAATAAACCTCTTATAGAAAGAGGCATGGCTGTGAAAGCTTCCCACTACTGTGACTGAGTTTAAGACTAGTTAGGACTTGATTGCTTCAATCTTTGTATCATCAACCTGAATACCTGCACAAGAAGCAACATACCAATGAAAACACCCTTGGAGTGAAGAATTCACAATTCTTAAGCTTTCTAGAAAGCTTCTGCCCTCTGATGGTGGAAAAGACTTCCTTCAAATGATCCATATCCTCACATTCAGTCTTGCTATGTACAAGGCTATCATCAAAATAAATAACCATAAACAAATCGATAGGGCTTGAGTATCTCATTCATGAGTCTCATGAAGGTACTTGGGGCATTGGATAGTCTTAGTAGCATAAGAAGCCATTTATAGAGCCCTTCATTGGTTTTAAATGTAGTCTTCCACTCATCCCCCTCGCTCATTCTAATGTCATGGTATCCACTTCTTAAGTCAATCTTAAAGAAGACCTTTGAACCATGCAATTCATCTAACATGTGATCAAGCTTACGAATAAGGTACTCATACTTGACTATAATGTTATTGACGGCCCTACTGTCAACACACATTCTCCAGCTGCCATCCTACTTTAGTGCCAAGAGAGCTGGAACATAATAAGGCTCATACTCTTCCTTACATATCCTTTGTTAATAAGCTTTTGAACCCACCCTTGTAATTCCTTACTCTAAGTAGGTTGGATCTGTAAGCAGGTTTGTTTGGTAGAGGTGCATTTGAGACTATGTCAATTTGATGCTCAATTCCTCTTTTGGTGGAAAGACTAGTAGGAAGGTCTTAAAGTAAGACATCCCCAAATTCTTGAAGTAGGGGTTATACCAAGGGACTGAAAGGTTTTAACTCCCCATTGGAAGTTAATTCCACCACTAAGTCAGCAAGAATAATCTCTCTTTTACAAGTAGCTCATTCCACTCTACTTCCACGGGCAAGTAAGGCCTTTTTTCTAGGGTTTCCCTTCCTACCTTCAGGGTTGTGCAACTGTGTAGGGGGCTAGAGGGGTTAGGGTCCATTTCATCTCATGCAGTTTGAAGGAATATATATTTGGCTTGCCATGCTGTAAGACCCTTCAATCATACTGCCAGGGCAAACCTATAAACAAATGACATGCATCTGTAGCCAAAATATCAAAAATAACCTCTTCTTTATACTTCCCAATGGCAAATGCTACTAAGCTTGCTGAAAAACAGTTCCCTCATCTCCTTTCTTGAACCATTACAAGGTGCCTGCCTTGGGGTGCTCAATGGTGGGAAGACCAAGCTTCTCAATCAACTTAGTGGAGGCTACATTTGTATAGCTTCCTCCATTACTAAATAGTTACAGATCTTGTTGGCTACTTAGTGTAACCAAGGATGAGCCTTATGCTAGTAATGAGGGTTTTGTGAGTGATTATTGCTGGTTTGCTCAAGTGTTGCAGTCTTTGCCTCCTACGGATGATATTGAGTATGATTTTGACTTAGGAGTTGAATTTAGTAATGGCCTGTCTGATGGAGCGCACTACAAGTTTGTTTTGTATACGAATCACGCTATTTGGCATTGCCTGATGATGAAGAAGGATCTACATTCCAAACACCTGAGATGGGACCTTACATTATAAGGTTTTAACTGTGCGGTTTATGATAAAAAGAAGTTAAGGGATGTAGGGGAGCCAATTGAGAAGCCCTTTGCACACGCCCTTTCTGATCCCGAGCCAGCATAATAGTGAAGGTTGAGCTCTCGACCTTAAAAAAGCGCTTCTTGGGAGGCAACTCGACTTTTCCTTTTACTAGTTTTTCTTCTTGATTATATATAGTGCATTTCTTATTTTGAAAAAAAAAAAGCGAGCAGAAAGAAAAATAGATAAAATACAAAAAATAAATACAAAAAAAGGGAGGAAAAAGAAGGGGGAAAAAAAAAAAGAAACATCGAAAAAGTAATAAGAGAGTTGAGGCTCCAGACAAAAGCCACCATGGACCCGTAGTAGTGTTTAACTCAGTTCATGGAGCTCTATCCAGAAATCAAAAAATTTGAGGAAAATAGAGCCGACCACGGAGGGTCCATGGTGGTCCCCACCGTCCATGTTGGGCCTGTTCGTCTATAGTCAAGGGTTTTTCATGCCCTTTGAGTCAGCATTTCACTTATTCATCTTCAACATCATCTCTTTCTCTCTAAACTTCTCCTTCTCTCTCTCTATAAACTCCATTAACCCCCACCTTCTGACCTTCAATTTTTAACCATTTTCCATCAAATTTCTTCCATTTTCCTAATTTCTTCGCCTACCTGCCAAACCTCCTCCAAATTTTTCTTTTCTACTCTTCTTTATCTCTCATTCATCTCTGCCCATAACCATTGTCTCCCACATTCTTAAAACACTTCCATTATACCTCCTAATGTTCTAAATTTTCATCTTTTCAACCATAATTCTGCCCCAATATCTCTCATTTGCACCATTTTTTCATTTTAATAGTACCGTTCTTGTTAGAATGTATAAGGTTTTGATGATAACAAATCCAAGTGTTGTAGTTGTATTATTGTTCCAAACAGGCTTTACCAACAGGGTCTTACTGCTGTTTTTCAATATATTAAAACTGCTTGACTAATGGTTTATCAAGAATAGGTACTCAAGTCAGCGATGTAAGAACAACCATGAGGAACAGGCTCTGTAAGGTGTTTGAAACATGTCCTGTGAAGTGTTTGAAGCATAGGATATAAGTGCAGCCGTGAGGAACAGGTCCTGTGAAGTGTTTGCAGCAGATTCGTCTCTTCTACAAGATGACTAGTGGTTACAACAAGATGTCTTGATTTAATTTGGTTTTATATTTTTAGACTCTTGTTAATATGCCAATCAGAAACTCTTAACTTACCACTTACTTGAAACGGTTTTGTTTTCTTTTGGTAAATATTTTGGATCACCCTTCAGAACAATCCTGGAAACAGGGTAATCAGGGTGTTTCCAGAATAAGCTGCAAAAAAAACTGTTTTGCACGATTTTTATCTTTTGGATTTTGAGCAGCTTCTTCAAGGATTTGCAAGAAAGATTTTTTATGGAGTATCTTACCCCTTATCCTAAAAAACGGTTATTAAAATCTAAGGGGATTTGCAAAATCTTTTTTGAATAAAAAGAATATCCAATTTTTGGCAAGTGGATAAGGTTGTCGAGAAAAACATAGGCTAGTTTCTGAGAATCACCGCCTTATGCACACGGTTTAGGAAGTGTTTCCAGCTCATGTTTCCTCATCCCTTGTGGCTAAAGAATTCTATATTCTTTAGGGATTTTAGTTTCCAAAAATTTGAGGAATTGTTTTTCCAAGCACTATATAAAGTCGCTTCTTACAACCTTAGATGTATCGGTTTTCAAAGAGAAAAATTTAGTGTTCATGAGCTTAAAAGTTTGAAAAGAAAACCGTGTCTAGTGAGTGAGTTATTTGAGCTTTCAAAGTTGGCATACTAGGATTTCATTGTACCCTATATTAGCTTAGTTGAGAAGCATTGTAATAGGGTGTTTTTCTTTATACTCTTCTTTCACAAAAGTGAGTTGAGTGTGTGTCCAAATCAAGGGGATTTTGGACGTGGGGTAACCTGTCTTAGGGAAGACGGTTACGTGGGTTGCAATTTGTAACAAGGTGTGTTACTATTGTAACGTGATTAGCCCGTTTAGTGAAGTGTTTAAATCCTACACGAGGTAGGTCGTGGTTTTTTACCTCAGTTGGGCTAGAGGTGTTTTCCACGTAAAAATCCTGTGTCCATTATTTCTGCATTCAATTTTGTTGGATTTTCGCTTCTGCTTATCTCAGGAACAACCTGTGCGAACAGGGTCTAAGATTGTTTGCCAGCAACTTGCGAAAATCGGACACCACAATTCACCCCCCTTCTTGTGGTTGTGTACTCTCTAAATCAACAAGTGGTATCAGAGTAGGTTCTCCTTTGAAAGGCTAACACCTTGAGAGATCCTTGAAGATGAGTATCCCACAAGGTATGCTTGAAGGTCAATCTATAACTCGACCACCATACTTCAATGGCCAACACTATGGTTGGTGGAAGAATAGGATGGAAAACTACATCAAGCACTATGAGTTGTGGATGCTCATCAAGAATGGACCACTCATCCCAAAGAAAATAACTGAAGATGGAAAGTCAATCCCCAAGGAGCCTAAAGGATTCAATACTGAAGATTACAGAATGAAGGAGAAGAATGCCAAAGCCAAGAAACTTCTATATTTTGGCCTAGGCCTTGATGAATATACTCGCATATCTGAATGTGAGTCGGCCAAAGAAATCTGGGATGCTTTGCAAGTAGCTCACGAAGGGACCAATCAAGTAAAGCAATCCCGGATTGAATTGCTTATGAGAAAATATGAGCTGTTTGAGATGGGTAATCGTGAAAGTGTGATGGACATATACACTCACTTCACTCATATAACGAATGAGCTAAAATCCTTGGGAAAATCCTTCACCACCGAAGAATTGGTGAGGAAGATCCTAAGAATTTTACCTCATTCTTGGGAAGCGAAAGTCACGGCCATCCAAGAAGCTAAGGACATGAACAAGATCACTCTAGATGAGCTGATTGGCAACCTCCAAACATATAAACTTAGGAAAAATTCTCAACAGAAAGATGAGACAAAGAGAGATCGAGGTCTTGCACTAAAGGCCTTAGAAGATGATTCTGATTCTGATGAGGAGGAGATTGCCATGATCACTAAAAAGTTCAAGAAGTTCTTCAAGAAAGTCAAAGAAAATAGTAAAAGGAAGGACTTCAGCAAGGCCAGGAACACCTCTCGGGAACAGTTCTCCGGGTGTTTCAAGTGTGGCAAACTGGACCACATTGTGAGAAACTGCCCACTGCACAAGGAAGAACAAGAACCCGAACACCCTAGAAAACAGGGGAGGAAACAGGGTGTAAGCAGCTCAACGAAAAGGTTCTCAAAAGCTATGCTCGCGGCCTGGGGAGAATCAAGCGAGGATGAGGAAGGGTCTGAAGCTGGGAAAGCTGATGTAGCACTCATGGTAAGAAGTGACACTGATTCAGATGATGGATCAACAGATAGTCTGACTCAACTCAAGAATATGGTACGTGGTCTAAATAAATCAACTCTTGAGGAATTAGTGTACACTATAATGGATATATGTGCTGAATTAAAAAGGGATGTTCGAGATCTAGAACTTGAAAATGAAACCCTTAAATTAGAAAAACTTGAAGTTGACAAAGAAACTCTTGCCTTGCATGAAAACATCAATGTGCTTAAAGAAACTCTACTCATGAAAGAAGAGACTTGTTCCACTAAATTGACTGAGCTGGAAAAAGAATCCCTTGACTTAAAAGGTAAGGTCGAGTCCTTGCTTGTAGAAAATAAAAACTTGCTTGAGAAAATGAAACAAATGGAATCAGACCTTGCCACAAACAAGCTCTGGAACAGGTCCTCACAAGCACTTGAATGGTTAAACACCCATCATAGTCGAAATAGAAGAGGACTAGGTTTTGTGCCTAAGATGACCTACCCAGTGAATAGAAAATATGTAGGATTATCTGAGAATATTGTATGTTATCACTGTGGTAAAACGGGTCATTACCGTTATACTTGTCCTTCAAGAAAGTATGCCATTAAAAGGAACTCAGTGAATATAAAACAAATATGGGTTAGAAAAGATGAGATTTGTACCTCTAAAGGAATGGGACCCAAGTGGATCTGGGTTCCCAAAACTAACCTATGATCTGTTTTGCAGGCTGAAGTGAGAGAGAACAACCCAGCAAACAACCTAGCGAACAGCGTACGGAACACCCTAGGGAACAGGCAGCTGTGGTATGTTGACAGTGGGTGTTCGAGGCATATGACTGGTGAAAAATCCAATTTTCTCTCACTTACAGCTTCAGAAGGAGGGAGTGTGGCATTTGGAAACGGCAAATCCGGGACAATTGTCGGTATAGGTAAGATAGCTGAGTCACTCTCCCATTCAATTGACAATGTTTATTTTGTGGATGGATTAAAACATAACTTGCTAAGTGTGTCCCAACTGTGTGACAAAGACAACCTAGTAGTGTTCTCACCAACACGTTGCTTGGTTGTGAATATGAACACAGGAGATGTTGTGTTGAGGGGGAAGCAACACAAGAATGTTTATAAAGTGTGTATCTCCACTCTTCCCCAAAATAATTTGACTTGTTTGAGTGCCCTAAATGATGATGTTATGCTTTGGCACAAAAGGCTAGGTCATGCAAGCCACTCGCTTTTGAACAAACTTGTAACCAAAGACTTAGTGGTAGGCTTACCTTCCATCAAATTCAATGATGACAAGGTATGTGATGCATGTGCCAAAGGCAAACAAGTCAGAAATTCATTTAAATCTAAAAAGGTGTATAAGCACTACTCGACCTCTTGAATTGATACATATGGATATATGTGGTCCAATGAGGATCATGAGCAGAGGTGGTATGAGGTATGTGCTTGTGATAGTGGATGACCACTCTCGTTTCACTTAGACCCTGTTTTTGGCTTCTAAGATGAAACTTTTAAAAAAATTTCTTTCTTTCATTAAAAAGACTGAAAAGAGGGTAGGACACTCTTTGGTATGCCTAAGGTCTGACCATGGTACAGAATTTGAAAATTTAAGCTTTATTGATTATTGTAATGAGCATGGTGTTGATCATAATTTTTCAGCTCCAAGAACACCCCAACAGAACGGAGTGGTAGAACGCAAAAATCGCACTCTAGAGGACATGACTAGAACAATGCTTGTTGCTAGTGGTCTTCTTAGAAACTTTTGGGCTGAAGCTTTGAATACATCATGTTACATTATAAATAGTGCAGATTAGACCTATTCTTAACAAAACTCCTTATAAACTTTTTAAGGGAAGAAAACCTAATATTATGCATTTTAGAGTTTTTGGTTGTAAATGTTTTATGTATAATAATGGAAAGGATGCCTTAGGAAAATTTGATCCAAGGAGTGATGAAGCAATATTCCTTGGTTACTCCTCGCATAATAAGGCATACAAAGTGTTTAATAAGAGAACCTTGTGTGTTGAGAAAAGTGTGCATGTGCTTTTTGATGAAACTAACTCTCTAAGCGAGAATGATGCACAGGAAGAAGACTTCGAGCTAGGTCTTGTTAGAAAAGACGTGCTGCTTCAAGGTGAACAAGGTAAGGATCAATCAGAGGAAGCAAGGTCTGAGACTGTTCTTCAGGAAGGTAAGCAAGGTGTGAACCAAACAGGGGGAAACAGGGTGGAACCCTGTTCGGGACAACACCAGCCGAATCCTTCAGGGATAAATCCAGGAACAAGCTTCCAAATAGGCTCGAGAACAGGTTCTGAACCTGTTTCACCGAGTACTCCAGCTAGGATAGAGAGCGAGTCTGTGAACCCACTTTCACCACAATCATGGAAATACCAAAGTTCACATCCTCTTGATCAAATTTTGTCTGATATTAATGCAGGAGTTCAAACTAGATCTAGACTTAAAAATTTCTGTGCTTTCTATGCTTTTTTCTCAAAAATTGAGACTAAGAATATTAATGAAGCCCTTGCAGATTCAGATTGGGTCACAGCCATGCAAGAAGAACTCCATCAGTTCGAAAGGAACAAGGTATGGCACCTTGTGCCACGGCCAGAGGATAGAACAATCATTGGAACCAAGTGGGTGTTCCGTAACAAGCTGGATAAGTGCGGAATAGCCACTAGGAACAAGGCCCGGCTGGTGGTTCAAGGCTACAACCAAGAAGAGGGAATTGATTATGAAGAAACCTTTGCACCTGTTGCAAGGATGGAGGCTATTCGAATCTTGATAGCATTTGCAGCCCATATGGAGATCAAGTTGTATCAAATGGATGTTAAAAGTGCATTTTTAAATGGGTACCTCAAAGAAGAAGTGTATGTCAAACAACCCCCTGGTTTTGAAAGTAATGAATTTCCTAACCATATTTTCAAACTTGACAAAGAACTTTATGGTTTAAAACAAGCCCCTAGAGCTTGGTATGAGCGGTTGTCAAGCTTTTTATTAGAACATGGTTTTACAAGAGGCAAGGTAGACAATGCCTTGTTTCTAAAATCTAAGGGGGAACATTTGTTGATTGTCCAAGTATATGTCGATGACATCATATTTGGTGCAACTCATCATGATTTGTGCAATGAATTTTCAAAAATGATGAGGAGTGAGTTTGAAATGAGCATGATGGGTGAGCTTAATTTCTTTCTAGGCTTGCAAATCAAGCAAACTTCAAACGGCACCATGATCCATCAACAAAAGTATATCAAAGAGTTACTTAAGTGCTTTAAGATGGAGTCGGCCAAGCCCATTGATACTCCCATCTCTCCCTCAACCAGGTTGGTAATGGATGATGGTAGTCCCTCAGTTGAGGAGAAATCCTATAGGGGTATGATAAGGTCACTCCTATACCTGACGGCTAGTAGACCTGACATTGTTTTCAGTGTTGGTCTATGTGCACGTTTTCAGTCTAACCCTAAAGAAACTCATCTTAAGGCTGTAAAAAGGATTTTAAGATACTTAAAACATACACCTGATCTAGCCTTATGGTATCCTAGAGGTTGCAACTTTGATCTTGTTGGGTATGCTGATGCTGATTATGCAGGTTTCTTGGTTGATAGAAAAAGCATCTCAGGTATGGCTCACTTTCTTAGACCTTATTTGGTATCTTGGGCAACCAAGAAACAACTCTCTGTTGCCTTGTCCATAGCAGAAGCTAAGTATGTGGCAGCTGCATCTTGTTGTGCTCAGTTATTATGGATAAGACAACAACTCAAGGACTTTTGTGTTGACATAGGATGCATTCCTATTTATTGTGACAATACAAGTGCAATTAACATTGCCAAAAATCCATGTCAACACAAAAGAACAAAACATATTGACATTCGTCATCATTTTTAAGAGACAATGTTGAAAAAGGAGTGATCTCAATGAATTTTTGTGCCACTGAAAATCAAATTGCTGATATATTCACAAAAGCATTGAGTAGAGAACAATTTGAAAGGAATAGACTTGAACTAGGCTTAATTAGAACAACCTGACCAACCTGTTCTCTCGCCCTGTTTGCAAAATTTAAAAGTTACGGGTATAACATGTTAAATTTTTGTTTGTAATCAACTTCTGTGCTATGTTTAGCATATGTGAGGTTTGCAACTTGCTGACACTCGTTGAGGTCTAATGAGATTGCCCTTATTGTCCCATGTTACCGAGCAAGTAACCTCAAGAACAAGCACCAGAAACAGGTACGCCTCTTGTTTGTCAAATATGTGCAACAAATTGAAAATTGCTAATCTCTTCCCGAGGCGTGCGCGGCCTAAATAAATGCAAAAGCCGTTGCAAAATGGGCAAAATCTTTTAAAGATTTCGTATGTCTCTCTCTTTAAAGCTCTCTTGCTCAATCTCTCACCTCCACCGAAACTCTCTTGCTCTGAAACTCTATTCAAGAAACCCTAATCTCTCTCCTTCCTCTGAAAAATAGCGTCCCCCATTAGCTCCGAGAGCTCCTCGACCTCAACTCAGGGCAACCAGACACAGAACACAGCCTTGCAAACAGCCGCAGCCCTGTTTGCGCCTACACAATTTCTGACAGCCCTCATGGAAGGTAAAACTACTGAACCTTCTCGACCCATTGTCTATAAACCTTTTGAGTTTTTGAAAAGCATCGACCTTAGAATAGTGAATCTGAAATTGGAAGACATCCCTTACAAATTTGGGTGGGAATTGATTTATTTGGAGAAACGGGGGCATGTAAACCCCAACAACTTGTTAGGGCATCTGAAAGAGAAATTGGGCCTTTAGATGAAATCTTTCTATTCAATCATGGACTAGATGATATCAATTCGTTCGGGCTGTTTCCAGAGTAGGAAACAGGGGCCGAAACAGGGCCTGAAGTTTTTAGGGATGACCTAGGGGAGGATTTGTCAAAAGAAGAAGGGGGAAGTAGTGGTCAAATGGAGGAGTCTCCTGTGAAGCCTGAACAAGCCACACCAGTACCACCAACCGGTGAGAAACGTAAACGATACAAAATTGTGGCTAGGCGTACTAGAATGCCAAGAACACGACCACCATCAAGGTCTAAAAGCGGCCAGACTGAAGAACCCTCAAAAAGTGAAACCCCTGTCAAACCAAAACCACAAATCTTCTCTTCGGCCAAACCCACAACCAGGCCAACTCGCAAATCAGCCCGAATTGCCTTCCACTCTACACCTCGCCTGCCAAACAGTCATCCCCTATTGTTGAGGAAATTGATTCCTCCTCTGAGCCTTCATCAGATAGTGACACTGAGAACACCACCTTCAAACAGGGCACTCCCGTGTTCTCAGAGTCCTCAGAGGATAAGCCTCTACCTGCACCAAAATTGACCTCCACTTTACCCTCCAAACCATCACCCCTCAAAACTCGCAAGAGAAAAGCCTCTCTCAAACACGCCTCCACCCAAGACCCTCCTACTGAGCCTCAACCTAAAAGAGCCAAGAAGTCTACCCCGTCCGCAATCTCAGCCAAACTGACCCAACTGCTTCAGAGACGGGTAGTCAGGGGCAAAATTATCAAGGTAAAATATTTTGAGGAACAGGGTCTGGGGGTGTTTCTGCACAAGCTACGTGCACAGGGGTGGTATGAGCTGTTTACAAACACCCAGCTGGGGTGTTCTGTACATGACTTGGCAGAGTTCTATGCCAACTGCACTGTCACCGAAGGAGTGGTGATAAGTGTTGTTAATGGGCAATAGCTTCGCTTTGATGCGAAGATATTAGGGGAAATTCTGGGGATTCCCTCCACGGGCTTTCATATATATGTGAGAGAAGACAAGACTATTCTAGGGACAGCCAGGCTGCTGGAGCTCTCCCAGAAATTTAGCCTGCAAGCAAGCCTGCAAACACCCAAGTCTGTGAAGAAAGGGGACATGACATCGCTCCATCAATTGATATTTTGGTTTATTATCAAGAATGTCATTCCTCGGGGCCAGGGTCGCAATCTTGCCGATGCCATGGATCAGTGTCTTATGGACCTGATGGACAAGGAAGAGCAACTCAACCTTCCTGCCATCATGGTTCGACATATTGCAAGAATTGCAAACACCTCCAGGGAACATGACCTCGGGTATGGTTTCTTCCTGACTAGTGTCTTTGAGCATTTTGGGGTGACTCTACAGAAGAAGGTGGGAGCTCAGTTCATCGATGAGATTGGGAGTAACACCCTTATGGGGTGTGGATACACTTTGGTTGAGGGGTCTGCCTCAGAACAGGGGACCAGAACACCCCGTCCTCCTGTTCCTGGCAATTCCTCAGTCAAGCTTGAGACTGCTTTGGAAGAAAACTCTCGACTCAGTGCTGAGCTTACTGCTGTAAAAGCTGCCCTGGACGAGGAAAAAGCTCTAAACGCTAAACGCCATGGAGATCTCCTCGCCCTTCTTTCTTCCCTCTCTGTCAAATTTGCCCCTCCTGCTCTCTGATCACCCCCCATCTGTTGTTCTCATAGCCTGTTCTCACTTCTCTTGGTTATCCTCTCTTGCCAGTTTGTACTTTCTGTTGCACTTGTTTGGTGAATGACAGGTTATCTTATTTTTGATTGGCTTTGCCTTGCTTGCTTTTTGTTGCGAATTGCTTGTGTGTGACTAGGATGGCCAATCTCATTACCGTACCAACACACTTGAGTGTATCACCTGTTGACTTTTCTCCATTACCCAAGTGGTGGTGATAGCAAACACCCTATGATTGACGGTTCGCCCCTACTTTTTAATGATGCCAAAAGGAGGAAGATAGGATGACTAATATTGTTTTAGTTTTGCCATGGACGAGTTAAATTTCTTACACTTTTTCGATACTGACTGCTTCATGTGAATTGTCGGTCCTATAAATAATTGGCACTAATCACTTCAATTGTCCTTGAAATCAATATGGTCACTTGGTTTGTCATCATCAAAAAGGGGGAATTTGTTAGAATGTATAAGGATTTGATGATAACAAATCCAAGTGTTGTAGTTGTATTGTTATTCCAAACAGGCTTTAGCAACAGGGTCTTACTGCTGTTTTTCAATATATTAAAACTGCTTGACTAATGGTTTATCAAGAACAGGTACTCAAGTCAGCGATGTAAGAACAACCATGGAGAACAGGCTCTGTAAGGTGTTTGAAACATGTCTTGTGAAGTGTTTGAAGCATAGGATATAAGTGCAGCCGTGAGGAACAAGTCCTGTGAAGTATTTGCAGCAGATTCGTCTCTCTACAAGATGACTAGTGGTTACAACAATATGTCTTGATTTAATTTGGTTTTATATTTTTAGACTCTTGTTAATATGCCAATCAGAAACTCTTAACTTACCACTTACTTGAAATGATTTTATTTTCTTTTGGTAAATATTTCGGATCACCCTTCAGAACAATCCTGGAAATAGGGTAATCAGGGTGTTTCCAGAATAAGCTGCGAAAAAAACTGTTTTGCACGATTTTTATTTTTTGGATTTTGAGCAGCTTCTTCAAGGATTTGCAAGAAAGATTTTTATGGAGTATCTTACCCCTTATCCTAAAAAACGGTTATTAAAATCTAAGGGGATTTGCAAAATCTTTTTTAAATAAAAAGAATATCCAATTTTTGGCAAGTGGATAAGGTTGTTGAGAAAGACATGGGCTAGTTGCTGAGAATCACCGCCTTATGTACACGGTTTAGGAAGTGTTTCCAGCTCATGTTTCCTCATCCCTTATGGCTAAAGAATTCTATATTCTTTAGGGATTTTAGTTTCCAAAAATTTGAGGAATTGTTTTTTCAAGCACTACATAAAGTCGCTTCTTACAACCTTAGATGTATCGGTTTTCAAAGAGAAAAATTTAGTGTTCATGAGCTTAAAAGTTTGAAAAGAAAACCGTGTCTAGTGAGTGAGTTATTTGAGCTTTCAAAGTTGGCATACTAGGATTTCATTGTACCCTATATTAGCTTAGTTGAGAAGTACTGTAATATAGTGTTTTTCTTTATATTCTTCTTTCACAAAAGTGAGTTGAGTGTGTGTCCAAATCAAGGGGATTTTGGACATGGGTAACCTGTCTTAGGGAAGACGGTTACGTGGGTTGCAATTTGTAACAAGGTATGTTACTATTGTAACGTGATTAGCCCATTTAGTGAAGTGTTTAAATCCTACACGAGGTAGGTCGTAGTTTTTTACCTCAGTTGGGCTAGAGGTGTTTTCCACGTAAAAATCCTGTGTCTATTATTTTCGCATTCAATTTTGTTGGATTTTCGCTTCTGCTTATCTCAGGAACAACCTGTGCAAACAGGGTCTAAGACTGTTTGTCAGCAACTTGCGAAAATCGGACACCACAATTCACCCCCCTCTTGTGATTGTGTACTCTCTAAATCAACACTTCTCATCCATTCTCTTCATAGTTACGATTTTTAAGATACCCCTACCCATCCAAATTCCAACCATGGCACCAAAGAAGAGAGTGAGGACTACTCTAAGAGTGGCGATGTTGAGTCAAGCTCCCCAATGAGTTTCATAAACCTCAACTATTACGCAAAACCAAGGTAGCCCACCTCACCCGTTTGATTGTCCTAATCCTGACCATATTGCTGGATATAATGCTTTGAGTAGTAAATTTGTTATAGCTACTCGATATTTTTGAAGAGGATTTATTAACTATATTGGGTTTGGTTGATGATATTCGTTGGTTGTTTGCTCGTGGGCATATGGGTCAATTTATTGACACTTGGGACTATACAAATCATGAACTTACTTTGAAATTCTTGAGTGCATTGGATGTTGAAGTCATGAGTGGTCCTCGATGTTATGTGGGTTATATCTCATTTTGTTTGAATAGGGACTTTTATGAGCTAAATTTGCGTGCTTTTAATGGCATATTCGATTTTCCACCTTGTTCGGATTTATACCAACGCCCATGTGCCTGCGGAGTTTAACCCTAATGGCTTTTGGTACACCTTAACTGATAATTACCAATATTTTGCTAGTCACTCTAAGGTCATTATTATTCAAAGCCCCTGTATTAGAGTAGCCCAATGTGTCCTTGCTTGTTGCTTTTTTTGCTCGGGAGGATAGTTTGAATGTACCTCATCTATTCGAGCTATATATCTTGCATAGCAAGCTAGAAGGGACACGAAGTGACCCTGTTTGGTTTTTTCTAGTTAACTGTTGAGTAAGCTACCAATTCTACCAAGAGGATAGTAATTGGAGGCCTTATCATCCCTATCGTTATCTCAGCTGGTGTTGAGCCTAACCCTGATGATTACGTGTCAGGTTCAGAAAGATTAGCCTTGGCTGCCTTTAAACAAATGAAATTCTGTACAATGGAGGGCGGTAGAATTTGTTGGATTAACCCTGGTATAACAGCTGGGGTTTTCAACCTTAGGCTAATCGTTCGAGTTACTATTTTCATTAACTTATTTGATTAAGTTAGCTATATTAGGCTAATTTTTGCGTGATAATTGGGTGTAATAATTATGTGAATAATTTTTATTTTTTTTTCCTGGTTAATTATGTGATTTCATAAAATTAGCAAACTTGTTGGAAATTAGCCAAGTCGTAATAATGCGAAATTAGCAAATTGCACCGGTGGTTTAATTTAGGCATCTCTGGATTCGATGAGAATGTTGATTATTAGAGTGTCTAGAGTCAAATCTCGACTGCGCACTAGTGATTTGGAGACTGCGAACAAGAGTTATCCAGCAATAAAACACACCAAAAAATAGTAAAACTAAAAGGGGGCCGAAGCCCCCTTCTTCAGCCCAGAAAAAATCATCACTGGGGGGAGGTTCTCGACCTAGCCCGCGACCGCCAACATCAAGAGAGAGAAGGGAGATTGAGCGACAAAAGAGAGAGAGAGAAGGGGGCCAAGTGGCGCAGTGACAGCGGCGCCGCCAGGTTTGCACGACAGCCCCGACGCCCTGAACTCAAGAACACACAGAGAGAAAGAGACTGGATGAGAACGAGAGGGGGAGGGAGGACGAGGGCCACGGCGGCTCGATTGGGTGACGGCATGCCGGCGGCGAGTAGTACCGGCCACGCGCTGCTAGTCCTCCTTTCACGACACCACACCGAAACGACCACCCTCCCCTTCTATAGTTCAACCCCCTGTCATTTGCATAGTTGCTTAGAGAGGGTGAAGTTGAACGAATCTAAGGTCAGGAGGCCCGAAATTTAGCCTCAAATCAGTCGAATTAGCCCACAAGCTGGGTCCTTAGCTTGGGATCGAGGTGGGTGTTTCTCTTCTCCTAAAGTATTAGTAATTTTGAAAATAATTTAGTCCTCAAGTTATGATGCATGTGAATTAAAGATTAGTCAGGTTAACTGGAAAAGTGGGGAGTGATTGTACGTGTTTTGTACAATTGCGTTCAGGCTTAGGATATGCATGTATAGGCTGACCGAAAGTTTGCCCTGAATCAAACTGATTCTCATGCCTGATTATACATGTTTGTACGACTAAGTCCTACCTTAGATGTTGGATGTATTGGCTGACCAAAAATTTGCCCAATACTGAATTAATGTGTATACCTAAACTGCTGCTTTATTAAGTCATAATAACCTCCTTAGTTGGGCAGGAAATACACCCTATAAATTGGCAGAATTAAGGCTGAAATCGAACTGAAAAAGGGCCGGGAATGGGGCTACTATCAGGCAGAGTTTGTGGCTTTTATGGTTAGTAAATCGATGCATGTTAAATTGGTTAATTCATGCTTGAAAATGGCCATGAAACGACCTAAGAACACTTTAAATCGATGCACACTAATTTGGTCAATTCATGCTTAAAAATGACCTTTGAAATGATTTAATAACCTTGGTTAATTAAAACATATTTGAAAGCCTTAGTGTGATTAGATTATTCTTTGAAAATGACATGAATTTCGCAAGCTTACTTCCTAGTTACGAGTTCAATGATAGTTTCATGCTTTGTTAATTCATTTTGATCTGCTGAATGTTCTATATAATTATATATGTCTCAATGTGCCACTGGAAGGATGATGCTTGCTCGGTAAGTTTGTATGTCACTATTACATATTTTATTATGACCTTTGTGATAAAATGCTATGATTGCAAAAATAAAACCGAATTGATAGTTAGATGGCTTGAGGTTAAACTAATGAGAGCTCTTTAGGCTCTTTGGGGTCAATGTTGCGTGACGAGGGAGTCTGGGTTGTGATCGACCGCAATTGTGTGTGTTGTGATCGGCCGCAATTGTATGGATTGCGAGGCCATGTGTGGCTTATTGAGCAGATGCTGCCAAGTTGAATTATGAAGTATTTGAATGTGTTACGTGTGAACTGCTGCCTTTCATGTCATTAAGCTTGATCATGTGTGTGAGGGTGCGATTTTGAAATAGAAGGTTCTTGGTGGTTGAAAATAAAAGTAACCATAACTGTTAGCGAATAATGGCCTATGTCTAACGATACAAATGCAATTTTTAAGGCATAAAGAATTTTAAAAGGGAGTGAGTTATATAATAAATGATTTCGTCATAAGAGACAGCAAACCTATTAGCCGCTATGGCCATGTGCTTTAAATGGGTAAGATAACCTGCTTAGGGGCATATGTAAAATAGGAGTGAACCTGCTAGAACGAGGGAATCCCTAGCCTAAGGAGTAGTCCCAGTAGTGGGAAACTCTAGAAGACCCTGACGAGGGTGTAGGTCCAATTACGTAGCCATCTCGGGAGTAAGAGCTTATGCGTGAGTGATAGTCTCACTAGCGGTTGAGAAAAGATCTCATCCAACTAGCAGATTATGATGATCTTACGCCAAGAGTATTTTCCTAATAAGTAAGAAAAGCAGTTGTCATTTCGCTATTTTAAGTTTTTTAGGAAAAAGAAAGATTTTAAGGGCCATTAAGAGGCCAGTTCGAAGAAGATTCGAAAAGCTTATAAGGGTCATTAGAGGACCAATACAAAAGAGATTTCTTTTTAAAGAATATGAGCCTCAAGAGGCTAAGTAAAGTATTTTCAGGGAAAAGAAAGAAAGCTTCCTGTGTATATCCTGTCCATATCTTATGAATGAGATTCCAAGTATAGTTTGAACGAAATTTGTAAAGCTTGTCATAGAGCTATAAATTTACCACTACTCTGGATATAAATAAGGATATAGCATAGGGGAGTAAGGATTGAGTCCACGAGGAAAGATATAATTTATGCTAGTCTAAACCTATTTAATCCAACTTTTCATTATTTTATTACTAAATCAACTTCACTAAAACAAATAATTATGAATGTGAAAATTACTATCTGATATCCTAGAATTATGAAAAGAAGATTATAGAAATAAGAACAAAAAATTAGAACCTAATTTATTCTGAAATTATTAAAACAGAAAATTGATTACTATATGAGATTTTTAATAGAAAGAGGGAAAAAACATGCAAACCCGAAAAGTAATAACTAAATTAATAGAAACTTATTTAATATATTTTCTCGTTAATCTGGACAGTATTTTAAATACCTAATCATCTAGAAAATATTCCTTATTATTTTCCAGAAGATTAAACAGAAAATAAACTGCATAAATTAAATAACAGAAATCAATACAGAAAATTAATAATCTAATTAACTGCTTTAAATGAATTACAAAAATAATTATTAAAATTAACTATAGAATAGAAAATAATTTTCTAGACCAGAATAACTTTTAAAACTCACAAATAAAATTTTAAAATAATTATTACGAATTTAACAAATAGAAAAATTTGCACGGCAAAACTACGACAATAATTGGAAATTAATTCTGAAAAATTAGCAAATCAATTCTAAAAATTGCGAAATTGAATTCTAACAGATCTAAACACTTAATTAACCTAGAAACACTCTAACTCTTAGAAATAACTTAAAAGAGCTAATATTGACCTAATTGCTAACTAACCAATGGAAACTAACAAATCGAAAATAGAAATCAAACCTGAAGTTTTAAAGACACAAAAACTCAAAATCTAAAAACACTAATTATACTAAAATACTACTAAAAGAATAATATTTTGGGGGGCGGTAAATGAAATTTATATTAAAGCTTATAAATTGAAGAATTAAATTGACAAACTAGAAAAATTAACTAAAAAGTGACAACTACTTATCAAAGATACCAAATTTATGAAAAATACTTAGCATAATCTATATCCACCATGCGAATTAATATTCATCATCAACACACAAATCGATTTTATCCATGAGTTAGATTATAGAAGACACCCACCAGTGGATCTTCCTCGTTTTTCCTTATATTATAGTTTATTTAGGTCCAGCCCTAATATAAACCTTACTAATTTTGATAACCCTGACACCAGCATAAGAATTTAATCAAACTAGAGCATTATGTATTAGAAAAACATCATCTAACATCTTGTAACTAATTTACCAGCAAATTGATTTAACAAAGATCTATAACAATTATCTAATTAAAAGAGATGGATTTAAGCCATCCATGATTAATTAGGGCGATACCAATGTTTAACAGGCTATAACTTTTACATATTAAAGCCTTTTAAACTATCATATGAATAAATTAACTAGCATGCATTCTAATTAATATAACACGAATATCATGAACGATAAATACTAATCGCTATAAAATCATGAATAAAAACCAATTAGACAATAAAGCATAAAACTTGTTTCAAAATAATGAATTTAGCATGGTTTCAAATAGACTATACTAAGCACAAGGAAATTACTCACTCATATTAAAAATAAAATCATAACAATTAACTAAAGGTTTCATTTTTAATAATAAACTAAACATAAGTAAAATAAAATTAAAAAAATAGAACTTAAACAATAGAAAACTACTTGGCCTGATGGTGATGATCGTGAGGATGGGTTAGGCGTGGGGTTTGATGGGCGTGAGGTTGAAGAAGGAACAAAGCTTGATGCAATTAGGCTGCCGTGGTGAGAGTATGAAGAGGATGCGTGGTGAGGAGCGTGATGGAGAGATTGATGATGATGATGATTATGGTGATGGAGGAAATCATGAAGGTGACAAAGAAGAAGAAGAAGAAGTGTGACGCTTGGTGAGGAATGAAAGTTGGTGCAGCCGTGGGGTGGAGGTTTTGAAGAAGCAGCCGTCGATGGTGATTAATGTGCAGCTGCTATGGGCTGTTCATGAAGGTTAGATGGTGATGAAGATAATATATGATGAGGAGGAGAAGAGGATGGGGTAGAGTTTTAGCTACTAGGGTTTTTTTTTTTTTTTTCCTTAGACTCCTTCTCTCCAAGTCTTCTAGCTTCTCTTCAACTCTTATAACCCTAGCTCAAATAAATCATTATGGAAATATTATTTTTCATAAATTATTATTTTTGGACCGACTTGATAGCCAAGTGTGTAAAATCCGAACTTCGACATTTTCTCTTCTCCTCTTTATTTTATTAATGCTTAACCTAAAAAATATGGGGGAGGTAGCTAGAAAGGCGGTGGCAATAGCAAAAGGCCAAGCTTTTGATAGACTGTACCATAGATTGGGGACGAAGGAAGGGGAGAAGGAGGTTTTCAAATTAGCTAGGGCTAGAGAAAGGAAGACTAGAGATTTGGGTTTGGTAAGGTGCATCAAGGACGAAGAAGGTAAGGTGCTGACTGAGGATGATGATATTAGGGAGAGATGGCAAAGGTTCTTCGCCAAACTTCTAAATGGGGAAGGAGTGCGAGACGACTGTAGTTTGGGGGGAGAGTGCAGCGATCAGCGAGCGGGCGACCTTATAGTAAAGGAGGAGATTAGGGAGGCAGTGAAGAAGATGGCAAATGGGAAAGCAGTGGGCCCAGACCAGATTCCAGTGGAAGTTTGGAAGTTTATGGGGGAGGTAGGGTTAGATTGGCTCACGGAGCTGTTTAATGTTATTTACAGGACAGCCAGGATGCCCAGAGAGTAGAGGGCCAGCACAGTCATTCCACTGTACAAAAATAAAGGGGATATTCAAGATTGTAATAACTTTAGGGGTATCAAACTGCTCAGCCACACTATGAAGATTTGGGAGAGGGTGATTGAGAGAAGGCTGCGTGAGGATGTAGAGATTTCAGAGAACCATTTTGGTTTCATGCCGGGCAGGTCGACCACTGAGGCGATCCACCTCCTCAGAGGGCTCATGGGCTTGTTCAGGGATAAAAAGGTGGATCTCCATATGGTGTTCATTGACCTAGAGAAAGCGTATGATCGAGTCCCAAGGGAGGTATTGTGGAGGTGTTTGGAAGGGAAAAGGGTGTCACCAGCGTACATCCGGGTAATTAAGGATATGTACGAAGGAGGGCGGACGTGTGTTAGGACACCGGGAGGGGTCTCTAATGACTTCGCTGTTAGTTTGGGCCTACATCAGGGTTCCGCCCTAAGCCCGTTTCTTTTTACTCTAGTTTTGGATGAACTCACTAGAGAAATCCAGGACGAGGTGCCTTGGTGCATGTTATTTGCAGATGACATCGTTCTTATCGATGTGACCAGGCAGGGGGTGAATGACCGGTTGGAAAGGTGGAGGCATACATTGGAAGCCAAGGGTTTTCGGCTAAGTAGATCAAAAACAGAGTACCTCCATTGCTGTTTCAGTGGTAGGATAAAAGAGGGGGGAGAAATCACACTGGATGGGAGGGTGATACCAAAAGTCGCTAAATTTAAATATTTGGGCTCGATCATCCAACAAAATGGGGACATTGACGAGGATATTAGCCACCGGATAAGAGTGGGTTGGCAAAAGTGGAAGTCAACGTCAGGGGTACTGTGTGACAAGAGAGTGCCCCTAGGATTAAAAGGTAAAGTCTACCGGATGGTAGTTAGACCAGCTGTGCTCTATGGATCGGAGTGTTGGCCTCTAAAAAAGACGCAGGCCCAAAGGTTGATGGTAGCCGAGATGAGAATGATCAGGTGGATGTGTGGTTTTACGAGACTGGACAGAATTAGGAATGCAGTGATCAGGAGCTCAGCTGAAGTGGCCCCCATAGAGGAGAAGATGAGGGAATCGAGGCTTAGATGGTTTGGCCACGTACAGAGGAGGAGTATGGCCGCCCCAGTGCGGAGGTGCGAAATGATCGCCCCCCCAAATGGTAAGAGAGGGAGGGGTAGACCGAAGAAGAGCCTAGAGGAAGTGATTAGAGAGGACTTGAGAGTTGCCGGTCTGACGGAGGACATGGCTCAGGATAGGAAGTTGTGGCGAGATAGAATCAAGGTCTCTGATTATCGGGGACCAGCCGAGTAGATGGTAGGCTCTTCGGTGGCGTGGGGTGGGGCGGGTAGGGTTTTTGGTGTGCTTGTTTGCAGGTCTTGCTTGCCCTGGGATGTGACGGCATCTAGCACCCCGGGCGGATTGAGGTATGTTTCTAATCCTTGTTTATTTTGCTCTTCGCCTTTTTTCCTCCCTGGTTTTGGTTTGCTTTCGTTTTCCCTTTTAACCTTTTTCAAAAGAAAAATTGTTTTGTGGGTCTTTAGGAATCAACCTCTCTATGGGTAGAAATACCGGTAGGGGTAAGGTTGTCTACTGCTGGATCTCCCCAGACCCCGTGAATGCGGGACCCACACTGGGAGTTGTTGTTGTTGTTGTTGTTTAACCTCAAAAATATATAAAATGAAGTAAATTAGAAGAAAAAATATATATAATACAAAAATATATATATAATATAATTGAAATAATTATTGAAAAAATGCATGATTTTTGACTTAACAAATTCCCCCATACTTAGACTTTGGATGTCCTCGTTCAAAGAAATCTCAGACTCGACCTAAAATTGGCCCTCTTCCTTTCTTATAAAGTCATGCATAAATATGAAATTCATACTAGGAATTGGCTTGCTTTAAAAACAGTTTTATTGAAAATTAACTAGTTTTTCCCCTAATAAGTGAATAATTACTAGATATCCAACTACCATCAAAGAGTTTATTCATCAACCTCACAACATTTCTATAATAAAGTAACAAGATCAATAATTATCGATCTCTTTTAAATATGCATACAGCGATCAAGAGGCCTAAAAAATTTATGATAGAAAAATTGAGGTACGATATGACTATAGAGACAATTGAACTAGACAGAATAACTTATTGAATTGATTCCAAACTTGCCTTGTATTTATTTTTCTCTTCTTCTTCTTCTTTTTTTTTTTCTTTTCTAACTCCACTTGCGCACATATTCAAGGCGCATATAGCATCTTAGAAATTAAATACTCCACGTCTTACACTCACCCGAATAGAGGTGCTGGAGCAAATATTTTATTTTTATCTTTATTTTATTTTTATTTTATTGACTCACTAGTATGGGAAGTAAGATTTCCAGTGGCAGTATTGTCTCAAAGGGTAGCATCCAGCAGAGCATGCCTCAAATGGGTACTTGTCATTCCCGACTTTGACTCTCTCTCTTTTTTTTTTTTTTTTTAGCTATTCTACTAATTCAATAGTCTAAGAAATAGGCTAGGTCATTTTATTTCCTCTGAAATGGATATAATACATGACCAAATAAGATAAACAATCATGACAGTTACTCAATAAAGAGATATATGAGGATTAACTCAAACTTCTCTAAATGACAGCTAGCATGCTCAGATGTCTTCACTCATAGAAGAATAAACTATAAATAGCTAGAAAAAAATTTTTAAGCAAGCAATCCTGGCATAAACTCATATCATGGATTATTTATAAGAAAATTTTTTTTTTCTTTTTACTCCTTTTTTAATTTTTATTTTTTTTCAAGAATAAATACTGTAGAAATTAAATACAGGATGCACCCCCCACACCTAATTCATGCATTGTCCCTAATGCATGCAAAAAGATAGAAATAATGAAAATAAAAGCAAAATTAAATGGGTACTTCCCTAAAAAGGTCGGGTTGCCTCTCAACCAGCGCCTTTGTTTAAAGTCGTTGGCTTGACACTATAAAGCTCCTAGATCCTCTAGTTGGATCTCTTCCACTAGATCATCATTAATCTGGTAGGGCACTTTTTGAAACTCAGCATGATCAAGACTCTTAGTAAGCACTGTCAAAAATTCATCTTTATTGGACAAGTCATAAATATTTTGGGACAACTCATCAATAACATCAAGTGGATACACGTAATTCACATCAGCAGGAAATCTTATAGCATCAAAAATATTAAATTTAATCACTTCACCATCAAATTCCATGGTTAATGCTTCTTCATGCACATCAATTTTAGGCCTAGCTGTTTTCAAAAATGGTCTGCCAAGCAAGATGGGAATATCATGACATGCGTCACCCATGTTCATCACATAAAAATCAGTAGGAAACACAAGTTCATTCACTTGGACTAAGACATCCTCTAACACTCCATCTGGGTGAGTACAGCTCCTATCACCTAATTGAATCACTATACCAGTTTTCTTTAACACTCCTAAGTTCAGTTTGTCATAAACAGACCTAGGCATAACATTAATGGAAGCACCCAAGTCAAGCATAGCCTTGTCAAAGTAAAGATTTCCTACTTTACAAAGAACAGAAAACATACCTGGGTCTTTGCACTTAGAGGGAAGTTTCCTTTGAAAAACTGCAGGCACATTTTCCCCCGCACTTACTTTTTCATTTCCTACTAACTTTCTTTTAGTAGTACACAATTCTTTCAAGAACTTTGCATAACGAGGCACCTGTTTAATGGCATCAAGAAGAGGTATGTTGATCTGTACCTTCTTTAATGTCTCTAGGATCTCTTAGTTAGCCTCATTCACCTTAGAAGTAGGGTTTTGAAATCTACTAGGAAAGGGTAGAATTGACCTGTACGGTTCTCTTTTCTTCTCTCCTATTTCCTTAGTAGTTTGATGAGAATGTGTATCTAACTCTGGTTCAGCCCCTTTGACCTCTAACTCAGGTTCTAACTCTCTACTCTTCCTAGGTTCTTTTAGTTCTTTTCCACTCCTAAGTGTTATGGCACTAACATTCTCCTTAGGGTTAAGGTAAGGCTGAGATGGTAACCTATTTTTGCATTTGAGTCTGCAAGTTGCTAACTATGATATAAGTTGCAGTCTGTCTCTCTTGAACCTGCTTAAGAGTTGTCTCCAAAATCTAGAACCTATCATCCATCTTCTTAAAGACTTGTTCTAGTAAGGAGTTGGTCCTATCTTAATTAGAAGGTTGATAAGATGTTTGGTCAAAACCAGGTGGATTGGTTTGAGGGTCATACCTAAGATTAGGGTGGTCTCTCAATCCTTTATTATAGGTGTAGATTATACCTCTGTTGACCTTGGTTAGAATAGACAGCATTAATATTTCCCTCTTGAAGTATAGGACATGCATCAGTAGGATGCCCCTCTAGACAACAAATGCCACAAATGCGGCTTTTTGTACTCTCCCAGTAACAATCTTATTCAACATAGCAGTAATGTAAGATAACTGACTCTCTACAGATAAGCTAGAGCCAATCTCATTAATCCTTTTAATTTGTGACTCTCTAGCACTAAATTGCGGAGTATTTTGGGCCGTTAAATTGAATAAGTTTCGAACCTCTACTAGAGTTTTATTAACTAGAGCCCCCCCACTAGCAGCATCAACCATATTACGATCCATAGGAAGCAAACCCTTATAAAAATATTGAATCAATAACTGTTCAGTTATTTGATGTTGGGGACAATTGGCACACAGTTTATTAAATCTTTCCTAGTACTCACAAAAAGTTTCCCCATTCATTTGTTGATACCACATATGTCCTTCCGAATAGATCCAATTTGGGATGCTGGAAAAAATTTCTCTAAAAATGATTTATACAATGCAGTCCATGTAGAGAAAGATCCAACAGCCATGTAATACAACCAATCTTTAGCATTACCAAGAAAAGAAAAAGGAAAAGCTCTCAACCTGAATTGGTCTTCAGGAATTCCCTCAAGCTCCATAGCAGAGCATGTGATAAGGAATTCACTAATATGACGGTATGGGTTCTCTCCAGCTAATCCATGAAACTTGGGTAATAGATTGATAAATCCAGAGTTCAGTTTTAGAGGTTTATCTAATGCAGTATAAGTAATGGACATAAGTTGGATTTCTAGGTTAGGCGCAGCAAGTTCCTGAAGGGTAGACATTCTTCCCTCTTTAATCTTAAGACTTACTAGTTTACGATGACTCTCTTTGTTTTTAGCTTTCAATGTTTGCTCTGTGTCCTCTCTAATTTCCTTACCACTTCTTAATTTCATACATTACGGGCAATCTACAAAAATTAAATACTAGAGTTAAAACAAAACAATAAAAGTAGCAAAATTACATAGAAATAAACTAACGATTTTATTTTCTTCCCCCGGCAACGGTGCCAAAATTTGTAAAGCTTGTCATAAAGCTAGAAATTTACCACTACTCTGGATATAAATAAGGATATAGCACAGGGGAGTAGGGATCGAATCCACGAGGAAAGATATAATTTACGCTAGTCTAAACCTATTTAATCCAACTTTTCATTATTTTGTTGCTAAATCAACTTCATTAAAACAACTAATTATGAATGTGAAAATTACTATCTGATATCCGAGAATTATGAAAAGAAGATTATGAAAATAAGAACAGAAAGTTAGAACAAAAAATTGATTACTATTTGAGATTTTTAATAGAAACAGGAAAAAAATGCAAACCCGAAAAGTAATAACTAAATTAACAAAAAATTATTTAAAATATGATCTAGTTAATCTGGACAATATTTTAAATACCTAATCATCCAGAAAATATTCCTAATTATTTTCCAGAAGGTTAAATAGAAAATAAACTGCAGAAATTAAATAACAGAAATCAATACAGAAAATTAATAATCTAATTAACTGCTTTAAATGAATTACAAAAATAATTATTAAAATTAACTATAAAATAGAAACTAATTTTCTAAACCCAGAGTAAATTTTAAAACACACAAATAAAATTTTAAAACAATTATCACAAATTTAACAAATAGAAAAATCTACATGGCAAAACTACGACAATAATTGGAAATTAATTCTGAAAAGTTAGCAAATCAATTCTAAAAATTTGAAATTAAATTCTAATAGATTTAAACACTTAATTAACCTAAACACACTCTAACTTTCAGAAATAACCTAAAAGAGCTAATATTAACCTAATTTCTAATTAACCATTTAAAACTAACAAATCGAAAACAGAAATCAAACCTGAAGTTTTAAAGACACAAAAACTCAAAATCTAAAAACACTATTTATACTAAAATACTACTAAAAGACTAATATTTGGGGGGGGTAAATGAAACTTATATTAAAGCTTGTAAATTGAAGAATTAAATTGACAAACTAGAAAAATTAACTAAAAAGTGACAAATAATTATCAAAGATACCAAATTTATGAAAAATACTTAACATAATCTATATCCACCATGCAAATTAATATTTATCATCAAAACACAAATTGATTTTATCCATGAGTTAGACTGTAGAAGACATCTGCCAGCAGATCTTTCCCATTTTTCCTTATATTATAGTTTATTTAGGTCAAGCCCTAATATAAACCCTACTAATTTTGATAACCCTCACACCAGCGCAAGAATTTAATCAAACTGGAGCACTATGTATTAGAAAAACATCATTTAACGCCTTGTAACCAATTTACTAGTAAACTGATTTAACAAAGATCTATAACGATTATTTAATTAAAAGAGATAGGTTTGAACCATCCATGATTAATTAGGGCGATACTAATATTTAAAAGGCTACAATTTTTACGTATTAAAGCCTTTTAAACTATCATATGAATTTATATTAAATTAACTAGCATGCATTCTAATTAATATAATACGAATATCATGAACGATAAATACTAATTGCTATGCAATCATGAATAAAAGCCAACTAGACAATAAAGTATAAAACTTGTTTCAAAATAATTAATTTAGGATGGTTTCAAATAGATTATACTAAGCACAAGGAAATTACTCACTCATATTAAAAATAAAGTCAAAACAATTAACCAAAGGTTTCATGTTTAATAATAAACTGAACACAAGTAAAATAAAAAAAATAAAAAAATAGAACTTAAACAATAGAAAACTACTTGGCCTGATGGTGATGATCATGAGGATGGGTTAGGCATGGGGTTTGATGGATGTGAGGTTGAAGAAGGGACGAAGCTTGATGCAATTAGGCTGCCGTGGTGAGAGTATGAAGAGGATGCGTGGTGAGGGGCGTGATGGAGAGATTGATGATGATGATGATTATGGTGATGGAGGAACTCGTGAAGGTGAAGAAGAAGAAGAAGAAGCGTGATGCTTGGTGGGGAATGAAGGTTGGTGCAGTCGTGGGGTGGGGGTTTTGAAGAAGCAGTCGTCGATGGTGATTAATGTGCAGCTGCCGTGGGCTGTTCATGAAGGTTAGATGGTGATGAACATAATATATGATGAGGTGGAGAAGAGGGTGGGGTAGGGTTTTAGCTACTAGGGTTTTTCCCCCCCTTAGACTCCTCCCCCAAGTCTTCTAGCTTCTCTTCAACTCTTGTAACCCTAGCCTAAATCAATCATTATGGAAATATTATTTTTCATACAATATTATTTTTTGACCGACTTGATAGCCAAGAGTGTAAAATCCGAACTTCGACGTCTTCTCTTCTCATCTTTATTTTATTAATGCTTAACCTGAAAAATATATAAAATGAAGTAAATTAGACGAAATAATATATATAATATAATCGAAATAATTATTGAAACAATGCATGATTTTTGACTTAACAAAATTTCAACTAAAGTGTGGCTATATCTTTGTAATGCTTTGAGCATATAACTTCTAAATGTGCATATTCTGTGAAAGAAAGTTCCTTGCATAATCTTTGTTCCACATGTTTAAGCATCTCTCATAAGTGAATCAATAGCCATATAGCCTAATGATTGGAAGTTAGCGGACTTCCCTTGAAATTCTCTGCCATTTAATATGATAGTAGTATTACCTAAATGCGTGATATGTGACTATTATTAGTATTATTGCCTGCAACTTCTTTGGTTTTAAGGAGTTGAAAAATACTCGCTGAGCATATGGTTGCTCATCCCATTATTATTTTCCCTTTTCACAGATTTTCATTGTGATAGGTAGAAGTCAATTTACTTATGCCAAGTTGGAGTCTACCCTTACTTTGAAAAGGTGTCATGCGTGCACATATAGAAGTGGACTTACGTGTTCAACGATGTAATATAATGAATCCCTAAAGTTGTAAATGTATGTAAACAAAATACTCTAGTTCATGTCATGCATATTGTTTAATCTTCACTTTGTATGGCCGTGTAAGCTAACCATCTGATTAGCAGTTGTCTTTTTAGCTGAAGTTAGTTACATTTTGGGATGTAAACCCCATAGTTTGGATGTGTGATCCGTTGAGTTGTATCTTTTATTTCCTTCTTTATTAATGAACTATATTGTTTGGTATGCTCCGAGCAAGTGGTTCATAGAGTTCTGAACTCCGGTATGTGGCTGTTAGGCTTATTTTAGCGTCCTTTTATACTTCTATTCACTACAGGGATTTAATGTAAGACTTTAAGCCTGAAAAATGGTCAGTTTTTAGGGAAAATTCTGCCCGTTGTGCCCCAGAATTTAAGTAAGAATCTAAGAAAACGTTAATATTTCTAAGTCTAGGGGTTGCGGGTGTTGGGGGTGTCACAAATGATATCAGAGCAAGGTCCTACGACCATAGGCCGGGACCTGAGTCTTGCATTTCATATAGTTATCTATGAACGCATTCATGATGTGATATATGCCTGCTTCTGTGTGCAAATGTGGTTCTTTTGTGAACTTTGGTGCATTTAGCTAGCTATATATGGCTTGTGCGAGCTCATTGATTGGATGAATGAACCATTTGCTAGAGGATAGGCGAAATCACTTGTATTCTGGTAAATGAGCTAAGTGTCGGCTCAATAATGGTTGTTTCGTATATGCACTTTGGTGATTTAATCAAAACTTTAAAGTACGCTTGATTTGAATTCAAATGTTTGGAAAAGTCTTAGCTCAAAACTCACATTTGCCCATTAAGTACGATTTGCTCCTCGGGCCCCACAATGAAGTGAGCAGACGTACTCAATGATTGGTAGAGAAAGAACTAGAAGTAGTTAAACTATTCTCCTTTTGAAACCTATAGACTTTGAAAGTTAAGATCCTTCCTAAATAGTGATTCTTCTTTCGCATTAGAAGACCTTTCTAATTATATAGCTAGGCCTTACTGATGCATCTGAAGACTTGTGCTTACTTTACAATAATGTTTGTGCTTCGTTCTATAAACGTAAGTTTCCATGTGTAAGTGGATGTTTTGAGTACCTACATGCCAACATGCATTTGTTGCTTAACGTGTTGATAACAAGTTGTTAGTAAGTAACTAAAAGACTACTTTTCTTGACTAAAAGTTCTTTTAGATAATACCTCTTTTTGCGTAAATTCTCAATTGCTAAAGGAATTAAGTGAGAACTTCGTATGCGCGCAGGTCTTATGGGTGTTGTGTTTGTTAATATTATTATCCTGTTATATTAAGGCCATCCTGCATATAGATTTCCATTATGGACCTTCTAATTGCTGCATTATCATGCTGTCACCCTTTGACAATAGAAATCGTAATTGTACATCGAAGTGTTTGTTATGAACCTCGTAAGGGAAATGATAAGGTGCTGGTGTACACATAATCATATCAAAATGTATGCTAACAATTGAGTTATAAGACATGTGTGCCAATGTGGTTAATAGAAATACATGAGTCTGGCATCATGTTACATATTTCCATGATCCAGAAATAACCAGTTCTAAATGAGATCTAGAGGTAGAATATTGTGATAGCTAGGGCATAAGTGCGATTCTTAATTCATGAACTTCGCATTAAATGTAGCATCACTGAGAAACCATGTATCTACCCCCCTTAAACGACTTATGTTCGGACCTATGTTGGACCTTTACCACCCATCGACTTACATTCTTGCCTTAATGTTTTCCTTTTTAAATTGACCTTGTAGACATGTAATGCTAGTTCATGTTGTGTGTGATTCTTAATGTTGGGTGTGCTCTGTTATTGACTCTACATGATATCACTGTGATTTTAAGTGCCACATCAAGATTCGTCATTGTGATGTGATGTAATATGATGTCTCCACTACTGTAACATGATTAGCTTCCTAGTTGACTGATTTAACCTTAAGAGAGATTTAATATCTTCATGCTTTCAAATGTACTAATTAAATTAACCCCCTTCATACGACTTTGATGTCATATCTAAGTTTCTATGAATTAAGGGCCTAAAAGTTAGTTATCATTAATGTATAAACATAGAAATGTCAGTTGCATATGCTTTTCTTTTGTAAATTGCTAGCTATATACATATTAGATGAGTTGATATTGCTCATGATTCCTAGACTTGAGAATGCTTAGTTGTTGATTCTAAGCGATGTCTTTGTACTAAAGCACGTGCTACGTACTGTCCTTGTTACTCTAATGTGTTATATGAGCCTCCAGGTTAACCAGTTTGATCTTAACGGTGATTTGAATTCATGCTTTAGAAAGAAACTACCTGTATATGACCTTGAGATGCCATGATCAAATTGTCACACCTCTAGGTGCCGATTCATAGATCTTAACGGTGATTTGAATTCATGCTTTAGAAAGAAACTACCTACATATGACGCTGAGATGTCATGACCCAAGTGTCACAGCCTTAGATGTTGATTCTTAACAATCCACATACATAGAGTTGTTGTTCACCATGCGAATCTACATAATTGTGGGTCGGTGTTTGTTTTTAAATAAGCTTAATATGGTTTTCCATGCCACTTATTTGCCTCTCTTCTATGCGTTTGCCCTCGATGCTTAAATACAGTGAGTAGATGCTTGAAGAGAATTGGCGAGGAGGAGACTAGATGCCATAAGCCTTTTTCTTTTGATTTAAAAGATATAATTGATTGCAAATGAAACCTTTTCGAATCCTATTGTATAGATCATAATTAGTGTGTGTGCATCTTGTTTTTGACTGAACTAAACATTGGAATTTCAAGGGAGAAATTCTTTTAGGGGGGAATGTGACAGCCAGGGTTCTCAACCTTAGGCTAATCATTCAAGTTACTATTTTTATTAACTTATTTGATTGAATTAGCTATATTAGGCTAATTTTTGCATGATAACTAAGTGTAATAATTATGTGAATAATTTTTATTAATTTTTCCAGGTTAATTACGCAATTTCATAAAATTAGCAAACTTGTTGGAAATTAGCCAAGTTGTAATAACGCGAAATTAGCAAATTACACTGGTGGTTTAGTTTAGGCATATCCGAATTCGATTAGAATGTTGATTATTAGAGTGTTTAGAGCCGAATCTAGACTGCGCACTAGTGATTCGGAGGCTGCGAACAAGAGTTGTCTAACAATAAAACACACCGAAAAATAATAAAGCCAAAAGAGGGGCCGAAGCCCCCTTCTTCAGCAAAAAAAATCGTCACGGGGGGGTCCACAACCCAGCCGATGACCCCCAACACCAAGAGAAAGAAGGGAGGTTAAGTGATAAGAGAGAGAGCGAAAGGGGCTAGGTGGCACGGCGACAGTGGCAGCACCATACCGGTGACCGCCATGTTTACGCGGCAGCCACGATGCCTGAACTTAAGAATAGAGAGAGAGACTGCGAGAGAGTGAGAGGGGGACGGAGGACGAGGGCTACGACAGCTCGATTGGGCGACGGCACACCGGCGGCGAGTAGTAACGGCCACACGCTGCTAGTCCTCCTTTCATGACACCACACCGAAATAGCCACCCTCCCCTCGTCCAATTCAACCCCCTGCCATTTGCATGCTTGCTTAGAGAGGGTGAAGTTCAGTGAATCGATGGTCAGGAAGCTCAAAATTCAACCTCAAATTAGCCGAATTAGCCTAAGAGTTGGGTCCTTAGCTTGGAGTCGAGGTGGGTATTTCTCTTCTCCTAAAGTACTAGTAATTTCGAAAAATATTTAGCCCTCAAGTTATGATGCATGTTAGTTTAAGGTTGGTCAGGTTGACTGGAAAAGTGGGGAGTGATTATGCATTTTTTGTATAACTGAGTTCGGGCTTAGGATATACATGTCTAGGTTGACCAAAAGTTTGCCTTGAATGGAACTAATTCTTATGCACGATTATGCATGTTTGTACGACTAAATCCTGCCTTAGATTTTGCATATATTGGCTGACCAAAAATTTACCCAGAACTGCACTAATGTTTATACCTGAACTGCTACTTTATTGGATCAGAATAACCTCTTTAGTTGGGCAGGAAATACACCCTATAAATTTGGTAGAATTATGGCTGAAATCGAACAGAAAAAGGGTCGGGAATAGGGCTGCTATCAGGCAGAGTTTATGGCTTTTATGGTTAGTAAATCGATGTATGTTAAGTTGGTTAATTCATGCTTGAAAATGGCCTTGAAATGACCTAAGAATGCTTTAAATCGATGCATGCTAATTTCATCAATTTATGCTTAAGAATGACCTTTGAAACGTCCTAATAACCTTGGTTAATTAAAATAGATCTGAAAGCCTTAATGTGACTACATTAGGCTTTGAAAATGACATGAATTTGGCATGTTTACTTCCTAATTGCGAGTTATGAATGCAACGATAGTTTCATACTTTGTTAATTCATTTTGGTCCGCTGAATGTTCTATTTAATTATATATGTCGTAATGTGCCACTGGAAGGATGCTACTTGCTTGGTAAGTTTCTATGTTGCTATTACTTATTTCATTGTGACGTTCGTGATAAAATGCTATGATTGCAAAAATAAAACCAAGTTGGTAGTTGGATGGCATGAGGTTGAACTAATGAGAGCTCTTGAGGTTCTTTACATGAGGAGGGAGCCTGGGTTATGATTGACCGCAGTTATGTGGATTACGAGGCCATATGTGGCTCATTAGCCAGATTCCATCAACTTGAATTATGAAGTGTTTGAATGTGTTACATGTAAACCCTTCCCCTTCATGTCGTTAAGTTTTATCATGTGTGTGAGGGTCAGATTTTGTGGTTAAAAATAAAAGTAACCATAACTCTTAGCGAATGATGACCTGTTTTTCACTATATGAATGCAGTTTTTAAGGCATCAAGAATTTTAAAAAGAAGTGAGTTGTATGATAAATGATTTCGCTGTGAGAGATGACAAACCTATTAGCCAGTATGGCCATACGCGTTAAATGGCTAAGACAACGTGCTTAGGGACATATGCAAGATGAGAGTGAACCCGCTAGAACGGGGGAATTCCTAACCTAGGGAGTAGTCCCAGTAATGGAAAACTCTAGGAGATCTTGACGAGGGTTTAGGTCCAATAATATAACCATCCTGGGAGTAAGAGCTTATATGTGAACGATAGTCTCACTAGGGTTTGAGAATAGGTCTCACCCAACTGGCACATTATGATGATATTATGCCAAGAGTATTTTCTTAATAAGTAAGAAAAGCAGTTAGCATTTCGCTATTTTAAGTATTTCAAGGAAAAGAAAGATTTTAAGGGCCATTAAGAGGCTAATTCGAATAAGATTTGAAAAGCCTATAAGGGTCATTAGAGGACCAATACGAAAGAGATTTCTTTTTAAAGAATATGAGCCTCAAGAGGCTAAGAAAAGTGTTTTTAGGAAAAAGAAAGAAAGCTTCCAGTGCATATCATGTGCATATCTTATGAATGAGATTCCAAGTATAGTTTGAATGAAATTTCAAATAAAGTACAGCTATATCCTTATAATGCATTGGGCACATAAGTTTTAAACATGCATGTTCTGTGAAAGAAAGTTCCTTGCACAATCTTTATTCCACGTGTTTGAGCATCTCTCATAAGTGAATAGGCAGCCAAAGCATAAATCACGCATTGTGCCACATAACCTAATGGTTGGGAGTTAGCGGACCTCCCTTGAAATTCTCTGCCATTTAATACGATAATAGTTTTACCTAAATACGTGATATGTGACTATTATTGGTATTATTGCCTGCAACATTTTTGGTTTTAAGGAGTTGGGAAATACTCACTGAGCGTTCGGTTGCTCATCCCATTGCTATTTTCCCTTTTCCCAAGTTTTCATTGTAACAGGTAGAAGTTAATTTACTTATGCTGAGTTGGAGTCTACCCTTGCTTTGAAAAGGTGTCATGGATGCACATATAGAAGTGGACTTACGTGTTAAATGATGCAATATAATGTATCCCTAGAGTTGTAAATGTATGTAAACAAAGTACTCTAATTCATGTAATGCATACTGTTTAAAAGTCGCTCTGTATGGTCATGTGATCCAACCATCTGATTAGCCAGTTGTCTTTTTGGCTAAAGTCATTTACATTTTCGGATATAAACCCCGTACTTTGGATGTGTGATCATCAAGTTGTATCTTTTATTTCCTTCTTTATTAATGAATTATATTGTTTGGTGTACTCCGAGTGAGTGGTTCATAGAGTTATGAACTCCGGCGTGCAGCTGTTGAGCTTATTTCAGCATCCTTTTATACTTTTATTCACTACAGGGTTTTATTGTAAGGCTTTAAGCTTGGGAAATGGCCAGTTTTTAGGGAAAATTCTATCAGTTGTGCCCCAGAATTTAAGTAAGAATGTAAGAAAACGTTAATACTTCTAACCCTAGGGGTTGGGGGTGTTACACTTGGAAACAGACTTATACCTTTTCCTAGTGTTGACCATACTACCCTTTTGAACCAAGACAATCCTTCATATGTGCCAGGTGATGAGGAGTTAGTTTACCCAGCACCTCCTCCTCCTTCTCCTCCTCAACCCTATTTGGGTGCCTCTAGTTCCTCTCAGCCTTCCTCTTCCCAGGACTACCTTGATATCTATGCCACCCTGTGGTCTATCCAAAAGGAACAAATCTCTTTACCAGGTTATGACCAATCTGAGCATCTAGCTCTCTGTGACTTTGTTCAGGAGTGGCATGATGAGCTTTGTGGGATGAATTCTTCACAGAACTAATATTTTCAAGATTATAGGGATTGGTTAGACACTTTTCGTGATTGGCATATATCTCAACCCCACCCTCGTTCTTCTCCTCCTCCTCCTCCTTTTTAGTTATGTTTCCCCTTTCCCAATGGCTATCTATGCTTGCATTGAGGATAAGGCTTCGTCCAAGCATGGGGTAGTTTTGTGTTTATTTATGGATATGTGTATGATGTGGCTGTGTGATTAGTTTGCATATTAGATCATGCATTTAGGTTTAACTAGAGAATTCTTAGTTGGGCATTTTGTTTTTTTTAAGTTTCTTTGCCTAGTTTTAGTTTTATATTGGCATTTTTAATTTTTAAGTTTGGTATGCATATAAAAAAAGCTAAACAATTTGTTTGAAAAAAAATGCTCTAATGATCAGTCTTTGGAGTAAGTAGTTTTCTTTGGCTTAATTTGACCTTTTACTTATGCCCAATTGTGTACAAAATGTGTGATAATGAGTGTTTGAAATGTGCTTCTTGATTGGACTATCAAGTTGAATGTGAAGTGATTGCTTAAATGATAGTTTGTAAGAATATTTGACACGTGAGATTTGATGATCGAGTTGAACTTTGGTAGTTGTCCTATGAGATTTTGAGCTTAATTGGACTAATTTATCAATTTTAGTCTCATATTCCTTTTTATGTGTTACTTTTCCTAGATTTCACATCTCTGGAACTTGCTTTGACTCTTATTCAAGATCACACTTAGCAGCACACGATCGAGCCATTCTTTGGAACTTATGAGCTACATTGACCAAAAAGTCACCCTTGTTATGTCTTATTTAATTGTAGCTACTCCTTTTGGGCATTGATAATGTTTATTGATGTAAACCTCTGATCTTGCCCTTGGGCCAAATGCATGTTTACCTTGTTTAGCCAAGACTAAAGTTTTCTATTTCTTAATTTTGGGTGGTTTGAGGGTCATGTTATGAAAGGTGGCTTGTTTGGATCCATTTGTGTTAGTTATTGTGACTTCGATTGAGAAGTGTTGCAAGGTATTTAAAGTTCTATACCATGATCATTATTTTGGATATGTAAAAAAACAAAAAAGAAAAAAATAGAAAAAAATCAAACAACAGAAAAGAGAAAATGAAAAGAGGAAACAAATATATGAAATAAAAAGGTTTCAGCATAGATGTTATTTAAAATGCCTCAACACTTTATCTCATTTGGAATCAACTAGAGGGGATTGTTTATATCTTCAATATGTGTTGGATTGAGTAGTTCGTTTGTGCATTTGGGAAAAGATGGTCTTTACCGTTAGTCTTTGGTTTTTAGCTCCACGAATCCCAAAACGTTTATTCCCTTCCAAGCCTTTACCCTATAACCCCATTATAACCTTATTCAAGTCCTCATGATTGCTTTATGTGCTTTGCACTTTGGTGATGGCGAATTTGACAATTCTGTCAAGCTTATGGTAGGTTTGATTCTTTGGAATGAGATTCGAGAGAACCGTTATATATTTTGAAACAGATGAATGTTGAGTGCTTCATTACTCGAATGAGCTTCCACTAGTTCTTTTTGCTCAAATCAATCCATGTGTCCATATGAGTGTTAAGTTGAATTAAGCAATTGATTTAATGTTTGATGAGATAGTCTCTAATTGTATTTGCAAAAGGTTTATTATATTATCTGTTTTGTAAAATTTTCAATCACTATTAGGCTAACTTCTTGGTAGGGCCGAGCAAGAAAAGGGGTCTGGGACTAGTTCTGAAATCTTAAAATCAGTGGCAACTGGGTCTGGAGCCGACTCCTAAAAACTTGGAATCAGAACCGGACCCGTTACCCGACTCTCCGGTCCAATCAGTTTTTATAAGAAAAATTATCTGAGTTACCTGATTACCCATTGGCATTAGGTGTTGTTCTTCCAATGCTACTATAATTTCCATGCATACGTTGATATTACTAAATCTTTTTGTTAATATATAATACTATGAGAAGCGGGTATTTTTGTATGCCTTGATGAAATGAAATGTTATTGATTAGGTAACCCATTGGACTTTACGGCATGTAGATGTTTGGCTATCACTTTAATTAAATTTGATTTTGAACGATCGATTAGCTAACCTGTAAGGTGTATTGGTTCTCTTACAAAATCACAACCACAAGCCAAAAATTTAAATGAAATGAAATATAACAAAATAGGAAAAAACTAAGAACTGAGTATCCTATTTTATATCCAGTCTGAACTGGTTCCAGGACTAGTTCCGATCGGTACCAAAACGGGACCAGATTTTTGGACCCAGGTCAACGAAAATGAACCAGGTATCTAGTCCTACGCAGCGCTACTTCTTGGGTTCATTTGGCTATTGATGCTGTTACTTATGTTTAGCTGAGAAGGTTCTTCATCATAGTTGTGGTTTCGTTAGTTGCTTGGGGACAAGCAACCGTTCAAGCATGGGGGAATTTGATATGTACCCATAGAGCATATTATTTTAGGGTCATTTTGATGCATTTGTGGGGGATTCAGGAGTTTTATGCTTAGTGTTTACCCAAAATCTCATTTTACGCTTGGATATAGTGCTTTGATGACTTTTGTAGGCTTTGAGACATTTTTAATCAAGCATTGACCCCTAAAAGTCATCCGTATGACTCACCATGGGTGCCCCCAGTCACCATACCTATGAAAGAAAGAGAAGAATGAGAGAACTTTAGGACATAGGCCCCCACGGATCGTCTATGGTGGTGGCCACAGTCTGCTGCAGGCCTGAAACTACAACAATTCTTCGTTTTCCTTGGCTTTTGTGGTTGACGGTGGCTGCTATTTAAAGAATGCTTGGCTGCTTGAAGAAAAAACCCCAACCTGTCTCTTTGGAAATCTCCTAATAGTTTTGTTATTTTTGTCACTTTTTGGAGTAAAAAGAAGATTAGAAAAAGGATTGTTTGCTTTTGGAGCCTTGAAGATTTAACAAATTGTCATAAAACTCCATTGCGGCCAAGTTTTCTCTTCCCTTGTTCATTAAACTCAGCAGATTAGTTTTGTTTGGTTGTTTTTTTTTTATTGAACAATTGTGTTTATTTTTAATCATCATGAGTGAGTTGTTTCTCTCGTCTTGGGATTTCATAGCCATGTTATGAAGATGGATCCTTGATCTTTATCAATAATATGCTTATTCTTCTTCAAAGTGTTTCAATCTATCTTGTGCATGAATGTTATGAGTAGTTTTCGCTAAATTAACTTGCAAATATCAAATTGTTAAATGAAGTGCTGAAAGGAGAAATCTGCTATTAGATCGACAACTACAGACTTAACATAGTTGCTTTGGCAAGAAAGTCAATTATTAAGAGAAAATTTGACAATGTAGTTTCTGAATTTTAGACTAAATCAAGAACCCCTTTGAAAGAATAGTAGTATTCTTAGTCTAAAAAGTTCAATTCATTTTGAAACAAAGGATTAGATGTTTTATGATTATCATCCTTTGCTTCATCCAAATTAGAGTAATCATAGGCATTATTTATTTGATTTGGTTCATAATTGCTTAAACAAATCCCAAGGTATTTTAATTGATAAAATTCTAAAGTTAATGATAGATTTGATTATTTAGAAAATTTGCTAAAATTGAATTATAGTTGGTTAGTATTTTATAAGGGAAAAACTCAACATATTGTATCTGCTACTATGGGAACGACATTTTATCTAACCTACAACACTCCTAAACTTGCGAGCCTGTCACTTACTATCTAAGAAAGTGAAAGGGGGGCCCAAAAGCACTAGGATTAGCCCAAATAATCAAAGACATCATGGCTATGTAAACTATCCGTGAGCCTATGCGGCAGCTTGATTTTGTAAGCTTGATTACTAAAGTTTAAAAGGGTTTGGAAGGCTACAATCCCAAATTTTGGAAACTTTTTATGTCAGCTTGAGTCTATGAAAAGCGTTTTAGGTTAAGTCTTGAAGAAATAAGTCAATTACGAGAAATTGCAAAAGGTAGCAGAAACTTCATTACCTTGGATGACTTGAATGTTCTAGCCTGTATCTTCCAAACGGGAACTTCGAATATGTTCCAACGTCAGTTACTAGAAAGTAGACTTTCTAAGTGCTCTAGAAACCTTATTTCACCTGATTTGATTAAGCAAATAAGAAGATATAGCTATTTGAATAGGTAGTTGTGTACTGAAAAGGTGCTGGCAAAAAAGACACTTTTTAGCTTCTATACTTCTTACTGTTTGGTCTCTCCCTTCCCATTGGCTACTTTATTTGCTTTCTTAAGGTGAATGCAATGGCCTTAAGGCCTATTCCACCTATGTATATGCTTCCTTAAGGTTGTAACATTTAGATATGACATGGAATTAAAGTTGTGTTCTACTCCTTCACTTTTAAATTCTCTCTTGCCTATATTTGATTTGGCTAATCAAGAGGGTATTCAAGTGAGTCTTAATCTAACATAGGGTGGTGTGTCTTATTCATAAGTGAGATTAAGAGTCCTATTTTGTCAAAGTTAGTGTGTCTTATCCTTTTGCAGGCTAGTTTATCCTCTTACTTTCTCACTCAAACCATTGCGCATCCTAGCTAGCTAGTTACAATTTCCCCCCATTCTCTTTATTCTGAGTTTTATTATGATCTTTCTTACTTGAATATCTCTTTCTTCACTTAAGGCACATTGTATTTGGTATCAAAGCTTACATAACCCCATTAGGCTGAAGCTCCAAACCCTAAATACAACCCACAAGCCTAAACACAAACCCACCCTATAAAAAAACCCGATAATACTCTACCCTCAAAATGAGTGAAAGCATGAGTTTGAAAGAGTGAGGAGGAATGCGTGAGGCCAAGCAGAAACTATAGGGCTTCCAATAACATTCAAGATTTTAAATTTGAGATTCCAGAGTTTGAGAATCATTCAGATCCAGATGTACTTCAAAAATAGCTCCAAACCATTGAAAGAGTTTTTGAGTACAAATACGTATCCGATGACAAGAAGGTGAAGCTTAGGCTCCCCCAAACTAATGAAGTATGCTTCCTTGTGGTTGGAAAACATCATCAAAACTTGGGCTAAGAGAGGCCAACTAAAGATTAGGAGTTGGGAAAAGCTAAGATCAAAACTCATGGACCGTTTCCTCTCTCCTTCTTACCTCCATGACAACTACTCAAAATTCCACAATCTATAACAAGGGAGTTTGAGTGTTGAGGAGTATACAAGGGAGTTCAAAAAGCTCTTGATCAAATGTGACGATCAAGAAAGTTGGGAAAAGATGAGAGGTAAATCAAAGATTAAGAGTTTGGAGAAGATGAGATCAAAATTGAAAGACCATTTCCTCTCCCTTTCTTGTCTCCAAGGCAACTACTTAAAACTCTGTAATCTGAATAAGGGAGTTTAAGTGTTAAGGAGTATACACAGGAGTTTGAAAAGCTCTTGAGCAAGTGTAACATTCAAGAAAGTGAAGATGAGATGTTTGTGAGATACTTTGGTGGACTTGAACCAAGGTATGCTAATATGGTGAAACTTTAACAATATTCCAGGTTTGATCATGTTTTTGTTCTTGATCTCTAAATTAAGCAACAAAAGAAGTCTAAACCACTCCAGAGAGACCCACCTAAGTTTCCCTTAACCAAGAGCTCATCTTCAACAATGGGAGTTTCTAACCTCCTCCCAAGCCTATGACATCTTCATCCAATTCCCCACCAAAGGCCCCTTCTCCATAAAATAGCCCCCTTTCGGTTCTACCTTAAATAGGAGATTTTATAAGTGCCATTACTTATGCCATACAGCCTCGGACTGCCCAAACTGAAGAGTGATCACTTTGGCCAAGTATAAAGCAACTCAAGTGGAGAAAGAAGAGCAACAAGGACTTATGCGTCATAAAACGCATAGAAGAAGTGATGGAATAGGCGGATGAAGGAGAGTTACTAGTCGTAAGGAGGACATTGAGTGGTCTCAAGGTGAATTAAGATAAATAAAGGGAGAATGTTTTTCATTCAAGGTACACAGTCAAGGGGAAGGTTAGGCGCACAGTCAAGGGGAAGGTTTGCTTACTTATCATTGATAGTGGGAGTTGCACCAACATTGCATCTCAAATATGTTGGAAAAGTGCAATCTCCAAGCTATAGCTCACCCTCATCCTTATAGCATTTAATGTTAAACCAAAGGTAAATGCCTCCAAGTTAACTTTAGATGCCTTATTTCGTAGTGTATAGGCAAGAACTACCATGAAGAGCTTTGGTGTGACATTATACCTTGGGTCCTTGCCACATCTTGTTAGGAACACCTTACTTGTTTGATAAGAGAGTCATGCATGATAGATACTTGAACACTTTCTCCTTTACTAAGGATGGTAAGAAGGTAACCTTAGCCCCACTTTCTCCCTCCCAACTCATAAAAGCCAAGCCACAAAACAACTAAGACCAAACCAAATGCTACTTACTCTTGGAGAACCTTTTCTTAAGGCCTTGCGACACAAGTTTAGGGCCTTGATAGAATGGTAATTCTTAACCCTTGATGAAACTACTTCCCCCTCCTTTCAAACACACCTCCTAGCCGCTTCTTTACTTAAGCACTTTTCCTGTGTCTTTTTGGAAGAGATACCCTACAGCATCCCTCCCAAAAAGACCATCCAATGCCACATTGATCTCATTTTCAGTGCCATATTCCCAAGCGACGTAGCCTATAGGATGAACCCTATGAAAACCAATGAAATCCAAAGGCAAGTTAAGGAGTTGACATCAAAGGGTCTTGTGAGGGAAAGTCTTAGTCCATGTGTCATAGCCGACCTTTTAGTCCCCAAGGAAGATGGTTCAATGAGGATGTGTGTGGATATTTCTACCATAGATAAGACCACCATTAAGTCTAAGCATCCCATACCTATACTGGAGGGCATGTTGGATGAGCTTCATTGCTAAAGAGTCTTTTCCAAGATTGATTTAAGAAATGGTTATTACCAAATTTTGATTAGGGAAGGGGATAAGTGGAAAATCGCATTTCAAACCAAACTACGGTCGTACAAGTGGCTAGTCATTCCCTTTGGACTTTCAAGTGCCCCGAGTACCTTTATAAGGCTAATGAGCCAAGTGTTTAGGTAATTTATTGATCACTTTGTTATGGTTTGCTATCATGACATCTTGGTTTATAGTCAAAGTGAAGAAGAACATCTTGTCCATCTGAATTAAGCCTCGAAGGTTCTTGAGAAGGAAAAGCTCTATGGTAACTTTAAGAAGTGCTCACTTTTCACTCAAGAAGTCACATTGTTAAGTTGCATAGTCACAGCCTAAGGAATTAAGGTAATGAGACTAAGATTGAGGCCATTTGGCCTTGGCCTACTCCTTTAAGCATCCATGATGTGTAAAGTTTCTGTGGACTATGCTCATTCCTAGGTAGTTCATAAGATATTTTAGCACAATCACATCCCCCATGACCAAGATTCTCAAGCATACATCATTCAAGTGGAATCCAAAGGCACAACAAGCCTTTGAAGAGATCAAGAAGCTCACTCAAGCCCTGATGTCAGTTTTGCCATGCTTTGAAAAGATGTTAAAGTAGAATGTAACACATCCGACGTTGGGATTGGTGGAGTTCTCACACAAGAAGGCTGCCTTATTTCCTTCTTTGGTGATAAATTATACGATTTAAAGAGGCCCTATTCCACCGATGATGTGGAATTCTATGCCATCATTCAGTCACTAAAGCATTGGAGTCACTATTCAGTGGCAAATGAGTCCATTCTACACTGCAATCATGAGGCACTCAAGTACATTCAAGGCTAACACAAGGTTAACACTCCCCATGTCAAGTGGGTTGAGCACTTAGAAACCTTTTTACTTCAGCATCAAACACAAGTTCAAGAAGCTCAACAAAGGTGCCGATGCTCTTTTACGAAGGTATCTCCTGTTGTTCTAACTTGATGCTTGTGTTCTTAGATTTGAGCATTTCAAATCAGCTTTTGGTGAAGACAAAGGCTTTGCGAAATTGTCCAAGGAATGTCAAAGGCATCCTAAGGGAGAGTTCTTAGTCCATGAGGGCTACTTGTTTAAGTGCACACATTATATCCTTATCATGCTTAAGCAGCATTACTTGTGGCCTTGCATGAATAAGGATGTCTAAGATGTAATAGTAATTATAGGGTGTGCAACATGTCAAATGGAAAAGAGTCACACCCTTCCCTAGGGCCTCTACACTTGCTTGCCCATTCCAAGCTTCCGATGGGAGGATGTAAATATGGACTGCAGTCTTTGGTTGGCATAAAATTGAAGGAATAAAGAGTCTATCCTTGTGGAAGTTAACATTTCTCAATCATAGCACACTTCATTATGTGCTAAAAGACTAATGATGCTACTCATGTGGCCGATTTGTACATCAAAGAGGTGGTTAAGCTTCATGGCATTCTAAGGTCCATAGTGTTGGATCATGACACTAAGTTCTTGAGTTACTTTTAGTTGACTTTATGAAAGAAATTAGGTACTGAGCTCAAGTACAGTACCACTTTCCGCCCACAAATGGATGGGCAAATCGAGGTCACCAATAGGACATTGGGAGTGCTTTTGAAGACTTTGATCATGTCCAAGCCTAAGTCATGGAAAACTCCTAGGTCATGCTAGATTTACATACAACAAGTTCCCAGCAAAACCACGAGGATGTGTCCTTTTAAGGTCTATTATGGAGTTAAGCCACTATCCTCTCTAGATCTCACTCCACGGCCTATAGAAGTCAAGCCTAATATGGAAGCATCCAAGAGAGTGCAAGAGATTTGAGAACTTAGTGAAAATATTAGTGGCAAGATTGAACAATCTAATGCATCTTACCAAGCCAGGAAAGCAAGAATAGGGAACAAGTCGTCTTTAACCCCGGTGATCTACACATGAGAAAAGAACAATTTCCCCCCAAACGCAAGTCCAAACTTATGCCTAAGGCGAAGGATCCTTTAGGTGTTAGAGAGGATAAATAATAATTCTTACAAGTACAATTTGCCCAGGGATTATGGGGTTTCCACCACCTTCAATGTGGCTGACTTGTGTCCTCACTTAGAGGATGACCCCTTGGAGAATTTCAAGGTAAATTCTTCTCAACAGGGGGAGGATGAAGGGATAAAGCCACCACTAATCAATTGAACACCCTTACTATTTAAGAAAGTCTCAGCAGGGGCCCAAAAGCACTAGGATTAGCGTAAATCTTCAAAGACATCATGGCTGCCTAAACTGCACGAGAGTCCATGCAACAGCTCGATTTTATATGCTTGATTACACAAGCTTAAAAGGAGTTTAGAAGGCTACAATCCTACTTTTTGGAAACCTTTTATGTCAGTTTTAAGGGCATGAAAAGAGTTTTAGGTTAGGTCTTGAAGAAATAAGTCAAATGGGAGCAACTTCAAAAGGTAGCCTAAACTAGATCAATTAGGAGCACTTGGAGATTTTTACGTGTATCCTCCAAACGGGAGCTCCATATCCATTCCATATGGGTTAGTAGAAAGTAAACTTTCTAAGTGCACTAAAAACCCATGTTTCACCTGATTAGAGTAAGTAAATAAGAAGATGTGACTGTTTGAATTGGGAATTGTGTACAGAAAAGCTGTTGGCAGCAGAAAAAAACACTTTTCAACTTTTGTTCTTTCTTACTTTCTAATGTCTCCCTTCCCTTTAGCTACTTTATTTGCATTCTTAGGATGACTGTATCTTCTTAATGCCTCATCCACCTACTTATATGCTTCTTTAAGGTTGTGACATTCAGATTTGACATATAAAATGAAAGTTAAATTCTACTTCATTAAATTCTCTCATGCTCGTCTTTGATTTGGCTAATCAAAGTGTAATAATCAGGTTTTCAACCTTAGGCTAAACATTTGAGTTAATATTTTTATTAACTCATTTCATTGATTTAGCTAGATTAGACCAAGTTTTACGTGGTAGTTGGGTGTAATAATTATGTGGGTAGTTTTTATTAAGTTTCTTGGTTAAATTACGTGTTTATGTGAACCTCGTTAAAACTTGGTCGAGGCATAATTACGCGAAGTAAGCAAGTTAAGTAAGGATATGAGGGGTCGAGATTAGCAGGACCAGATGATTCAGCACCGAGCTTGGTTTACTAAGTGAGCCTAAACAACAAAACAAAAGAAATAAAAAAAGGAAAAGAATAATAACCAAAAAGGGGGCTGAAGCCCCCTTCTTCTTCTTCTTCACGCACACAAGGGGGGTTTCTACTGGTTCCTTGTGACCTTCCCTAGCAACCCACACTACAGAAGAGAGAGAGAGAGAGAGAGAGAGAGAGAGAGAGAGAGAGAGAGAGGGAGAGGGAGACAGATCGGGTGACGGCAGTGCCACCCCTGTGCAAACGCCAGCCCTGTGTCTCCTCCATCAGCCCGACACAGCCACCGCGAAGAGAGAGAGAGAGAGATCGAGCGAGAGGGAGGAATGAGAGGAGGGAGGGAGGAGAAGACATTAGCAAAGGTGGCAGAAGCCGACCACCGGTGGTGAACATGAGCCATCACAAAGCCCCAAGTCTAGACCCGCGTTTAGCAACCACTAAGGGCCATGCGAACCAAAGCTTCGGGATTAGGGTTTTGTAAGCCCAACACCAGCACCACAACCACCACTGAGGAGGTCCGACCAGAGGTGGGCGGCCAAGGGCTAGGACCGAGTGAGGGAGGAAAGGCATGTGAGCAGCAGCAGTACCAATGCTTGGAATTCAACGAGGAAGAGGTTAGGACACCCGAGATTTGGCTTCAAATCAGCCCAATTAGCCCAGGAGTTGGGCCCTTAGCTTGGAGTTCAGGTGGGTGTTGTTTCTTTCCTCCTAAAGTATTAATAATTTCCAATGAATTTTATTGATTATGGTTAGTTTATATTTGAATGCGAGTTAGCAAAAAGTAATTGGAGAAATTAGAGCTGAATTTGGATAAATATGGTGATAATGCTAATTTGGGAGTCTTGGATGTGAATTGATGTGCAACTTTACTGCTAGTCAGTTAGAGGACCGTAGAGCAAATACAATTGTGCTTTAGCATTGTTGTCTTAATGGTTAATTAGGCCTAAAATGGTGTTTTGGTGGGTTGTATGTGAACGTTATGCTCTAGGTTGCTAACCGGGTGGTTGAGGAATTCATAGAGCAAGCTGAATTGTGTTTAAACATCATTGCTAGATCAGGTTTGGCATGTTAAATTCTGTTTTTGGCTATTAGCATGAATGTTACATCTATGTATGATGGTTTCATATACTATTGATTCATTTATGGCAATATTAAACCGAGCTTGGTAGTTGGATGGTTTGAGGTGAAACTATTGAATAATTTGAGGTTATTATGATCATTGTTGTATGAGGAGGGAGCCTAGGTTTGATATTAACCATAATCATGTGCATTACGAGATTTATGAAATACTAAAGTGGATTCTGCTGAAGCTGTTCCTGCGAAGTGTTACGAATGTGCTACTTGTGAACCCCTTCCCTTTAGATGTTGTTAAGTGATCCTATGTGATTGATTTCTGAACTTTGACGTCTTTAAAAAGGGTCGTCAAAAGCTTGTTTTCATGATTGCGAATGTTTTTAAATATTTACTAGTTGCTTGTCAGTTTGTCAAGATGTTTATGACTTAAAATGACCCTAAATTATCAAACTACTCAGTAAATGACCCAACTAAATAGTCAATAGGTCTAAGAAACTTAAAAGCAAACTAGTAGCGAGTTTGAAAACATTTTAAGGCTTTAGTTTGTTTGCCTCCTTCTTGAATTTAAAGAAGATTGAAACGAACTGAAAAATGGCAGTTGAATATGTTTATTACGAACTTTAGTTTGAATTATATGCTCGCTAAGTACTTTAAGTTTCGAGTGAATTTGAAACTACGAGTTGGTAGACTCATTATGATTTTAAGAAGCGTTTTATGTTGAAAATGAAAGAGCCATAAACCATTAGTAAGGTTATGGGTTATTTTGCTAGACAAGCATTATTTTAATAAAGTAAGTCACTACTAAAGAGAAATGATTCGTGATTCACTTGAAGGTGGAACTTACTGTGTAAGACAGTGACCTCTTTTAATAAACAATAATAGTTTAATACATTTTTGGCTAAGATAAGTGCTTTAAGTGGACAAATGATTAGGGAATAGACTTGGTTTGCGGGAACCCTAATGCCTAGGGAGATAGACCAAGAAGTGGGAACCCTAGAAGACCCTAGTGAGGGTATTATGTTACCTAGGGAGAAGACCCAGAAGTGGAAACCCTGGAGATCCCAATGGGGATAATTGATTCGTGAGTGATGCCTCACATAGGGAGAGTATAGATCTCCCCTAAGCACATTGTATGATCTTATACCTGAATACAAAGATATTTTCCTGATATAGGAGAAAACAGTTTGAATTATCACCAAGATGGGTATTTCAAGAACTTTTAGAAAGAATACGAGCCTTAGAGAGGCTAGTGTGATTGATAAACTATTCTTTGAGTATATCATGAGTCACTGCCTTTTTCAAAATGCAAGTTTGAAAGTATTTAACTCAATCCTTGCTGCTTACTTATTTATGTGCCTAAATGCTTGTTAGTAAGAAAGTTGGTTACTAAGGGCCTAGAAACGAGTTTGACTGACTCGTATGAAGTTTATGGATGATAATCCCTCCTTGGGGACTATGATTACCTAATATGATCATAATATATAAATGTTGTGTGACTGTTATCTATTATTATTGCCTACAAATGGTTTTGGTTTTAAGGAGTTGGGAAATACTCAGTAAGCGTGTAATTGCTCATCCCATTACTATTTTCCCTTTTCCCAGGTTTTCATTATGATAGGTAGAAGTCAATTTACTTATGCTGAGTTGGAAGTCTACCCTTGCTTTGAAAAGGGGTCATGTGTGCACACATAGAAGTGGACTTAAATGATATAATATAATGTATCTCTAGAGTTGTAAATGTATGTAATCAAGGTACTCTAGTTTATATAGTGCATTTTGTTTAGAAGTTACTCTGTATGGCTACGTGAGTCAATCATCTGGTTGCCCAGTTGTCGTTTTCACTGAAGTTAATTATTTTTGGGACATAAAATCCTAGTACTCCAAATGTGTGATCCGTTGAGTTGTATCTTTTATTTCCCTTTTTATTATTGAACTTTATGATTTTAGAGTACTCTGAGTGAGTGGCCAGTAGAGCTGTGGACTCCGGCGTATAGTCGTTGAGCTTATTTTAGAGTTCTATATGCTTCTATTCAATGCAAGGATTTATTTTAAGGCTTTTAGCCTGGGAAATGGTCTGTTTTCAGGCAAAATTCTGTCCATTTTGCCCCAGAATTTAAGTAGGATTTAAGAAACCATTAATACTCCTGGTGTAACACCTCGAGTGTGGCTTAAAAGGATTGAAGTGACTACTTATACCACCAAAGGTGCACCTTTCATCTCGGGAAGCCTACTGTTAAGAATTCCACAGTTAAGTGCTCTTGTTGGGGAGCAACCTTGGGATGGGTGACATTCTGGGAAGTTTCTCAGGCAGCGTATGAGCGAGGACGAAGTACGCTGGAAAAACTTGCTGTAATGTGTGGGGCCAGTCGACGATCCTCAAAGCGATTCCTGATAACTATTCACGGCCCGTGAGGGGTCTGGGTGTTACAGATGGTATCAGAGCCAACCCGCAACAGTGAGTTGCGCCGGTAGATGGAGAGCCAAAGGGCAGTCATCTAATGGGATAAGATACATGGTGTGGACCGCCGGTCGATAGGACTTGCAAGTTGTTCGGTTAATGAGGCACAACAAGGATGTTGTGCGCTTCAAGTGTAGGTGATTGTAACATCCCAAGTATGGCTTAACAGGATTGAAGTGACTACTTATACCACCAAACGTGCACCTTTGTTTTCGGGAAGCCTACTCTTAAGAATTCTACAGTTAAGCGTGCTTGCTGAGGAGCAATCTCGGGATGGGCGACCTCCGGAGAAATTTCTCAGGCAGCGTGTGAGCGAGAACGAAGCACGCCGGAAAGACTTGTAGTGATTTATGGGGCCAGTCAACGATCCTTAAAGCAATTCCTGATAACTGTTCATGGCCTGTGAGGGGTCTGGGCGTTACACCTAGCCTTAGGGATTAGGGGTGTTATAGATGGTATCAGAGCACAGTCCTGTGACCATAGGTCACGACCTGAGTCTTGCATTTCATATAGTCCCCTAGGGATACTTTGTGATAATGTGACATATGCTGTACTCTGTGTGCAAGCGTGCCTTACGACGTGGTCGTTTACGACTTATGTGTGGCCCGAGTAGGTCAATTGATTAAAAGTGGTGAGCTGTGAGTTAGTATAGGAGCTAAATAGCTCCCCACACCTTGAGGTGGCGTTGTGGGTGTTCTATTCGTGCAATATGTTCCTAACATGCTAATTGACATCACTCATTGACTTTTATGTGATTCAGTTAAGTGGATCGGATAAATGTGAGTCATATGTTAGAATGTGATGTCGTCTGTTAGAATGTGATCCTAATTAACTTGCGTATTCTTGTGTGAGCTAAGTGATGGTTCGAATAGTAAATGCTTTATTCGTGCGCCTAGATAAGGCAATCGAAAGTTAAAGCATGTTAATTTAAACTCGAATGACCAAAAACCTTTTTCCAAGCTCATTCTTTACCCCTATGTGTAGATTGCTCCTCGGCAGTGCAATAGAGAGAGCAAACGTACCTAGAGATGGTAGAGAAGAGGCTAAAAATGGATAAGTTATTTTCCACCTTTGAAATTCAAGATTTTGAAATGTTAAGTCCTTCTGGCTGTCAAGTTCAGTTTTTGGTTTGCACTGAATGACTTGCATTCCTTTAGCAAGGATGAATGAGTTTAAGTTCACAAGTACATGCCCTTATGCTTGTAAATGTATACGTGTCGATATGCTTCTTGTAGATATATATGTGCTAAAAGGTGTACATTGATGGAATCAATCATAATGGTCTAGGAGAGGAATGATTAAAGACACATAGCTATGATTGATGATCCTACTAAATGATAACCCCCTTTTTGAATTCTGAATTGCCTAAGGGAAATCAGGGGATATTTTCGTGTGCATGCTTGAAGGATTAAGTGTTAGTGGTAGGATCTTGTTGAACATTGCATAAGTGTACCTGTCGTTCTCCATCTTTGTCATTGTTGCCTATACCATGCATTACTTGCTTTTTCCCATAACAGACTTTTATGCGTGATGTGCGATGACAATGTTTTGATTGAAATGAACCCTGATGCACCTAGAAAGCGCAAGGGAGAGAGAACCGAGGAGACTTTGGAATTTTACGTAATAAACGATCCCTACTAAGGTTAGCGATCTACACAATAAGGCTCCTATGATCGCCTATGGACAAGTCTGCCTCTTAAGACCTTAACACATACCAGAAGACCATTAATGTTGATCATACTCAAAAAATCATAACCTGTTGGATGCCAATCTTTCCTAAATTTGGACGGGGTTTATAGCATGTCATTTCCTGCAAATGGGGATTGCACGCGTATATACACGTCTAGGTGTTTTCCCTATGTGACAACCTAGCACATTTGCATGTCTTAAGGAATGATTATGACGTCATGTGTGGTGTGAAGCCATGGGGCTACTTATAGTTAGGATTGTTGTGAGTGGCCATCGATGTGTTTGTGGTCGAATACTAAGAAAATGAGTTTTTGGTAGTTGCTTGGCTTAAATTTGATTAAACATATGATTGTATTGGTTGAGCGATCTGATTTATGCAGTTAGTTGCACAACATGACTCTTGAATCATCATTTACAGTCCATTAATTCTGTTTTCTCATGTTATAGCTGGAGTAATTGAACACAATGTATGTAATGTGTGACTAGATGATAATAGAGCTGCATTTTCATGTATTCACATCTATAGAAGGGTGTACCTAATGTGTAAGAATGGTAGCATGGTAGAGCATTCAAGGTCATTTCAGCATAAATATAGGCACTCACATCTGTTATGCACGGTCATTGATGCATTATAGGAGTTGGATCCTAGTTATGTGTGAGTGAATTATTGAGTACACTGTTTTGAGGTTGTATAGGATGCAGTTGAGTTGGATGCATGGTCTAGTATATGTGGCTTATCACATGACAAGATTGTTGGTGTTTTTCTTGCATTACGTGACTCCTATTATTTCATGTTATAGCTTGATTGGGCGGATGCACATATAATTAATACACGACCTAGTGACTATTAGAATTTGCATTCACATGTGCTCACTGTTGCATATCTTATGTTTGCTAAGGATAACATGCCAGTACCTTGCATTTAGGGGCCAATCCCTATTTAGATATGCAAATGTCTTTGCGCTTCACATGACACGATGATGTATAGGTGTACTTGTAGCCATGTATGAGCCTTCCCATATCACCAGGTCCTTGAGGTTGTGAAATGTGGCAGTTAAAGTGTCTGATTGAAAGGCTCTAGGGCGGTTTAGCCATATAGCGGTATATACTTATGTTATTCTCATTGGGACATGGGCAAAACAATTTACCTACATGGCTTTATGACTCAGAGAGAAACTAATTCCATATAGAAACTTGAGGGTAGAGCTTTACGACTTAGAGACAAAAATTTATTAGGATATTTCGAGTGTAAACTAAAGCCGCAAGTGTATAACTTTCATTGTAGTACTTGAGGGTTGTGTCCTCGGGGACAACAGAAAAGATTAAGGTCACTTGACATGAAATTAAACTAGCATCAATTAATTTAAATGAAAAGCAACTAAGACAATAAGTTGTAGATCAATCTAATTCTAAGGTTTCTATACCATTGTCTAATATCCAAAAATTAACTCTAATAACTAAATAAGCTCCAACTCAAAGTTAATTAAACTACATCCAATTCAAAGCTATGAAGCAAGCTTTATTCAATTCAAAGTTAGGCTCTGTTCTTTTCAGTGGGAAATAAGGGGTGTGGGATGGATGATTGTGGAAAAGGGGCAGAAGGAGTGGGTGAGCGTGGTAATTTTTTTTTAAGTGTGGGAAGAAGTTGGTGAGTGTAGGTGAAAGTTGAATGTAGTTGAATGAAGTTGAAGTATTGGTTACTAATATTTTTTTGTTTTATAATGTAATAATTTTATTGTGATAGTAATTAATGATGATGAAATTTTTTTATTTTTGTTTATCCTTTTTTGGTCTTTTTTATTTTGTTTATTTTTTATTTTTTATTTTTGCACTACATGAACATTTTTATTATTCTATTTTTTATTTTTTATTTTTAATTTTCTAATTTTCTAATTTTTTAATTTTTAATTTTTCAATTTTTAATTTTTAATTTTTAGTTTTTAATTTTCAATTTTTAATTTTTAACTTTTAATTTTTGTATTTTCCTTATTTTATTTTATTTTATTTATTTTTTATTTTTATTTTAAATTTTAAATTTTAAATTTTTAAATTTTAAATTTTTATTTTCATTTTTTATTTTTTTCATATTTTTTATGTTTTTTTAGTTTTTATTTTTTATTTTTAATTTTTTGAATTTTTTGAATTTTTTGAATTTTTATTTTTATTTTTCTTAAATTTTTTACAATTCTTTTTGGCTTTAATTTTTTATTATTTTGTATTTATTTTTTTCTTTTTTTCTTTTTTTTGTATTTATTTTTTTATTTTTTATTTTTTTGGAATTTTTCGTTGGTTGCGTTTCTGGAATAAAAAATGATAACTAAAAAATAAACAAATACAACAAAATAAAAAATGAGAAAAATAAATACAAAAAATTACAAATTAAAAAATTACAAACTAAAGAACAAAAAATAAAAAATAAAAACAAAAAAATTAAGAAATCAAAAATTTAAAAATAAAAACATAAAAAATAAAAAATAAAAATACAAAAATAAATACAAAAAAATAAAAATGAAAAATAAAAAATAAAAAAATAAAAAAATAGAAAATTAAGAGTAAAAAATAAAAAATAATGAAAAACTAAAAAAATAATGAAAAACTAAAAAAAAAAAAACTGTTCCATAACATCCGAAAAATTAAAACTGGTCATAATTGCTATCAGAATATTCGTACACACAATTACGTAAATTATAAAAATTGTCAGAATATCAGAAATGGTTGTTTTATGTAGGTGTGAGAAGGAGTGGGTGAGTGTGGGAAGGAGTGGTATTTTTTTTTAAGTGTGGGAAGGAGTGGGAAGAGGGGGGAAGGAGTGGGTGAGTGTGGGTTGGGTTGATTTCCCAACGAAAAGAACAGGGCCTTAATATTCAAAGTTAACTCTAATCATAGAACTAAGATGACATTAACCAAGCTTTTTGATTTAAATTCAACTTGAACTCCAAGTTGCCAAGCAAGCTAGAACAATAAACAAGTTATAGGAAACAAAGAACAAAGCACAAGGAACAAAATCTACCAATTTAATAGGGCATAAACATAAAGCAGAGTAGCTAAACAAAGCCAAACTTAACTCATTCAATGCCTAGAGATCAGGAAACAGAGCAACCATGGGATTTAGAAGTCTCTGATCCTCTCAGCCACATTTAAGCAGTACTAAAACAAGGGGAAGGGGAAATTGCACTAATTGAACTCAAACCTACTACCTACATCAAACAGGGGCATGGCAAAAATCAACCAAATAGAGAGGAGGGATAGAGGCCTTGGGCAAACATAGCAGAGGAACAAGGGAGTGGGGGTAGCAGATCCGAAACAGAACGGAAGAAACAGGGCAAAGAGGGGGAAATCAAGATCAGTAAGAAACAACCTAGAATCCGACTTCAAGCTTGCCCAAACGCGTCCAAGAAAAGGTGAAATCGCCATTGAACTTTCGAGTACAAGCAGGGAAAAACAGGGGAAGGGAATGTATCGAAGTTCCTCAATACCAAGCCTAAAAACTTTGCAATTACAACTAGAGAGTGTGTTAAACTACCCAAATCAACAAATTTCGCTCTAATTAAATGCAATTGCAACCTAATCTGACATTCAAAATCAAGAACGAAACCAAAACCCTAAACGACTAATGACTGAAAGTAAACGAAGAACACCCCTAAAATTAAACCTAGAAAAACGTAAAATTAAACCTAATGAAAACCTAAAATTCCTCACCTCCTTCAAATGGGGCCGGTACCTTGACATATACATGAACCCAGCGTCAATATCGACCCTTCGATTTCATAGCTTGTGTGGACGGTGGATGAAGGTGGTCTGCTGGCGCTTGGTGGTTGAAGATGCTAAGTTATGATGGTGCGGTGTCCTGGTGTTGTTGAAGGGAGAGGGAGATGGGGTAAAGAGAGGGAGAAGAGATGAGGATTGAAGAAAAAAGAGAAGGGGGTGGTCGGGTTCTCAGGTTCTCAGAACCGAGAGGAAGGAAAGAGAAGGTTAAGGGAAGGGGGTAGATAATAAGGGTCATGTGAGCTGCACGTGACCTGGGTAGATTTTTAGGTTTTATTTTTCTTTTTTTTCTCTTTTCTTGGGGCTAAAAGGAAACGGGCCTAGCAATTCGGGTCGGGTTTGAGTAATCTGACCCACTGCTTTATTTTCCGACATTTTTCATCATTTTTCTCGCATTTTTGCCGTAATTATTCAAAAGCTACAAAATAAAATAAAATCAAATAAAAACCTAAAAATAACGATTATAACGAGTATAAAACAAGTGTAAAAGTACTTTTAAAATAGTACATTTTTGGTACGAACAAGTACCCCCACACCAAGATTTTGCTCGTCCTCGAGTAAAATAAACTAAACTAACTAAATAAGAAAAAAGAGAATCCTAACTCACTGTCGCAGGAATCACGGCTATATTTAGCGTATGCAACAAGCCCTTTCAACCCCTCGGTTTCCCAAATGGACGAGTGAGGTCTCGTGAGGGTTTCCAAGTGGAATACCCACAAAATTATTTCAAAAAGAAAAGAAAATCTTTTTTTGATTGATTTTGTTTGCAAAGTTGATATGTACAAATTTTAGGAAAGATATGCACACATTCTAATAAGCTAAAGCACCCATGTACCCAATTATTAACCTGCATATCCACAGAACACACTTCAAAGCCCTCTAACCCCCTAAATGACATCAGAACACTAATTTTTCACCCCATTGAACATTAAGGTTCTGAATCTATTCCGACGCTCGTGTGCAAGTGTATCATCATCCTAGGGCTTAGATTTACCAGAATTAGGCTCAATCCCCTTTGGCTAACACAACTCATTATTATTATAGTAACTTTGGAAGTAAGCTTTCCCAGTAGCAATATTGCCTCAAAGGGTAACACCCAGTAGCACATGCTTCAAAGGGTAATACTCAGTAGTGCATGCCTCAAAGGGATACTTGTCATTCTAAATTTATTCCATCTCTCTTTCTTTTCTTTTATTTTCTTCTTTATTCATAATACACTTTTCTTCAAAGAAAATTTTCAAAGTGATCATGTCACAAGCCAGTGGGAGAATCATTGATGGAAACCTAAGACCTAAAGATAATGGGGAAGGAATAAATAAGGACTGGATTATATAACCTATAATGAACAACTGGAGTTAGAATTAGGGCTTAGAATTATCACATTTGAGGTTGGAGACCTATCATGCACATCTTATTTATATACAAGCTAACAACCACAGTACAGGGGATTCAAGCTAATCACATGTAGTACAAACATTCCCAAAAACAAAACCAAAATCAAAATCTTTTTGGATTTTTTGAAAAGAATGGGCACTTCACCCCCACACCAAAACTTCACAATGTCCTCATTGTAGGAACTAAGGCACTAAAAAGCAAGCACATAAGTTATACAGCCGTAAAACCATAAATATATACAAACTAGGACACCACCAAAAATCAAAAACAAAACCAAAACCAAAAACCAAACAAAACCAAACACACACATATTTACAAAAGCCAAAAAAAAAACAAAATCACAAAAGAAGGCCAAAATCAAAACTAAAACCAAAGCAAAACACACATATTCAAAAAAACAAAAAGAAAACCCTCGAAAACAATCCAAACCACTACATAACCAAAACCAAAACCAAAATATAAGCTAAACTAAAACAAAATAAGACCTAAACATACTTATTTACAAAAACCATAGACCAAAGTTACAAAAGAAAGCAAATGCAAAACAAAAATCCAAAACCAAAAACAAAATCAAAACTAAACCAAACTAAACAAAACTAGACCAAAAAGCACATAATCATCAAAATAGAAACAAAACAAAACTGAGGACCTACTAAATCCAAACTAAACCAAAAGAAACTTAAAACAAGACAAAAGACAAAAGAAAAGAAAGCAAAATGAAAGACCAAAATAAAGTCACTAAAACGCCAAAAAGGGAACAAAAAGAAACTATCAAACAAAAAGTAAACCAAAGAAAAACCAAAACTCACCAAACTAAAGAAACAAAATAAAGTGAAACATAAAAATAACCCTAGATATCCACAACTAACAAGTATTCACATAATCATAACACAACTAAGGATGATCGCAGCTCACACGGCTCAACATATCCCAAATTGCTCATCAAGATTGATCACCTATATATTCATCCCCCTAAATATTCACAACCAAGTGTGAAACCAAAAAAAGAGAAGAAAAGAAGCAGAGGGGAAAGTGGAACGATCAAACCAGGTTGGATACAGATTGTACCCAAACTATGCATCACAAAGATTATGCAAATGTGGCTCATGGAGCATCAGCCGCTCCATCACAACTTACAAGCAGCTACTCATTTCAAAACCAACCAACGCTCGTAGTAGCTTATCAAACATACGGGCACCATCCTCATAAAATGAACGTAATTAGAAATATGAAGAATAGCCCAAATCAAGTGCATAAAAGCAATGCAACTCAAGGCTCTTTTGCGCTTATCAAAGCTCGCAGCCTAATCAAAAGAGAGATGTGTATATGCAAAATGAGGTGCACAATTCAATGGTTTAATGAAGATATGACTATATGAATGCACAAACCATCTACAGTGATATGAATGATCTAAATGAAATCTCACATCTCTAAAAGTGGATATAAGATGATCGAAACCAGGCCAATCAAAGAAAATATGAAAATCAGAGATCAAATAACGGCCTAAAGTTAAGTCCTGTATTTCAAAGCGATCCTTGAGTCTATCTATGCCATCATCACCAAGGGTCTGATCTAAACAAGGAGTTTCAAGCACAAAAGTCTCAGGCCCTACAAAAGTAGACTCAGGAACATCTAAAGAAGAAAGAAGAGGGCAAAGGGGAGAACTGTAATATTCAAAAAGGAGGTTAGCTTCGACAGACAACAGAAAATGATTCATATTCAGCACAGAGATCCTCTTTCAAACTCGTATCGACATCAAACCCACAAAAAGATTCATATTCTATATCCAGAATATTATCATCTAATTTAAATAGAAGGTCAGGAATGATGGAATCAAAAGAAAATGCTTCATATTCAACATGAAAACTCAAATCAAAACCTTCAGTAAAATTAAAACCACATGAAAAAGATTCATATTACACATAAAGAGTATCATCATTAAAGTCCAAAATAATGGGTTCAGTTATCTCATCACATAACTCCTGTGAAATAGCTGTAGAATTATCTAAATCATGAGGCTCAACTTCAGGTGTGATGCTTATTTCTAACTCACTAACAATATCAGATTGTTCACCCACATCAATTTCACAAAAGTTGTTCAAAGTGGTGGGTAGGTCGACATAAACTAAGATAGCTTCAGTGACATCTTTGAGTGAGCTAGTGTAGGGTACAAGGCCTATTGATAGAGACGTAGGGAGGTCACTCTATAATTGTAGATTAGGCAAACACATGTGTTTATTCAAATCAAGCCTAGCAGAATAAGAGGGTTCAAAATCATCATAGAGACTAATGTTAGGTTTAGGAGATCCTAAACTAGCATCAATCTCACTATAGGTCTCCCTATTTTGGTTAAAACATGGAGAACAAGCAACAATTCTCACTTTCATGGTCTCTATCATTTGATCAGTCAATTCATTAACTTTCTTTTCAAAACTTACACATGTAGCATCAACATAAGCACGAAAAGGACAAATATAAGCATCATGATCAGGAGATTCACAATTATCGCACAACACAGGAGGCACACAAGAGTAAGATGAGTCATATGAATTCACAAAGTGGCCTGAAGGGTAAGAATCAGCCTGCAAATCATACTCTTCATGAGTTGGGTATCTAAAAGCCTTGTTAGCTTGTTCAAACGCATAGGTTTCCTAAGCTAATTTTTTAATGAAATCCCAAACCTCATTTTAAGTTTTAGATAACAATTTTATTCAACCTCCAGTACAAAGTGATTCAATATAACTCCTTGACTCAACATTTAGACACACAGCAATGACCTCATATATTTTTCATTTTTCAAAATTATGATTCAGATGAGTACGATAATTATTAAACCTTGAAAGATAACTCCAAAAAGGTTCATGCTCATATTGCGGGAAATGGAAAACTGGTTTTTGAAGTTTTTTAAAGTTTTTAGAATTTTTCAATTTTTAGGGGTTTTCAATTTTCATTTTTTTTTAGGGTTTTTGGATTTTCAATTTTTTTTTGTGTGGTTTTGATGTTTTCCTAATTTTTTTAATTTTAAGCTTTTTCTTTTTTTTATTTTCAAAGTTTTTCTAAATTTGTTTTGGATTTTTTACTTTTTTGTATTTTTTTGGATTTTTGAATTTTTTCACAAAATGACTAAACTAAGTAAAACGATACCAAAATAAAGAAAGTAAGAATTGATGCCAAAATAAAGTTACAAAATGACTAAGTAAGTATCAACTAAACAAATCAAATCAACTAAACAAAATGACTAATAAACCAAATCACAATGAATAATGAAATAAATAAAACAAAGCAGCAAATAAGAAAGGAGCTAAGAAAATAAAAATATGACCTAATCTCATGCCGTCGTCCCGGTAACGACGCCAAAAACCTATAGGGATATTTCGAGTGTAAACTAAAGCCGCAAGTGTACAGCTTCCGTTGTAGTACCTAAGGGTCGTGTCCTCGGGGACAACAAAAAAGATTAAGGTCACTTGACACGAAAATAAACTAGCATAGCATCATTCCAAATTAATTTAAATGAAAAGCAACTAAGACTATAGGTTGTAGATCAATCTAATTCCAAGGTTTCTCTACCAGTGTCTAATATCCAAAAATTAACTCTAATCACTAAATAAGCTCGAACTCAGAGTTAATCAAACTACATCCAATTCAAAGCTACAAAGCAAGCTTTATTCAATTCAAAGTTAATATTCAAAGTTAACTCTAATCATAGAACTAAGATGACATAACCAAGCTTTTTAATTTAAATTCACCTTGAACTCCAAGTCACCAAGCAAGCTAGAACAATAAACAAGGTACAGGAAACAAAGAACAAAACGCAGGGAACGAAATCTACCAATATAGGGCATAAACATAAAGCAAAGCAGCTAAACAATGCCAAACTTAACTCATTTAAGGCTTAAAGATCAGGAAATAGAGCAGCCATGGGATTTGGAAGTCTCTGATCCTCTCAGCCACATTTAAGCAGTACTAAAACAAGGGGAAGGGGAAATTGCACTAATTGAACTCAAACCCACTACCCACATCAAACGGTGCATGGCAAAAATCAACCAAACAGAGAGGAGCGGGGATAGAGGCCGTGGGCAGACATAGCAGAGAAACGGGGGAGTGGAGGTAGCAGATCCGAAACAGAACGAAAGAAACAGGGCAAAGAGGGGGAAATCAAGATCAGCAAGAAACAACCTAAAATCCAGCTTCAAGCTATCCCAAGCGCGTCGAAGAAAAGGTAAAATCGCCATTGAACTTTCGAGTACAAGCAGGGAAAAATAGGGGAAGGGGATCTATCGAAGTTCCTCAATAGCAAGCCTAAAAACTTTGCAATTACAACTGAAGAGTGCATTAAACTACCCAAATCAACAAATTTTTCTCTAATTAAACGCAATTGCAACCTAATCTGACATTCAAAATCAAAAACGAAACCAAAACCCTAAACTACTAATGACTGAAAGTAAACAAAGAACACCCCTAAAATTAAACCTAAAAAAACGTAAAACTAAACCTAATTAAAACCTAAAATTCCTAACCTCCTTCAAATGGGGCCGGTGCCTTGATATATACATGAACCTAGCTTCAATCTCGACCCTTGGATTTCACAGCTTGCGTGGACGGTGGATGAAAGTGGTGTACAGGCGCTTGGTGGTTGAAGATGCTGAGTTGTGATGGTGCGGAGTCCTGGTGTTGTCGAAGAGAGAGAGAGATGGGGTAGAGAGAGGGAGAAGAGATGAGGATTGAAGAAGAAAGAGAAGGTGGTGGTCGGTTTCTCTGGTTCTCAGAACCGAGAGGGAGGAAAGAGAAGGTTAAGGAGAGGGGGTAGATAATAAGGGTCATGTGAGGCGCACGTGACCTAGGTAGATTTTTAGGTTTTATTTTTCCTTTTTTTTCTTTTCTTTGGGGTAAAAGGAAACGAGCCTAGTAATTTGGCTCGGGTTTGAGTAATCTAACCCACTACTTTATTTTCCGACATTTTTCATCATTTTTCTTGCATTTTTGCCATAATTATTCAAAACCTATGAAATAAAATAAAATCAAATAAAAACCTAAAAATAACGATTATAACGAGCATAAAACAGGTGTAAAAGTACCTTAAAAATAGCACATTTTTGGTATGAACAGCGGTATATACTTGTGTTATCCTCATTGTGACATGGGCAATACAATTTACCTACATGGCTTTATGACTTAGAGAGAAACCAATTCCATATGGAAACTTGAGGGTAGAGCTTTACATTAGGCAACCATTTTGATTAAGCTAATGCAATTACTGTGCCTATTATTGCTCATTTAACTACACTTGAGAACAGAATATCCTTTATTGGGATTATTACGTCTGTATGCGTAATAGAAGGTGTCAGTTTGGAGCTCTAAATTACTACTTACTAACTCTTATGTTGCATGCGGTACCACATTCCATTACCTATAGGAACTCATGACCACTTCTGTAATGACTCCCTGTTGAAAAAGACTTGTTTGGGTGGCTGAATTATTAATCACGCTTATGCTGTAGGTACATCGTTGGGAGTAGTGACCTTACACCTGCCAACCTTTAACAACGTATGCATAAGAAGTGTCGGGGACCTTCCCTGTCATTGACATGCTGTTGGACCATGTTTCCCTGTTCTATGCTTAGTGATTAACAAACCCAGTAACCAGCCCCATACATACCGAAACATGGACTAACTCCATGGATTATGCTTGATTTCAAAGTGCGCCATTGTTGTGAATGTGTGTGTAGTTCTTGTGTGTTGTTATTTATATAATGCTATATGATGCTATGTGATGCTTATGTGATGCCCTTACTGCTTTAATGTGTTACAGGAATCTTAAGGTTAACCGTTTTGATTTTAGGGGTGACTTAAGTTCATGTTTTAGAAAGAAAGTACCTGTATATGACCTTAAAGTTGTTATGGCCCAATTGTCATACCTTTAGGAGCTAATTCATGATGATGCATATGCATAGAGTGGTTGTTTACTATCCAGATTGAGTTTAGATAATTGAAAGTCTATTTTCCTTTTTTAAAACAAGCTTAATATGGTTTTCCACACCAACTCATTTACCCCTCCTCTATGCATTTGCCCTTGACGCCTAAATAGAGTGAGTAGACGCTTGAAGAGGATTGGCAAGAAGGAGACTGGATACCATAAGCCTTTTTCTTTTGATTTAAAAGATATAGTTGATTGCAAAATGAAATTTTGGATCCTAATGCAAGTTGTGTAAATCATAGTACGTGGGTGTGTGCCTTGTGTTTAACTGAACTGTGAACTTTGGAATTTTGAGGATGAAATTCTTTTAAGGGGGGAGAATGTAATAACTAAGGCTTTCGACCTTAAGCTAAATGCTTGAGTTAACATTTTTATTAACTGATTTTATTGATTTAGCTAGATTAGACAAAGTTTTACCGAATAACTGGATGTAATAATTATGTGGGTAGTTTTTATTAATTTTTCTTGGTGAAATTATCGATTATGTGAACTAGCGGGTTCGTTAAAAGTTGGTCGAGGCATAATTATGCGAAGTAAGCAAGTTAAGCGAGGATATGAGGGGTCGAGATGTTCATGCTTTTTAGGTCCTATAAGCGTTTGTAAGGGTATTTTGGTAATTTCGAGTAAACATGACCGGAAGGCCTAATTTGGATGCTTTTTCTTCATCTTGGTTAAGTCTCATCTAACACCCACCACAAATGAAACAAGAAAGACCGAAGATGCTAAAAAAAAAAAACAAAAAAAAGGGGTGCAACACGGGGACTTTCCAGGAGGTCACCCATCACAGTACTATTCTGGCCCAAGCAAGCTTAATTACTGAGTTCTAATGGGATCTGGTGCATCACATCAATTGGATTATATCGGAACAAACATTTTATTGAGAGTACGCGACCGCTAAGTCGCGCAACAGTTCTAAACAGGTCGTAAGTTCAGTACGGACAGCTCGGAAGCGGCGAGCCAAGCATTCTTTACCGACGGTAGGTCGACCACCTTCACCGGCTCGTGCCAGCATAGGGTTTCGTCCATGTGTTGCTCTGGAAAAGGGCCTCTGAGCTAGTTTTAGGGTCAGGAAATGTTTAAAAGGGAACCCAATAATTTCGGATAACCATGGGCAGAACGCCTAATTTGGATGCTTTTTCTTCGCCTCAGTCAAGTCTTATCCAATGCCCACCACAAATGAAACAAGAAAGATTGGAGATGTTCAAAAGGAAAGAAAACAACAAAAAAGGGGTGCAAGAAAAGGACTTCCCAGGAGGTTACCCATCCTAGTACTACTCTCACCTAAGCACGCTTAACTATGGAGTTGTGATGGGATCCGGTGCAGTAGTGCTGGTATGATCGCAACCATTGGATTCTTGCGGAACAAATGTTTTATTGACAGTACTCGATTGTTAAGTTGCTGTGAGGTAAGTTTGAGTGTAAAATAGAGTGCCTCAACTGTACGACTATTGTCGTAATACTTGAGGGTCGCCTCCACATGGACGATGGAAGAGATTGAGGTCACTTAGCACGAGTTTAAACTGCTCTAGCGACATCCTAAGCTACTTTAAACAATAAACAAGTAAAACATGGATTATAAGCAACTGAAAGTCTAAATAATCCCTGACAATGCTCTAACTCTAGTAGGATCCAAATGCAGCATATTGAAGTATTCTAAAAGTAAATGCAATCAGCGCAATCCAGGGATCAAGTATACTCCACAATCCATCAACTAAAGATTATGAACAGCAAATAGAGCCATAAAGGGAAAATAATGCTGCCCAACTAAGAAGGTTTGAGGAATGGTTTAAGTGCATTAAACGAAAGCATCGATTGAGGAACGAAAACTAACACTTGAATTAAAACAAAGCAACAACCAAACCAATTTAAATCATTTAAACAGAACTAAAATGCTCAAACTCACAGCCGCTAAAAATCAAATCAGCTCATTCTGAGTAGACATGAAGCAACAGGGAAGGAAGAAATCGGGAAAGACAAACCTAATACTTGAGCAAAATCCAGCTAGAATAACATAACACACAAGCCAGAAACAATCCAGATTCGAAATCAAAGCTTGCAAGTTTCCCATCGAGAATCAGTAGTACTAATTAACTCAACTGAATCATAACTTAATCAAATCAACCAAACTAATAACAGAAATTGAAAACTAACCAACAGGGGAGAGGGATTCGAATTAGGTGTCCAAAAACAGAGCAAGCAAGTGAAACAACTAGATACACCCAAAATTAGAGAACAACAAACACGAGAAGAAGAAGACGAAGAAGAAGAAGAAGAAGAAGAAGAAGAAGAAGAAGCTCACCAGCCGTGAGACCAAGTAACTCCATGGATCACTCTTTATCACCTACTACCGATGAAGAACAGCAACCCGAAATAGGGCAACCAACTCAGATTAGAATCGAGGAGGGGAACGAGATTTCAGCCATCCATTGACCCAACAAAATCAGAAACGAGCTTCAATAATTACCAACAATGGCAGAAATGCCATGACCATGCTCAATGAAATGAAAGCAGGGGAGAGGGTAACTGAAATTAAACAAACCAACATCCAAAACCTTACAAAAGTAAACTGAAAACCATCAACTTCAACTGGCAAACCTGAAATTGTAGCCTAATTACATGAAATTTGGAACCAAAAACCAATCTAACATCGAACCCTAAACCAAATTTCTAAAGCCTAAATCTAGAAATCAAAAACACATATAAAACTGAAGCCTAAAAACTCGAAATTAAAACTAATTCGAACCCTAAAAACCTCCTAACCTCTTCTCTGGAGCCGGCTCCCTTCAATTTACACCCAGCAAGCTCAATCTCAACCCTTGATTCGGTGTGCCGTGGACGGTGGAGGAGGCAATATGGCAAGTGATATACAGGCAGTAATGTGTTGGCTTTTTGGAGTGGTTGATAGGGATGAAGATGGTGGAAGGAGTTAGAGGTTTAAACAGAGAGAAATGAGTTAGAAAGAGATAGAAGATGATGAGGGTGAAGATGGAGGAGCAGGGGAGGGGGCATCTAGTTTTGGGTTTTCCAAGTGTGGAAGCCAAGATAGAGAAGACAGAAAATGAGAGTTAAAAGGGGGTGAAGTCACGTGCCTTACACATAGGAAGTTGGAGAATGGAGTAGCACATGAGGCGTACATGACTGGGGAAGGTCTAGGTCTTTAGGATTTATTTTTGTGTATTTTTTTCCTTTTTACAAGGCTTTTCCTCAATGTTTTTAAACCTACAAAACAAAATAAAATCAATTAAAAACCTAAAAATAATAATTATTTTGAGCATAAATCAGGTGTAAAAATATTTAAAAAATAACATATTTTTGACACGAACAATTACTCCCACATGAAGATTTTGCTCGTCCTCGAGTAAAACAACTAAACTAAGAAATAAGAAAATAAGAAAAAAAAATCCTAACTCACTGTCGTAGGAATCACGGTTGTATTTAGCATATGCAACAAGCCCTTTAAACCCCTCTATCTCCCAAGTGGACGAGTGAGGTCTCGTGAGGGTTTTCAAGTGAAATACCCACAAAATACAAAAAGAAAATGAAAAATAGAAAAACAAAAATCTTATTGGTTTCTTCCCAAAGCTAATATGTACAAAATTGGGGAAAGATATGTACACGTTCTAATTAATTAAATTACTCCTATAGCCAAGATATCGGCCTGCATATAAACAGAATGTACTTCAAAGCATTCTACCCCATAAATGACATCAAAGCACTAATTTTTCACCCCACTATACATCAAGATTCTGAATCCATCCCAGTGCTTGTGTGCAAGTGTATTATCATCCCAAGGCTTAAATTTACCAAAATTAAACTTAATCCCACTTGACTTACACAACTATATTATTGACATATTAACATTGGAAAGAAGCTTTCTCAGTAGCAGTATTGCCTCAAAGGGTAATACCTAGTAGAACGTGCCTCAAAAAGTAACTCCCAGTAGCGCATGCCTCAAAGGGATGCTTGTCATTCCAAATTTTATTTCATCTTTTTCTTTTTCTCTCCTTTGTTCATAATTAATTTTTTTCTTTTCCTCTTTTTTCGAAACTGGCAAAAACTAGAGTAATCATGTTACAAGCAAGTGGGAGAATCATTCATGAAAACCTAAGACCTGAAGATAATGATGGAGGAATAAATAAAGATTGGATTACACAATCTATAATAAGCAATTGGGGTTAGAATTAGGGCTTAGAGTGACACACTGAAGCCGAAGACCTAACATGCACATCCTACTTACATATAAGCTAATAATCAAATCACAGGGGTTTTAAGCTAATCAGACATAGTACAAACATCCCCACAAACAAAACAAAAATCATTTTGGACTTTTCAAAATTTTTCAAAAAAAGTATGTACAGATAGGCACCTCATCCCCACACCAAAATCTCACAATGTCCTCATTAGGAGTGGGAAAGACACATGGAGCTCAAAAAGAAAAATCTAAAAAGAAAACATATGTTCAGAAACAAGACTCAAAAACAAAACAACCAACATATAAAAAGAAAAGTAACCAACTGTACAAAAAGAAACTGGAATAAGACAAAGAAGAAAAAGGGAGAAGAAAAAAGAGAGAAAAGAAGAGAGGAGCAGAGAAGAAATTTCTAGCAAACTAGATCGGGTGCTAAGTACGCCCAAGCTATCTCACATCACAATCACCGATCACGGCTCGGTTCGTGGAGTATCAGACACTCCACATCTTCTTAGCTTGGCAGCTCCAGAAATTGTTTCAAACGCTGGCCATTTACTTTGAAGGTGGCACCACTCTGAGGATCCTGAATTTCAACTGCACCCTAGGGAAAAAAATGTAAGACAATATAAGGACCTGTGCATCGGCACCTCAATTTTCCTGGAAACAGATGGAGCCTAGAGTCATACAGGAGTATTTTCATTCATTGGGTAAACTCTTTCCTAAAAATATGTCGATCATGAAATAACTTCGCCCCTTCTTTGTAAGATCGTGCTTTGTCATAAGCCTCAGCTCTAATCTCATCAAGCTCACTCAGTTGCAGTCGTCTCTCCTCACCCGCCTCAGTTAAGTCATAATCAAGCTTCTTAATGGCTCATCAATCTTTATGCTCTATTTTCACAGGTAAACGACAAGGCTTACTATAGACTACCCTATAAGGTGACATACCTAAGGCAGTTTTGAAAGCCATCCTATATGCCCAAAGAGCATCCACTGGCTTATCAAGCCAGTCTTTTCTATTCCTACTCACTATCTTTTCTAAAATCTATTTGATCTGTCGATTGGACACTTCAACCTGGCCACTGGTTTGGGGATGGTAGGGGGTAGCAAGCCTATGGACTATGGAATATCTCTTCAGTAACGCATCAAAAGATCTACTATTAAAATGGGTGCCCTGATTACTAATGACAGCATAGGGCATACCAAATCGAGCAAAGATGCTCTCCATAAGGAATTTCACAATGACTTTAACTTCATTAGTCCTAGAAGGGATGGTCTCAACCCATTTAGAAACATAGTCCATAGCTAACAAAATGTACTCATTCCCAAAGGAAGATGGAAATGGTCCCATAAAGTCAATACTCCACACATCAAAAACCTCTACAACAATGATGGGGTTCAGTGGCATCATATCTCTCTAGCTTATTCTACCCAACTGCTGGCATCTAGGGCAACTCTTGCAGTACTCAAGTACATCCTTAAACAAAGTAGGCCAATAAAAACCACATTAAAGAACATTGGCTGCTGTCTTCCTACCGCTAAAATGTCCCCCACATGCCTGGTCATGACAAAAAGAAAGGATACTTCTTACCTCATGGTCGGGAATGCACCTCCTAAAGACTTGGTCAGAGCAGTACTTAAACAGATAAGGGTTATCCCAAATGAAGAATTTCATAAGATGGAAGAATCTATCCTCGTCATTCTTAGTCCACCCGCTAGGGATCCTGCCAGCAACTAAGTAGTTCACAATATCAGCATACCAAGGATCAGGGTGAACAGCATACAATTGCTCATCGGGGAAGCACTCAGAAACACTGGACTCACTCTCCCTATCATAGAGAATCCTAGACAGTTGGTCAGCTACAAGGTTTTCAGAATCTTTCTTATCCTTAATTTAACAGTTAAATTCTTGCAAAAGCAAAATCCATCTCACAAGTCTAGGCTTAGCATCCTTCTTAGAAAGAAGGTGCTTAAGAGCAGAGTATCGGTATAAATAATCACATGTGACCCAATCAGATAGGGTTGAAACTTTTCAAAACCAAATATCATAGCCAAAAATTCTTTCTCAGTAATAGTGTAATTCAGCTGGGCATCATTCAACGTGTGACTAGCATAGTAAATAACATGGGGTTTCCTATCAATACGCTATCCTAAAACAACCCCAATAGTATAATTAGACACGTCATACATCAATTCAAATGGTTCTCCCCATATGGGAGGATGAAGAGTAGGAGCAGAGGTTAAGGTCTCCTCAACCTTAGAAAATACCTCAAGACACTCTTCAGAGAAATGAACTGGCACATCCTTAGCTAGCAAATTAGGCAAAGGCTTTGCAATCTTACTAAAGTCCTTAATGAAACGACGATAAAAGCCAGCATGCCCAAGGAAAGACCGCACGTCTTTCATACAAGCAAGAGGGGAAAGATTAATAATCAGGTCAGTCTTAGCTTTGTCTACCTCAATTCCATCTTGAGAAATAATGTGTCCTAAGACTACACCCTTTTTAACCATAAAGTGGCATTTCTTCCAGTTTAAAGTCAAATTTTTCTCCCTACACCTCTCCAACACCTTTTTCAGATTAGATAACCAATCATCAAAGGGAGATCCAAACACAGAAAAGTCATCCATGAAAATTTTCATGCATTACTCAACTAGATCTGAGAAAATAGAAATCATGCATCTTTAAAAGGTAGCAGGGGCATTGCACAGTCCAAATGGCATTCTTCTAAAGGCATATGTCCCAAATGGATAGGTGAAAGTAGTTTTCTCCTGATCCTTAAGAGTAATAGAGATTTGGGTATAACCGAAATATCTATCTAAAAAGTAATAGAAGGAATGTCCAACCAACCTCTCTAGCATGTGATCCAAGAAGGGGAGGGGATAATGGTCTTTTCTAGTGGCAGCATTCAATTTTCTATAATCTACACACCCACACCACCCATATTGAACCCAAGCAGGAACCAACTCGTTCTTATCATTCCTAATTACGGTAATACCAGTCTTCTTAGGAACAACGTGAACAGAGCTAACGCACTCACTCTCGAAAATAGGATAGATAATCCCATGGTCTAATCATTTCAACACTTCCTTCTTAACCACTTCATGCAAGGTGGGGTTCAAACGCCGTTGACGGTCACGGTAGGGCTTAGCATTGTCCTCTAAATGAATTCTATGTTGCATAATAGAAGAACTAATACCCTTGATATCCCCTAAAGTCCATCCTAGAGCTTCCTTGTTCTCTCTTAGTAAAGTAATTAGTTTGTCCTCTTGGTCTCACTCTAAATCAGAAGCAATATATCATATTCAGGCTCATCATCTATAAGAAATGACTCATATTCAGTAGCAAATACATCATCAAAAGCATTATTGAATACAGAATCCCTTACCCAGTTAAGAGTAGAAAATTTCATATCATCAAATCTAAAAGGCTGTCTTTGCATGTTAAAGATGTTTAATTCTGCAGTCATGTTACTAAAAGACAGTCTCATCATACCATTCCCGTAATTACTGAGGGCATTGGCAATAGCCAAGAAAGTATGCCCTAGAATCACAGGAACTTGACTAGCTAAGTTGGACACCTTCTCAGTTTTAATCACGATAAAGTCTACTGGGTAAATGAATTCACCAACTCTAATCAGCATATCCTCGACTATCCCCCTAGGCACCCTAGTCAATCTATCAGCCAGTTGAATGACCATCTTAGTAGGTTTCAGCTCACCTAACTCTAGTCTCTCATACTCAGTAAAGGGTATCAACTTAACACTAGCCCCTAGATCAAGCAATGCTCTGTGAATGAGTTGGTCCCCTATGACTATAGACACAGTAGGGCAACCGGGGTCCTTATACTTCGCCGGGATCTGGGAAAGGATAGAATTAGTACCAGAGGTCAAGAAAGCCTTCTTAGGTACACCAGTTGCTCTCTTGGTCGTACATAGCTCCTTTAAGAATCTACCATATTGAGGCATCTGCTGAATAGCATCGAGTAAGGGAATGTTGATCTTTACTTGAGATAAGGTCTCTCTCATCTTCTCAATATGATCTTAATCTTTCTTCTTTAGGTTATGGAGAAAAGGAGGTAAAGGCATCTAGATTTTCTCAGAAGAAGAAGGGGGAAAAGAATCCTTAGAAGGTGAAAAACTTGCCAAGTCAGAGGAGTCTTTCTCTTTAAGCTCCTCTTTCTTAGAAGGTGACTCAGGAGGGGAAGGACTATCTAAAGCATTAGGGGCACCGTTAGTAGCATCCCCTGAGTGACTGGATGAACCAGTCTCTGAAGGAGAAGAAGAAGAAGAATTTTGCAAGAATTGGTGAGGATACCTACAAGGTTCATTAGGATTTCTCATCTGGTTATCAACCTCTCGACCAGAACGGAGAGATATAATCGTATTCACTTTCCTCACAGGCTCGCTAGGGTTACCAGAAGACAGGGATGCGTGACCCTCAGAGTTCACCTCAGATTGACTCAAAAAAGTACCTGGTTCCATAGAAGATGATGCTAATAGGAAAAACTGTTCGTTCATCATTCTCATCATTCTTTCCATGTTAGCATTAATCATTCTCTCCACATTGTTATTGATTCTCCTCTCCAATTTATCAATATTAGTATATCCAGGAGGGGGTTGAACTTGAGCTATGGAAGGTGGAGGTCTAGGTGCATTAGGCATATTTGAAAAAGTCGGTCTCTTAAAGGAATTGAAGGATGAGAGATGGATTGGGAGTTGTTTCTAGGAAACATCCCAAGTTGAGAATTAGGAATCGTAGCATTTGGTCCACTATTCCATGAAAAGTTAGGGTGATTTCTCCACCCTAGGTTAGTAATAAGGGAAGAAGGGGTTATTCTTAGGTCTCTAGAAGGCCATACTCGCTTGCTCTTGTTCAGTTGTTAACTGATGAGCAAAATAAGGACAAGCATTCAAAGAATGATCTGGGGCCTGGCAATGAGAACAAGACACTATTGATGTCTGAGATAACTAGGATATCTAGGGAGATAATCCCTTCAACATGTTTTCTAAAACAGCAATCTTAGACTCCAAGTGACTTACATCTGAAACAGAATGCAACCCACCCCTCGCAATCCTAGAACTCAGGCTGGCATCATAAGCGGTTTCCCACTGCTTGGTTTTCTCAGCCAAGTCCTCTAAAAACTCCCAAGCAGCTGTGGGTTCTTAGAAAGAAAGCCACCCTGACACATGGACTCTGCCATGGTTCTAGTCTGTTGGTCAAGTCCTTCATATACAATCTGGCACAAGTGTGCTTGGCCTAAACTATGATGGGGACATTGGCCCAACAAAGTTTTGAATCTATTAAAATATTTCCAAAATGATTCCCTATCAAGTTGCACAAATTGATTGATTTTATTCCTAAGCTTAATAGTCTTGGCATTAGGGAATATTTTCTTAAGAACAATCTTACAAAATCATTCTAAGAAGTAACAGAATTAGTAGCCAAGCCATACATCCAATGTTTAGCAGAATCTTTCAAAGTAAAAGGAATCAATTTCGTTCGCACAACATCAATGGAAACATTGGGAAAATGCATCATAGAATAAACTTCTTCGAATTCCTTTAAAAACAAATAAGCATCATCTAAACCTATAAATTTAGGGAGCATCTAAGTATAATGGGTTTTTAATTCGAAGGTCACATTTGGTGCAAGGTTACGCATAATAAAGCATGATGGCAAAGTAGTTCTAGGAGGTTAGAAAATATCAGTCAAAGTCCTTTCTTGTGTCATATTCCCTAACTTAAGCTTAGGTTCAGGGTCGGGTTCTAAGTTAGGGTCGGTTTCACTTCTAACAAGTTTTTGATTTTCAGGGTCTCTAACCCAGCTATTCATATAAACCTCACACCCTCATAGAAGGTCCTATTTTTGGTTTTTTCTTTCTTTTTTTTTTTTTGGATTTTTGGATTTTCTAATTTTTTGTTTTTTTTTCTTAAGTACAAAATCAAAGCAAGATGTTACTCAACTTTAAAGACAATTTACAACAAAAGATAGCCAAATCAAAAAGTTAATTAATCTCTAAAATAAAGGTAAGACACACTCCAACAAAAACTAAATTCAAATTACTAATTTTAAAACTACAAAACACCTTAATCAACTTAAACTATAGATCAACTCTAAGTTGTTTGTTTTTAGAGTTTTTCAATCAAACCTTTTTTGAAGTCTCAAATTTTTCTAAATTTTTATGGGTTTTTGGATTTTTTCAAGAAATGAATTAAATAAATCGCAACTAATAAGGAATAAAGTAAGTCAAAGCATAAGCAACTAATAAGAACGAAACTAAGAAAAAGAAAAGTGCTTAAACTGCGGGAAACATAAACTTGCCGCTTTGTTTTTGGACTTTTTAAATTTTTCAAATTTTTTTGTGGTTTTCAAGTTTTTCTAATTTTTTTTTAATTTTAGGCTTTTCTAAATTTTTTTGGATTTTTGAATAATTCAAGGCATAAACTAAATCAAGTCACAACTTAATAACATAATAAAGCAACCTAATATTAAAGTAGCTATGAAAAAGAAAATGCGATCTAATCTTATGCGTCTTCCCTGTCAATGGCGCCAAAAACTTGTAAAGTAAGTTTGAGTGTAAAATAGAGTGCCGTTAGTGTACGACTATCATCGTAGTACTTGAGGGTCGTCTCTACAGGGATGATGGAAGGGATTAAGTTCACTTAGCACGAGTTTAAACTACTCTAGTGACATCCTAAGCTACTTAAATAATAAATAAGCAAAACATGGATTATAAACAAATGAAATTCTAAATAATCCCTATCTATGCTCTAACTCTAATAGGATCTAAATGTAGCAAATTGAAGTATTCTAAAAGTAAACGCAATCAATACCAGCACAATCCACGGATCAAATATACTCCATAATCTATCAACTGAAGATTATGAATAGCGAACAGAGCCACAAAGGGAAAACAATGCTGCCCAACTAAGAAGGATTGGAGAATGGTTCAAGAGAACTAAACGAAAGCATCGATTGAGTAATGAAAATTAATGCTTGAATTGAGACAAAGCAACAACCGAACCAATTTAAATCATTTAAATAGAACTAAAGCTCTCAAACTCATAGCCACCAAAAATCAAATCAGCTCATTGTGAGTACACATGAAGCAACAGGGAAGGAAGAAATCGAGAAAGATAGACCCAATACTGGAGCAAAATCAAGCCAGAATAGCAGAACACACAAGCTAGAAACAAACTAGATTCGAAATCCAAGCTTGCAAGTTTCCCATCCAGAATCAGTAATTCTAATTACATCAACTAAATCAGAACTTAATCAAATTAACCAAACTAATAACCGAAACTAAAAACTGAGCAATAGGGGAGAGGGATTCGAATTAGGTGTCCCAAAACAGAGCAATCAAGTGAAACAACTTGATACACCCAAATTTAGAGAACAGCAAACATGAGAAGAAAAAGAAGAAGAAGCACACTAGTCGTTAGACCAAGCAACTCCATGGATCACTCTTCATCACCTATTACCGGCGAAGAACAGCAATCCGAAATAGGGAAACCAACTCAGATTAGAACCAAGGAGAAGAACGAGATTTCAGCCATTCGTTGACCCAAGAAAATCATAAACAAGCTTCAACAATTGCCAACAATGGCAGAAACACCATGAATATGCTCAATGAAATGAAAGCAGGGGAGGGGCTGACTAAAATTAAACAAACCCACATCCAAAATCTTACAAAAGTAAACTAAAAACCAGCAATTTCAACTAGCAAACCCAAAATCGTAACTTAATTATATGAAATCCGGAACCAAAAACCAATCTAACATCAAACCCTACACAAAATTTCTAAAACCCTAAATCTGGAAATCGAAAACACATGAAATTGAAGCCTAAAAACTCAAAATTAAAACTAATTTGAACCCTAAAAACCTCCTAACCTCTTGCCTGGAGCCGGCTCCCTTCAATTTATACCCAACAAGCTCAATCTCGACCCTTGATTCGTTGTGGCGTGGACGGTGGAGATGAGGCAATCTGGCAAGTGATGCGCTGGCGGTGATGTGCTGGCATTTTGGAGTAGTGGATAGGGATGAAGATGGTAGAAGGAGTTGGAGGCTTAGAGAGAGTGAGATGAGTTAGAGAGAGATAGGAGATGATGAGGATGAAGATGAAGAAGCAGCGGAAGGGGTATCAGGTTTTGGGTTTTCTAAGCTTGGAAGCCGAGATAGAGGAGAGACAAAATGGGAGTTAAAAGGGGGGTGAATTCACGGGCTCCACACGTGGGAAGCTGGAGAAAGGAGTAGCACATGACTGGTGAGGGTTTAGGTCTGTAGGATTTATTTTTGTGCATTTTTCCTTTTTACAAGGCTTTTCCTCAATTTATTTAAACCTACAAACAAAACAAAATCAATTAAAAACCTAAAAATAACAATTATTTTAAGTATAAATCAGGTGTAAATATCGTAAAAATAATACATTTTTGACAAGAACTGTCGTGCATACAATGCATCAATTCTAAAAAGGTCGCCAGTTAGCAACGGACAGCTCGAAAGCGGCGAACTAAGCGTGTGTTACAGACGACAATGCGATCACCTTTCACTATCCCATGCCAGCAAGTGGTTTCGTACGTGTGTTGCTCTAAAAAAGGGCATCTAAATTGGTTTTTAGGTCCAATAAGCCTTTAAAGGGGTATTTTGGTATTTCTTGGATGCTTTTTCTTCGTTTTAGCCAGGTCTCATCCAATGCCACAACAAATAAAGCAAGAAAGATCAAAGATGTTGAAAAGGAAAAAAACAACAAAAAAGGGGTGCAACACGAGCACTTCCCTGGAGGTCGGCTATCATAATACTACTCTCCCCCAAGCATGCTTGATTGTGGAGTTTTGATGTGATCCGGTTCATTAGTACTAGTATGATTGCACCCATTGGATTCTTGCGGAATAAAGGTTTTATTGAGAGTACATGACCGCTAAGTCGCGCATACTCCAGATCAGTTCTAAAGAGGTCGCCAGTTCGGAACGGACAACTCAGAAGCGACGAGCTAAGGGTGTGTTACGGATGGTATTGCGATCACCTTCACCGGCCCCTGCTAGCATGTGGTTTCTTTAGTGTGTAGCTCAAAAAAATGACCTCTAAACTGGTTTTTAGCTCCAGCAAGCATTTATAAGGGTATTTTGGTAATTTTAAGTAATCATGGCCGGAGGGCCTTATTTGGATGTTTTTTCTTCGTCTTGTTCAGGTCTCATCCAATGCCCACCATAAATGAAACAAGAAAGATTGGAGATACTAACGAGAAAAAAAAGGGTGCAACACAAGGACTTCCCAGGAGGTCACCCATCATAGTACCACTCTTACCCAAGCATGCTTATCTGTAAAGTTCTGATGGGATCTGGTTGATTAGTTCTGGTGTGATCACACCAATTGCATTCTTTCGGAACAAAAATTTTATTAAGAGTATGTGACTGCTAAGTCGCGCATGCAGCACATCAGTTCTAAGGAGGCCGAAGTTCGGTACGGACAGCTCAGAAGCAGCGAGCTAAGCGTGCCTTACAGACAGTAGCTCGAGGACATTCACGCCTCATGCCAGCATGGGGTTTTGTCGGTGTGTTACTCTAAAAGGGCCTCTTAACTTATTTTTATGTACCGTATGCATTTATAGGCGAATTTTGGGCATTTCGAGAGAACATGGTTGGAGGGCCTGATTTAGATACTTTTTCTTCATCTTGGCTAAGTCTCATCCAACGCCCACCCTACAAGAAACAAGAAAGATCGGAGATGTTAAAAAAGAAAAAAAATAACAAAAAAGGGGTGTAACACAAGGGCTTCCAAGGAGGTTACCTATCATAGTACTACTCTCCCCCAAGCACGATTGACTGCGGAGTTCTGTTCGGATCCGGTGCATTAGTGCTGATGTCATCGCACCCATTAGATTCTTCCGCTCATGCCACCATGTGATTTAGTCCGTGTGTTGCCCTAAGCATTTATGAGGGGATTTTGGTAATTTTGAGTAAACATGGCCGGAGGGCTTGATTTGGATGCTTTTTCTTTGCCTTGGTTATGTCTCATACAACGCCTACCATAAATAAAACAGGAAAGATCGAAGATGCTAAAAAATAAAATGACAAAAAAAAAGGTGCAACACGAGGACTTCCAAGGAGGTCCCATGACTCCAAGGATCATCGACTGACCCCACAAATCACCACAAGTCTTTTTGGCGTGCTTCTTCCTTGCTCACACGCTGTACGGGAAATTTCCCACAAGGTCACCCATATCAAGATTGCTCCCCAATAAGCACGCTTAACTGTAGAGTTCTTAAAAGTGGGCTTCCCCAAAAGAAATATGCACCATTAGTGGTATAAGTAGTCACTTCGATCCTTGTAAACCACACTCGAGGTATTATAATCACCTCTACTTGAAGCGCACAATGTTCTCGTTATATCTCACTAACTGATCGACTTATGCGTCCTCTTGACTGGCGGTCCGCACCCGGTATCTTTGCCCCACTAGATGACTACCCATGGGCTCTCTATCCACTCGCGCAGCTCACGGTCGTGGGTCGGCTTTGATACCATCTGTAATACCCCGACCCCTTTGCCGGGTAACAAACAGTTACAAGGAATGGCTCCAAGGATCATCAACTGACCCCACAAATCACCACAAGTCTTTTTGGCGTGCTTCATCCTCGCTCACACGTTGTCCAGGAAAGTTCCCAAAAGGTCACCCATCTCAAGATTGCTCCCCAGCAAACACGCTTAACTATAGAGTTTTTAAGAGTGGGCTTCCCGAAAAGAAAGGTGCACCTTTGGTGATATAAGTAGTCACTTCGATCCTTGTAAGCCACACTTGAGGTATTATAACTACTCTCGCACAATCACGCTTAACTGCGGAGTTCTAATGGGATCCGGTGCATTGGTGCTGGTATGATCACAGCAATTGGATTCTTGAGGAACAAATGTTTTATTGAGAGGACGCGACCACTAAGTCGCGCATACAGCGCATCAGTTCTGAAGAGGTCGCAAGTTTGGAACGGACAGCTTGGAAATGGCGAGCTACGCATGCATTACGGACGGTACTGCGACCACCTTCAACGGGTCATGCGAGCATGTGGTTTCATCCATGTGTTGCTCTAAGAAAGTGCCTCTAAACTGATTTTTAGGTCCAGTAAGTGTTTATAAAGGTATTTTGGCAATTCCGAGACAACATGACCGGAGGGCCTGATTTGGATGCTTTTTCCTCGTCTTGTTCATGTCTCATCTAACGTCCATCACCAATGAAACAAGAATGATTGGAGACGCTAAAAAAGAAAGAGAACAAAAAAGGGTGCAACACGAGGACTTCCCAGGAGGTTACCTATCATAGCACTACTCTCGCCCAAGCACGCTTTACTGCGGAGTTCTGATGGGATCCGATGCATTATTGCTAGTGTGATCATAACAGTTGGATTCTTTCGAAACAAATGTTTTGTTGACAATATGCAATCGCTAAGTCGCGTATACACCGCATCATTTCTAAAGAGGTCACAAGTTCGGTATGGACAGCTTAGAAGCGGCGAGCTAAGCGTGCGTTGCGGACGGTAGCTCAATGGCCTTCGCGCCTCGTGCCAACATGAGGTTTCATCCTTGTGTTGCTCTAAAAAGGGCCTCTAAACTTGTTTTAGGTTCCGTAATCATTTATAAGGGTATTTTCATAATTTCAAGTAAACATGGCCAGAAGGCCTGGTTTGGAGGCTTTTTCTTTGTCTAGGTCAGGTCTCATCCAATGCCCACCGCGAATGAAACAAGAAATATTGAAAATGCTAAAAAACGTAAAAAAATAAAAAAAGGGTGCAACACGAGGACTTCCCAGGAGGTAACCCATTATAGTGCTACTCTCCCCCAAGCACGCTTAACTGCGGAGTTCTATTGGGATCCGGTGCACTACTGTTGGTATCATCATACCCCTCAGATTCGTGCGGAACAAATGTTTTATTGAGAGTATGCGATCGTTAATTCGCGCATGCAGCGTATCAGTTCTAAAGAGGTCGCAGGTTCGGAACGGGCAGCTCGAAAACGGCGAGCTAAGTGTACGTTGCGGACAGTAGTCCGACCACTCTCACTGGCTCGGGCCACCATGTGCTATCGTCCATGCGTTGCTCTAAGAAAGGGCCTCTAAACTGGTTTTAGGTCTAGTAAGCGTTTATAAGGTATTTTTGTAATTTTAAGTAAACATGGCCGGACGGTTTGATTTAGATGATTTTTTTCATCTTGCTCAGGTGTCATCTAATGCCCACCGCAAATGAAACAAAAAAGATTAGAGGTGTTAAAAAAAAAAAAAACAACAAAAAAGGGGTGCAACACAAGGAGTACCCAGGAGATCACCCATCATAGTACCACTCTCCCCCAAGCATGCTCGACTGCGGAGTTCTATTGGGATCCAGTGCATCAGCGCTGGTATGATCAGACCAATTAGATTCTTGCAGAACAAATGTTTTATTGAGAGTATGCGATCGCTAAGTCCTGCATACAGCGCATCAATTTTAAAGAGGTCGCAAGTTCGGAACAGATAGCTCAGAAGCGGCAACCTAAGTGTACGTTACGAACGGTGGTGCGACCACCTTCACCACCCCGTGCCATCATGCAGTTCTGTTTGTATGTTGCTCCAAAAAGAGGCCTCTAAACTGGTTTTTAGGTCCTGTAAGAGTTTATAAGGGTATTTTGGTAATTTCGAGCGTACATGGCCGGAGGGTTTGACTTGGATGCTTTTTCTTCATTTTGGTCAGGTCTCATCCAACAAACACTACAAATGAAACAAGAAAGATCGGAGATGTTATAAAGCAAAAATACAATAGAAAAGGGGGTGCAACACGCGGACTTCCCAGAAGGTCGCCCATCGTAATACTGCTCTCGCCCAAGCACCTTAGCTGCATGGTTCCGATGGGATCCGGTGCATTAGTGCCTGTGCGATTACACCCATTGGATTTTTGCAGAACAAATGTTTTATTGAGAGTTCATGACCGGTAAGTCACGCATACGGCGCATTAGTTTTAGGGAGGTCGCAAGTTCGTTACGTACAGCTCGGAGGTGCAGAGCTAAGCGTGCGTTGCAGACGGCAGCTCAAGGAGCTTCATGCCTCGTGCCAGCATATAGTTTCGTCCGTGTGTTGCGCTAAAAAATGGCCTCTGAACTGGTTTTCAGGGCCAGGAAGCATTTATAAGGGCATTTTGGTGTTTTCAAGTAAACATGGCTGGAAGCCCTGATTTAGATTCTTTTTTTTCGTGTCGGTCTAATCTCATCCAATGCCCACCACAAATGAAACAAAAAAGATCAGAGATGTTTAAAAAGGAAAAAAACCACCAAAAAAGGGTTGTAACATACGGACTTCTAAGGAGGTCACCCGTTCTAGTACTACTCTCGCCCAAGCACGCTTAGCTGCGGAGTTCTGATGGGATTCGGTGCATTAGTGCTGGTATGATTGTACCCATTTGATTCTTACAGAACAAATGTTTTATTGAGAGTACGTGACCGCTAAGGGGCACATACAGCGCATCAGTTCTACAGAGGTCGCGACTTCGGTGCGGACAACTTGGCAGCGGCGAACCAAGCGTGCGTTACCATCAGTAAGTCGACCAGCTTCGCCGCCTTATACCAGAATGGAGTTTTGTTCGTGTGTTGCTCTGAACAGGGGCCTCTGAACTAGTTTTTAGGGTCAGTAAGCGTTTAAAAGGGCAACCAAATAATTTCGAGTAACCATGATCAGAAGGTCTAATTTGGATGCTTTTTCTTCGTCTTGGTTAAGTGTTATCCATTGCCCACCACAAATGAAACAAGAAAGATCAGTGATGTTAAAAAAAAAAAAGAAAACAACCAAAAAGAGGTGCAATAAGGGGACTTCCAAGGAGGTCACCCATCCTAGTACTACTCTCGCCCAACCATGCTCAGCTGAGGAGTTCTGGCAGGATCTGGTGGATTAGGGCTGGTGTGACCGCACCTATTGGATTCTTGTGGAAGAAATGTTTTATTGAGAATACGTGACCGCTAAGTCGCACATACAGCGCATCACTCCTAAAGAGGTCGCAAGTTCGGCACGGACAGCTCGGAAGTGGCGAGCTAAGCATGCGTTACTGACGGTAGTGCGACCGCCCTCATCGCCTTGTGCCAGAATGGGGTTTTGTCCATGTGTTGCTCTAAAAAAGGCTCTCTAAACTATACTTTTGGTCCAAGAAGCGTTTATAAGGGCATTCTAGTAATTTTCTTCACCTTGATCAGGTCTCATCCAATGCCCACCACAAATAAAACAAGAAATATTGAAGATGTTAAAAAAGAAAAAAACAACAAAAAGGGGTGCAACACGAGGACTTCCCCGGAGGTCACCAATCTTAGCACTACTCTCGCCCTAGCACGCTTAACTGTAAAATTCTGATAGGAACCGATGCATTGGTACTGGTATGACCGCAGCCATTGGATTTTTGCAAAACAAATGTTTTATCAAAAGTCCGCGATAGTTCTAAAGAAGTCGCAAGTTCGGAATAGACAGCTTGGAGGCGGTGAGCTAAGTGTGCCTTACGGACGGTAGTGCGGCCACCTTCACCGCCCCGTGCCAGCATGTGGTTTCGTCCATGTGTTGCTCTAAAAAGGGCCTCTAAACTGGTTTCTACGTCCATAAGCATTTATAGGGGTATTTTTCTCCATTTGAGTAAACATGGCTGGAGGGCCTGCTTTGGATGCTTTTTCTTCGTCTTGGCCAGGTCTCATCCATCGCCCTACACGAATGAAACAAGAATGATTGCTGGTGTTAAAAAAAAGAAACAAGTAACAAAAAAGGGGTGCCACGCGAGGACTTTCAAGGAGGTCACCAATCATAGTACTACACTTCCCCAAGCACGCCTAACTATGGAGTTTTGATCGGATCCGGTACATTATAGCTGGTAGGATTGCACCCTATGTATTCTTGCGGAACAAATATTTTATTTAGAGTACACGACTGTTAAGTCAAGTGTATAGCGCATCAATTCTAAAGAAATCGCAAGTTTGGAACGGACAGCTCGGAAGCAGCGAGCTAAGTGTGCGTTATGAATGGTAGTGCGGCCATCTTCACCAACTTGTGCCAGCATGCGGTTTCGTCCTTGTGTTGCTGTACAAAAGGGCCTCTAAACTGGTTTGGAGGGTCAAGAAGCGTTTATAAGGGTATTTTAGCAATTTTGAGGAAAAAAGTGGCCGGAAACTCTAATTTGGATGCTTTTTCTCTGTCTCGGTCCAGTCTCATCCAACGCCCACTACAAATGAAACCAAAAAGATTAGAGACATTAAAAAGGGGGGGAAGGGGGAAAAAAGGGGTGCAACACAAGGACTTTTAGGAGGTTACCCGTCCGAGTACTACTCTCACCCAAGAACGCTTTATTGCGGAGTTCTGATCGGATTCATTACATTAGTGCTGGTGTGATCACACACATTGGATTCTGCCGGAACAAATGTTTTCTTGAGTGTACACGACCGCCAAGTCATGCATACAGTGTATCAGTCTTAAGGATGTCGCAAGTTCAGTATGGACAGCTTGGAAGCAGCGAGCTAAGCGTGTGTTGCCGACGGTAGCTCCAGGACCTTTACGCCTCATGCCAGCATGGGGTTTTTCCCATGTGTTGCTCTAAAAAAGGGCTTCCAAACAATTTTAATGGCCAGGAAGCGTTTATAAGGGCATTTTGGTCATTTCAAGTGAACATGGCCGGAAGCCCTGATTTGGATGCTTTTTCTTCGTCTCGGACAAGTCTCATCCAACGCCCGATACAAATGAAACAAGAAAGATCAAAGATGTAAAGGAAAAAACAACAAAAAAGGGGTGCAACATGAGGACTTCCCAGGAGGTCACCCGTCCAAGTGCTACTCTCGCCGAAGCATGCTTAACTGTGGACCTCAGATGGGATCCGGTGCATTAGTGCTGGTATGATCACACCAATTGTATTCTTGTGGGACAAATGTTTTACTGAGAGTACACGACCGCTAAGGCGCGCATATAGCGCATCAGTTCTGAAGAGGTAGAAAGTTCGAGGCAGACTGCTCGGAAACGGCGAGCTAAACGTGTGTTACCGGCAGTAGGTTGACTACGTTCGCCACCCCATGCCAACATAGGGTTTCATCCATGTCTTGCTCTAAAAAAGGGCCTCCAAACTAGTTTTTAGGGTCAAGAAGCGTTGAAAAGGGCAACCCAATAATTTCGAGTGACCATTGTTAAAAGGCCTAATTTGAATGCATTTTCTTCATCCTGGTCAGGTCTTGTCCAGTGCCCACCACAAATGAAATAACAAAAGAGAGGGGATGTTAAAAAAGAAATAAAACAATAAAAAGAGGTGCAACAAGAGGACTTCCCAGGAGGCCACCCACCTTGGTACTACTCTCGCCCAAGCACGCTTAACTGTAGGGTTTTGACGGTGTTCGATGTATTAGTGCCACTATGATCGCACCCAGTGAATTCTTCTGGAACAAATGTTTTATTGGGAGTACGCGACCGCTAGGTCGCGCATACAGCACATCACTTCTAAAGGGATCGCACGTTCGGTACGGATAGCTTGGAAGCAGTAAGCTAAGCGTGCGTCACAGACAGTAGTGTGGCCGCCTTCACCGTCCCGTGCCACCATGGGGTTTCGTCCGTGTGTTGCTCTAAAAATGGGTCTCTAAAGTGGATTTTAGGTCCAGGAAGCGCTTATAAGGGTACTTTGGTAATTTCTTCGCCTTGGTCAGCTCTCATCCTATGCCCACCACAAATGAAACAAGAAAATTCGGAGATATTAAAAAAAATAATTTGTGACTCTGGGGTACCTTAATTCTCTGGAAATAATTATTAGGGGTCAATGTCTTTAGAATGTATTCCAAAGTGGTTACTATTTTGGGTAAACTATTAATAGGGGACGATATTTTTTGAAATAGTTACTGGCCGAAGTTTTTCTTTGCAACTTAGTCCCTGAACTTTTTAGAATTTGCATAATAGTCCATGGAATAGGAAAAACGTGTAAATAAGTTATTTTTAAGGGTTTTTTCAGGAAATATGCTTGTTTTAACTGATTTAACTTCTTATAATGACTTTACTAGTACTAGTTATCACAATCTACTACTTATATCTTATATATTATAATTTCTGTGGTTATAGGCCCACCATGCTTCGCAAAATAATTAAAACTTAATTAGAGAGTTTCGACTGTTACCTGAACGTAGTCAGCGCTGGACTCCGGCGTTGCTCTAGCTTCTGGTTTACAGAGATTGCTAATCTTAACCCCAACTTCCTTAGATTAGGCGCAGCACAGATTTCTTTCGTTTCCTACCTCAAACCGTACTCACTAATCAAGTTTTTAATCTTTTTTCAAGGATAGTAGAACTTTAATCAAGAAATTATAACAATTAAGACATAAGGTTCAATTGCATAACATTCCCTACTGGGAAACTTCTTTTATTAAAAGCTTGAAAGTGGTTATATTACAATGGAATGCTTTGATGATAAAAGTTAAGCTAAGATCATTAGAGATGCTTGCTCATAAAGAAATGGAGAATCCCAACTTCTCTTTTGCTCAAGAATGCTCAAATGACTGTGTCCCTTCTCAGCTTTTGACCTCTCTATTTATAGAGGGAATGGGGGTACATAGGATGTCCTAATGGTTACAAATTTTTCACATGGCTATAGTTGCCTACAGTAAACTGACAGCTGTAGTACACACTTTATTTTATAGACCGGACACTTGTTAAAATAGTACAATAATAGGGCAGTCTTTTCAGAACTTTTAATGACGACATGACTAGTCATCATTATTGAGATTCTGCATACCTTCATCTTCAAGTATATTTTCCAGACCATCATTATCTGGATAATCATCAAAATCTTCATTAATTTGGTTAAGATGCTCTGGATCATATTCTTCAAACAACTTAAGGAGATATTTCTTTCCTTCTTCTAATAAGAATTTTTTAGCTCTAATATCAAAGAGATAATCAAAAATATCTTCTGATTCTGCACCGTCTACTTTCATGTAATCATTGAATTCGTTACTATAGACAAAAGTAGTGTTTCCACAATGCACTAGTGTTTTTCCTTTTTCAATCAATGCCCAACATTGATGATAAATGTTGAAAAACTCAATAGCCCTTGCTAATGCAGGATCAGTAACTATATGCACCGGATCTCCATGAATCCGATTTTGTTGTTGATCATTGGGATCATCGCAATCAATAATTTGGATGAGATAATGGGCTGGTTTGACTTTTCTATTTTCATATTCAATCAGGGCGCTATAAACCTCTAAAGTTAAGTATCTGCGAATTGAAATTTTTGTTGGTCTCTCAGGAGATTTAAGAATCCAATGGAACTTCTTGAATATGTATTGCTGGAAATTAGTTAAGGTTGAGAAAAATGGGAAATTAGGATCTGGGACTTCTGAGAAGTAAAGAACCATCCCATATTTCCAGGCTTTGAAGACAGGATCTCGGGGAGATATTGAATTGGTTGGGAAATAAATGCCGCCGACTCCAGATCTGTCGGGAAAATAGATCGTTGTACTCCAAGACTCCCAAATATCATAGGAATAATGATGATAAAAATCGACGCAGGCTGCATACCATTCCTTGAACCATTTTTCATGGATATGAGAACTTATTTTTTCTTGGATATCATAAGGACACCGAAGGTAGCTAATTTGTAATTTTAGAAGGGAAAATCTTTGGGCTATTAGATAGGTAGTAGAGAGTAGACCAAAGCGTGATCTACTTTTTGTATGGAATTCCAGGTTATCAATGAGGGCTTTACTAGAAGGCATAACCCATTCTAGTAGAAGTGGCATTTCATTAAGGATTTCCTCCTTTTCTGGCAAACGGTCAGCTTTGATGGTCACCGTTGGCGAGTTCTCGAGTTAGACTGTCTGCTAGAGAGTTCTTCGATCCCTGTATATGTTCAATAGAGAAGGAACACTGGTTAAGCCATAATTGCCGACGCAGGAGTCACCCTTGCGCTTGCATATTTGATAAATTCTTTTTCACAAAACCGAGTATTCCTTTGCAATCAGTTCGAATGAGAAAAGGTTTAGGGGCTAAAAAGATTAAGAATTTTTCAATTCCCCTTATGACTGCAAGAATTTCTTTTTTCATTATCGGATAGTTGTATTCTGCTTTATTAAAGCTTCCACTGCTATATTTACAGAGTTTTTCTCCTTTTTTGATTTTGAGTACCGCACTCCAGTGCTCATTGCTAGCATCTGTCTCAAGAATTAAATCATCTTCTTCGTTTGACAAATTAAGGATAGGAAGATTTTTACAAATCTTCTTGAAATTTTGCACAATCTTTGTATCGTTAATAGTCCATGTCCAGCTGACATCGTTCTTGAGTTTTTGCTGTAATGGTTTTCTTAATTTAGCTAAATCTTTAATGAAATCAGAAGCATAGGTAAGACATCCAAGAAACCTGTCTAGTTGCTTTCTATCTTCAATTTTTTCAGGAAAATTTTCTATTTTTTCCAGAATATGTTTTTGTAGAGTAATTTGTCCAACTTTTATCTCTAAACCCAAAAACTCAATTTCTTGTTTAGCATAAATGCACTTCTTTTTTCCAAGTATAATACCATGATCAATGCACCTTTGGGTGACAGCCAAGACATCATCTTTGTGCCGCTCTATGGTTTTGGAAAAGATAAGGATATCATCAATTTAGACTAAACAACAATAACTAAGGTCCTTAAAGATGTTATCTATTCTTCTCTGGAATATTTGAGGTGTATTTTTAGGACCAAATGGCATTACTATCCATTTATAATGTCCTTGTGGGGCACTAAATGTAGTTAAAGGGATACTTTTCTCATCGATTTTTATCTGCCAATAACCACTTTTGTAATCCATTTTCGAGAACGAAGAGGCTCCTTGAATTCTGTTAAAAAGGACTATTTTGTTAGGAATATAGTAACCATCAAAGACAGTATTATCATTAAGTTTTTTTGTAATTGATTACCATTCTAGCTTTTCCTCTTTTTTCCTCTGCATGATTTCTTACCATGAAAGTAGGACTGATGTGAGAACTCTTACTGTTTTTGATTAATCCTTTGTCAAGAAGTTCTTTGATTTGTTTATTAAACTCTTGAATGTCCTGGTGGATATACGCCATTTGTTTGACTCGGATGATGGTATTGGGATTTAATAAGGTGATTATAGCAAATGTTTTATCTTTATCCCAAAATTTCAGAGGATTATCAGAATAAAGTTCTTTGCATAATTTATCTTGTTGTTCAATAATCTGCTCTCTAATAGATAATTCGAGTAACGAGATTGTTAATGCTACTTCTCGTTGTGCTGGCATTACCTTTTCACCACACTGGCTGCGTGTAAATTCAATTTTCTGATGAGTGTAAGCCTTACTTAATTTTTCAATAGGAACTGAGTGGCCATTAATTGTAAATATTATTTGATTTATGGTCTAGGTACATAGAGAGTATAATCTTTGGAAATTATTCTCAATAATCATATCATGAGAGGGTTGATCAGTAGCCCATAGTACTAGTATGATACATTAAACTCATCCTAATTCTATGGGTAACCCTTCTATGGCTTCATTGTGGCTCATAACACTATTATCAGCTATTCTTACTTGTAAAGGATTTTTAGCTCTTTTCCATATAAATTCAGGAAATAATGTTCTGTTTCCAAAGCATACAGAACAACCACTGTCTATGTAGGCACACAGTTCACATTTATTATATCCCTCTAAACATACCTTTATTGGGATATAGATGCTATTAGGGTTTGTATTCGTAGCTTCATAGGAGATTTCCATGGTCATATTTTTGACTAATTCATCCTCATAAATTGGTTCACTAACAGTTCTAGTTATGTATCCAATGACCTTTCTTTCTAAACTTATTAATCTGTCTAAATTGGATCTTGCAGCTTCAAAACTTATTCTACTCATTTCACTGGTCATACTAATTGTATCATCTTCCTTAAGCTCTTCTTTAACGGATGAAGATACTTCTCCCCAATCTGACCTTGTGCTCATACTTCTTATAATTGGGGTTCAATGGTGATTTTTCCTTCCTCATTAATTTTTATTACATTTTTCTTATTAATTTTTGTAGGGTTGGGAAAGCTAGATATCCATGAACGATCAATTTTTATATCTTAAGGGTTAGACTTAATTCTCTTAATTTTCTGGATCGGGGTAGGATTTTCAAATTTTTTTTGACTCTATCATTGTTACTTTAGTTTTAGGGTCTATCGTATTATCTAACTTGTAGATAATTTTCCAAAATATCCTTAATGGATATCCTCCTCTTTTCATGTCCATCCTGACTGTTTTGATCTTAAGAGATAGGAAGTTTCTAGCAAATTCATCTTTTAGACTCACATAATATCCAGGTCGGCAGTTGAAACCTACTGACCTATTACATAAATTGGTTTTTATCCCTGTGATTATCTGATTATTAAATTTGGTATGTTTAATATCACAGAGTAAGGCGTAAAGATCAATATCTTTACGATAATATTGTAATAGTGATTTGAATTTGGACGTTTCCGATATGGATGTACCTATATTTTCTATCTTTGTTATGCTTAAGAATATTTTCCCAATTAATAAAATTAACTTCCCCAACGTCATACTCACAATCCTTTATCTCAAGATCTCCTTCCATTATTTCACATACGTATTTGTTTTTTAATCGAAAAACGAATTTTTTATAGATCATATCCTTTTGGATTATGAGAAGAACTCAATCTCTCTTGACTTTTTCATGATCATTGTCGACCACAAGCTCTTCTCCTTGAAGATCACCAAGGCTAACCGAGTTACTTTCCATCATATGGCTAGTTTCTTCATAATCACTTTCTTCATATTCATTGTCCTCTATAATTTCAACAATTCCTTTGTTGTTGCCTAGGGCTAGTTCTAAAGTTTCATCTTCACTAAGCTCAACATAATCTAGGCTTCTTAGGGTTTCAATAAGTTTATTATTTTTTCTATTTTTGCATTCAGTAGCATAATGCCCTACTTCTCCACATGCCTAACATTTGCAACTGTTTTTTCCTACCGAGCAATAAGCAGCTTTCCTAAAAAATCTACGTTTTTTAGGACTCAGTTTGTTATAATATTTTCTCTTATATTTTTTGCCTCTCTGCTTGTTAGAGCTCTTTTTCTTATAGAATTTTCTTTTTCTTCTTTTCTCATATTCTTTTCCCAATTGGTGAGGTGAATCCCAGCAAGTCAAGAACTACTTCTTAATCTTCATTTGCTTTTAAAGATCAAGACATTGTTCATTGACCCAACTTCGCAAATAGGAAATTCTCGATCTAAGGGTATCTACAACATCTGTTCGTTCAAACTATGCCATGTATTTTTCATTAATTATAAAATTTATAGGATATTGCAATTTGTCATAGAACATGCCAAGATTTGCTTCATTATGCCCAATTTTATAATAATATTAACTAAATTCTGCAATATAATTTTTCAGGTATCTCAAATCCTATATTTCTATGTTGTTCATTTTTCTTTGCCATTCTCGTGCTTTTTCTTCAGAATCAATTTTAGCTCCGATGAATTCAGTCTCAATTTCTTTACACGAACTTCTGAATATAGTAGCTGGTGTTTCCATCGTTCTTAAAGTATTTTTACCATCTTCACTTAGGGAATCATACCAGTCAGCTACAGTACCAGAGAAACTATAATCATTATAGTTTAGAAAGCTTGTCGCAGTCCATGTAGCATTTAAATTTAAGATACTGTTCATTCCTCTTTTCCAGTGCTCAAATATTTCTTCTCTATTATGAGCTCCATCGATGTTTAAGATATAACCAGTTTGACTAATTGGGTAAGGCCAATCTCTTCATAGGTCGTGGTTTTCCTTGGGACAAACCCGAAGAAAAAATTACTTGTTCGTCCTGCAGGAACATACCTAGGTCTTAGAAAATGAGTGTTTCTTTTGGATGATTCACCAAATTCTTCTAGTTTAGGAACGACATTCTTAACTAGATTAGTCTCTGTTTCATATAGCTCAATCTCTTCCCCAATCTCATTGATTTCATTAGTTATTTTACCATATTTTTTGTCAAGTTTTCTTCTAATTTCTTCTAATGGTAAAACATTAAGATCTCTTAATTTTATCAGATTCATTTGCTGATATATTTCTTCTTCTAATTGAACAGTATTAGTCTCTTCGTTATCACTAATTGCGCTCATTATTGTGTTTAATTCTTGTGGATTTTTTTCTTCATCGAACATTTTTTGTAGTTCTTCAAGACCATATTTTTCATACTCCATCTTCTTTTTCTTTCTTTTCAGTCGATTTTTCACCAGATGGTTCTCCTACTTCTTTTTGGATTTTAATATCTTACAAAGGAAATGGAATCTTTTTTTTGGATTTTGAAAAGGATGTTTATGCTGATAAGGAGTGCTAGTTCTAGGACTAGACTTTTCACTATGTCTAACTTCGTTAATAAGAGAAAGGTGGACAACCGTTAGCTGATTCTTAAGATCTTTTAGTTCTGTCTTAATTTTAACTAATTCAGCTTTTAATTCTAAAACTATATTAGTGATATAGTTTAATTGAGGTGCTAATGAGATATTGCCTTCAGGTGAGTGGACAATATGTGAATAATTAGGACTAGGGCAAGCAGATGATGGTTCAAGCATTAATCACAATTAATTAGCTTAAGTAGTCGTTAATTAGCTTAATAATCGCAATTATTCTTGTGCACGTGGCTCTTATACCAGATGAAAAAGAACGTTAAGATCTACCGGTGAGCAAAAAACCACAAACACAATTTTCAATTTTTCAAAAGTAAGTTTTTAAGGATTGAGGGTAGATTTACAAATATGAAAAGTTTAAGGGCTTAAAAGAAAATGTAAATAGTGAATGGTCCCCTTAAAATAGTTTCCACAGAATATTGTGTACCTTTAAATATATTCTAATAACATGGTCCCTTAGTTATGATTTCCATATAAAGTGGGGTACCTCGCAGTGATTTTTCCTAAAAAAAGAAAAAAACAACAAAAATGGCGCAACACGAAGACTTCCCAGGAGGTTACCAACCTAGCACTACTGTCGCCCTAGCATGCTTAACTGTAAAGTTCATATGTGAATTGGTGCATTGGATTCTTGCGGAACAAATGTTTTATTAAGAGTATACGACAGCTAAGTTGCGCATACAGTGCGTCAGTTCTTAAGAGGTCGTAAGTTCGGAACGGACTGCTCGGAGGCGCTGAGCTAAGCATGCCTTACGGATGCTAGTGCAACCACCTGCACGCCCCCTGCCACCGTGTAGTTTCAAACGTGTGTTGCTCTAAAAAAGGGCCTCTAAACTTGTTTTTATGACCAGTAAGAGTTTATAGGGGTATTTTGGTCATTTTGAGTAAACATTGTCGGAGGGCCTGATTTAGATGCTTTTTTCTTCGTCTTGGCCAGGTCTCATCACATGCCCTCCACAAATGAAACAAGAAAGATTGGAGATGTTAAAATAGGAAAAAACGAGAAAAAAGGGGTGGAACACGAGGTTTCCAAGAGGTCACCTATCATAGCACCACTCTCCCCCAAGTATGCTTAACTACGGAGTTCTGATGCATTTGTGCTGATACGATCGTACCCATTGGATTCTTGCAGAATAAATAATCCATTAAGAGTATACGATCGCTAAGTCGTGCGTAAAGCGCATCAGTTCTAACAAAGTCGCCAGTTTAGAATGTGCAATTCGAAAGCGGCGAGCTAAGCATGCATGCGGACCGTAGTGCGACCACCTTTACTGGCTCGTGCCAGCATGTGGTTTCGTCCGTATGTTGCTCTAAAAAGGGGTCTTTGAACTGGTTTTCAGGGTAAAGAAGCATTTATAAGGGCTTTTTGGTAATTTTGAGCAAACAAGAAAGATCGAAGATGTTAAAAAAGACAAAACAACATGCAACACGAGGACTTCCCAGGAGATCACCCATCATAATACTTCTCTCGCCCAAGCACGCTTAACTACTAAGTTCTGATGAGATCCGGTACATTAGTGCTGGTGTGATCACACCATTTGATTCTTCTGGAAACATTTTTTATTGAGAGTACGCGATCGTTAGGTGGCGCATACAGCACATCAGTTCTAAGGAGGTCAAAAAGTTTGGTACGGACAGCTCGGAAGCGGCGAGCTAAGTGTGCGTTGCAAGCAGTAGGTAGAGGGCCTTCACGCCTTATGCTAACGTGGGGTTTGTACGTATGTTGCTCTAAAAAAGGGCCTCTGAGCTGGTTTTTGGGTGCAGTAAGATTTTATAAGGGTATTTCTTGGTAATTTCGAGTAAACATGGCCAGGGGTTTGATTTGGATGCTTTTTCTTTGTCTTGGTCAGGTGTCGTCCGACGCCCGCCACAAATGAAACAAGAAAAATTGGAGATGTTAAAAAACAAAACAACAACCAAAAAGGGTTACAACATAAGGACTTCGCAGGAGGTCACCCATCATAGTACTACTCTCCCCTAAGCGCGCTTGACTGCGGAGTTCTGTTGGGATCCGGTGCATTAGTGCTAGTATGATCGCACCCATTGGATTCTTGTGGAATAAATGTTATATTGAGAGTACCCGATCACTAAGGCGCGCATACAGTGCATCAGTTCTAAAGAGGTCGTAAGTTCGGTACGGACAGCTCGGAACCGGCGAGCCAAGCGTGCATTACCGGCGATAGGTTGAACACCTTCGCTGTCTCTTACCACCATGTGGTTTTTTTCGTGTGTTTCTTTGAAAGGGTCTCTGAACTAGTTTTTAGGGTCAGGAAGTGTTTAAAAGAGCAATCAATAATTTTGAGTAACCATGGCTAGAATGGCTAATTTGGATGCTTTTTCTTCGTCTTGGTCAGGTCTTATCCAATGCCCAACACAAATAAAACAAGAAAGATCGAGGTTGTTAAAAAAGAAAGAAAACAACAACAAAGGAGCACAATAGGAGGACTCTCCCGCAGATCACCCATCCTAGTACTACTCTCGCCAAAGCACGCTTAGCTACGATGTTGTGACGAGATCGGGTGCATTAGTGCTACTATGATCGCACGTGTTTGCTTTAGATGCTTTTTCTTCATCTTGCTTAGGTCTCATCCAACCCCCTCCACAAATGAAACAAGAAAGATTAGAGATGTCAGAAAAGAAAGAAAACAACAAAAAAGGGGTGCAACAAGAGGACTTCCCTAGAGGTCACCCAACCTAGTATTACTCTTGCCCAAGCACGCTAAACTGCGGAGTTCTAATGGGATCTGATGCATTAGCGCCGGTATGATCGCACCCATTGGATTCTTGATGAACAAATGTTTTACTGAGAGTACACGACTACTAAGTCGCGCACACAACGCATGACTTCTAAAGAGGTTGCAAGTTCGGAATGGACAGTTCGGAAGCAGCAAGCTAAGCATACGTTACGGACGGTAGTGTGACCACCGTCACCGGTCATGCCAGAATCGGGTTTCATCCGTGTGTTGCTTTAAAAAGGGCCTCTGAACTAGTTATCAGGGCCAGGAAGCGTTCATAAGGGCATTTTGGTAATTTCAAGTAAACATGGCCGGAAGCCCTGATTTAGATGCCTTTTCTTCTCCTTGGCCAGGTCTCATCCAGCGCCCACCACATATGAAAAAAGAAAGATCGGAGATGTTAAAAAAGAAGAAAAAGCAATAAAAAAGGGCATAACACGAGGACTTCCCATGAGGCCACCAATCATAGTACTACTCTCACCCAAGCACGCTTGAGTGCGGAGTTCTGTTGGGATCCGGTGCATTAGTGTTGGTATCATCGCACCTATTGGATTCTTGCAAAACAAATGCTTTATTGAGAGTATGCAACCGCTTAGTTGCGTATACAGCACATCAATTCTTAAGAGGTTGCAAGTTCGGAACGGACAGCTCGGAGGCGGTGAGGTAAGCGTGCGTTACGGATAGTAGTGTGACCACCTTCACCGGCTTGTGCCAGCTTGTGGTTTCGTCCGTGCGTTGCTCTAAAAAAGGGCCTCTAAACTAGTTTTTAGGTCCGATTAGTGTTTATAAGGTTATGTTGGTAATTTCGAGTAAACATTGCCGGGGAGTTTGATTTGGATGCTTTTCTTCGTCTTGGTGAGGTCTCATCCAACTCCTACCACAAATGAAACAAGAAAGATCGGAAATGTTTAAAAAGAAAAAAACAACAAAAAAGTACATTGCGGACCGTAGCTCGAGGTCCTTCACGGCTCGTGCCAGCATATGGTTTCGTCCGTGTGGTGCTCTGAAAAAGGGCCTTTGAACTGATTTTCAGGGCGAGGAAGCGTTCATAAGGGATATTTTGGTAATTTCGAGTAAACACAGCCGGAAGCCCTGATTTGGATGCTTTTTCATTGTCTCGGTCCAATCTCGTCCAACGCCCGCCATAAATGAAATAAGAAAGATCCGAGATGTTTGAAAAGGAAACAAAATAGCAAAAAAGGGGTGCAGCGCGAAGACTTCCCAGGAGGTCGCCTATCATAGTACTACTCTCCTCCAAGCACGCTTGACTGCGGAGTTTTGATGGGATCCGATGCATTAGTGCTGGTATAATCGCACCCATTGGATTCTTGCGGAACAAATGTTGTATTGAGAGCACCCGACCACTATGGCGCACATACAGCGCATCAGTCCTAATGAGGTCGCAAGTTCGGTATGGAAAGCTTGGAAGCGGCGAGCCAAGCGTACATCACCAGCCGTAGGTCGACCACCTTTGCCAGCTTATGCTAGCATGGGGTTTTGTCTGTGTGTTGCTCTGAAATAAGGCCTCTAACCAGTTTTTTAAATCCGAAAGCATTTAAAAGGGCAACATAATAATTTCGAGAAACCATGGCCGGAGGGCCTGATTTGGATGCTTTTTCTTCATCTTGATCAGGTGTCATCCAATGCCCACCACAAGTGAAATAAGGAATATCCGGGATGTTAAGAAAGAAAGAAAACCACAAAAAGGGGTGCAACAAGAGGACTTCCCAAGAGATCACACACCCTAGTGTTACTCTTACCCAAGCACACTTAACTGCAGGGTTCTGACAGGATTTGATGCATTAGTGTAGCTATGATTGCACCGATTGGATTCTTAAAGAACAAATGTTTTATTGAGAGTACGCGATCACTAAGTCACGCACACAATGCATCACTATAAAGAGGTCGCAAGTTCGGTACAAACAGCCCGAAAGCGGCTAGCTAAGCATTCGTTATGGACGGTAGTGTGACCGCCTTCACTGTCATGCACCAGCATGGGGTTTCATCCGTGTTTGCCCTTAAAAAGGGTCTCTAAACTAGATTTTAGGCCCAGGAAGCGTTTATAAGGGCGTTTTGGTAATTTCTTCACCTTGGTTAGGTCTCATCTAACGCCCACCAGAAATGAAACAAGAAACATCGGAGAAGTTAAAAAATTAAAAAAAAGGGGGTGCAACACTAGGACTTCCCAGAAGGTCACCCATCCTAGTATTACTCTCGCCCTAGCACGCTTAACTGCAAAGTTATGATGTGAACTGAAGCACTAGTACTGGTATGATCGCACCTATTGGATTCTTGTGGAACAAATGTTTTATTGAGCGTACGTGACCGCTAAGTTGCGCATACAGCGCGTCAGTTCAAAAGGCGTCGCAAGTTCGGAACGAACAACTCATAGGTGATGTGCTAAGCGTGCCTTACAGACGGTAGTGCGACCACCTTCACCACCCCGTACCCGCAAGTGGTTTCGCCGTGTGTTGCTCTAAAAAAAGGCTCTAAACTGGTTCTTAGGTCCAGTAAGCGTTTATAGGGGTATTTTTGTCATTTCGAGTAAACATAGCTGGAGGCCCTGACTTGGATGCTTTATCTTCGTCTTGGCCACGTCTCATGCAACATCCACCATAAATGAAACAAGAAAGATCGGAGATGTTAAAAAAAAAAAAAACAACGAAAAAGGGGTGCAACACGAAGACTTCCCAGAAGTTCATCCATCATAGTACTACTCTCCCCCAAGCACGCTTGACTGTAGCGCTCTGATGGGATCCAGGGCATTAGTGCTGGTATGATCGTGCAGATTGGATTCATGCGGAGCAAATGTTTTGTTAAAGGTACGCGATCGCTAGGTCGCGCATACAGCGCATCAGTTCTAAAGATGTTGCAAGTTCGGTACAGATAGCTCAAAAGCAGTGAGCTAAGCGAGCGTTATGGATGGTAGTGTGACCGCCTTCACCACGCTATGCCAGAATGGGTTTTTGTCCGTGTGTTGCTCTAGAAAGGGGTCTCTAAACTAGATTTTAGGTCCATGAAGTGTTTATAAGGGCATTCTGGTAATTTCGTTGCCATAGTCAGGTCTCATCCAACGCCCACCACAAATAAAAGAAGAAAGATCGAAGATGTTAAATACGAAAAAAAATAACAAAAAAGTGGTGCAATGCGAGGACTTCCCTGAAAGTCACCAGTTACTCTCACCTTAGCACCCTTAACTACAAAGTTCTGATGGGAATTGCTGCGCTGGTACTAGTATGCTGGCGCCTATTGAATTCTTACGGAACAAACGTTTTATTGAGAGTACGCGACCGCTAAGTCGCACATACAGTGCGTCAGTTCTAAAGAGGTCACGAGTTTGGAATAGATAGCTTGGAGACAGCGAGCTAAGCATGCCTTGTGGACGGTAGTGCGACCACCTTCATCACCCCATGCCAGCATATGGTTTTGTAGGTGTGTTGCTCTAAAAAGGGCCTCTAAACTGGGTTTTGGGTCCAGTAAGCGTTTATATGGGTATTTTGGTCAGTTCGAGTAAACATGGCCGGAGGGCCTTATTTGGACGCTTTTTCTTCGCCTTAGCTAGGTCCCATCCAACGCCCTCCACAAATGAAACAAGAAAGATCGGAGGTGTTAAAAAAGAAAAAAGCAACAAAAAAGGGGCGCAGCATGAGGACTTCCTAGGAGGTCACCCATCATAGTACTATTCTCCCCCAAGCACACTTGGCTACGGAGTTCTGATGGGATCTGGTGCACGAGTGCTGGTATGATCGCACCCATTGGATTGTTGCGGAACAAATGTTTCATTGAGAGTACGCAACCACTAAGTCGCGCATAGGGCGCATCAGTTTTAAAGAAGTTGCAAGCTCGGAACGGAGAGCTTGAAAGCAGCGAGCTAAGCGTGCGCTACGGACGGTGGTGCGACCACCTTCACTAGCTTGTGCTTGCAAGTGATTTCGTCCGTGTATGCTTTTGAGGGTCAGGAGGTGTTTATAAGGGCATTTTATAATTTTAAGAAAAAATGTGGCTGAAAGCCCTTATTTGTATGCTTTTTCTTCGTCTGGGTCAAGTCATCCAATGCCCACCACAAATGAAACAAGAAAGGTCGAAGATGTTAAAAAAGGAAAAAAAACAATTAAAAAAACTACGGAGTTTTGATAGGATCCCGTGCATTAGTGTTGGTGTGATCACACCCATTGCATTCTTCCGTAACAGATGTTTTCTTGAGAGTATGCGACCGCTAAGTCGCGCATAAAGTGCATCAGTTCTAAGGATGTCACAAGTTCAGTACGGACAACTTAGAAGTGGTGAGCTAAGCGTGTGTTGCGGACGGTGTCTCAAGAACCTTCACACCTCGTGCCAGCATGGGGCTTTGTCCGTGTCTTACTCTAAAAAGGGGCCTCTGAACTGGTTTTGAGGGTCAGGAAGCATTTATAAGGGCATTTTGTAATTTCAAGAAAAAATGTGGCCGGAAGCCCTTATTTGGATGCTTTTTCTTCATCTCGGTCAAGTTTCGTCCAATGCCCACCACAAATGAAAAAGAAAGATCGGAGATGTTAAAAAAGGAAAAAAAACAACAAAAAAAACTGCAGAGTTTTGACAGGATCCCGTGCATTAGCGCTGGTGTGATCACACCCATTGCATTCTTCCGTAACAAATGTTTTCTTGAGAGTACGGGCCTGCTAAGTCACGCATAAGGTGCATCAGTCCTAAGGATGTCGCAAGTACAGTACGGACAGCTCGGAAGTGGCGAGCTAAGTGTGTGTTGTGGACGGTAGCTCAAGAACCTTCATACCACATGCCAGCATGGGGTTTCGTCCGTGTCTTGCTCTAAAAAAGGGCCTCCTAACAGTTTTCATGGCCAGGAAGCGTTTATAAGGCATTTTGGTAATTTCAAGTAAACATGGCCAGAAGCCCTGATTTGGATGCTTTTTTTCGTCTCGGTCAAATCTCATCCAACGCCCAATATAAATGAAACAAGAAAGATCGGGGATGTTAGAAAAGGGGAAAAAAAATCAAAAAAAGTGGTGCAGCAAAAGGACTTCCCACGAGGTCACCCGTCATAGTACTTATCTCACCCAAGCATGCTTAACTGCGGAATTCTGATGAGATCCGGTGCATTAGTACTGCCATGATCACACCCATTGGATTCTTGCGAAACAAATGTTTTATTGAGAGTACTCGGCCGCTAAGGCGCACATACTACGGATCAATTCTAAAGAGGTCGCAAGTTCAGTACGGACAGCTCGAAGCGGCGAGCCAAGCGTGCATTACCGACGGCAGGTCGATCGCCATCGCCGGCCCGTGCCAGTAGGGGTGTTCATTATTCGATCCAAACCCGGGACCGGACCGAAGACCGGCCTAGACTGGACCGGACTAGACCGAACTGAATGAATTCGGTCTGGTCCACGGTCCACAATTTTTTTTTTATTCGGTCTTCGGTCCAGTCCGGATCGAAGACCGAATAAAAAAAATTCTAAAGCCGACTTTTACTTATTCAATTTTAATTTTACTTTGCAACTTATAATTTCTCAAACGTTCAAGAATATTGATTTGTTTTTCATGGTGAAAATATGTTGAAATTATTCATATTGAAATAAATATAAGATGTTCATATTGTAAAAATTTGGCAGCTTGACGCGGTCCGGTCCGGTCCGGTTCGATTTTTTCGGTCTGGTCTCAGTGCGGTCTTAGACTTATTCGGTCCGGCCCATAGTCTATAAATTCCCTCTTATTCGGTCCTCGGTCCAACCCGGTCCGGTCCTGTCTGGTCTGGGTTTGCACCGATGAACACCCTTACATGCCAGCATGGGGTTTCATCTGTGCATTGCTCTAAAAAGGGCTTCTGAACTAGTTTTTCAAGTCAAGAAGCGTTTAAAAGGGCAATCCAATAATTTCGAGTAACCATGGCCGGAAGGCCTAATTTGGGTGCTTTTTCTTCGTCTTAGTCAGGTGTTATCCAATGCCCCCCACAAATGAAACAAAGAATATCTGGGATGTTAAAAAAGAAAGAAAACAACAAAAAGGGGTGCAACAGGAGGACCTCCTAGGAGCTCACGCACCCTAGTATTACTCTCGCCCAAGCGTGCTTAACTGCAGCGTTCTGACGGGATCCGATGCATTAGTGCTGCTATGATCGCACCCATTGCATTCTTGAAGAACAAATGTTTTATTTAGAGTACACGACTGCTAAGTCGCGCATACAACGCATCACTTTAAAGCGGTCGCAGAATCCGGTACGGACAGCTCAGAAGCGGCTAGCTGAGAGTGCGTTAGGGACGGTAGTGCGACCGCCTTCACCGCCACACGCCAGGATGGGGTTTCATCTGTGTTTGCTCTAAGAAAGGGTCTCAAAACTAGATTTTAGGTCCAGGAAGCGTTTATAAGGGCATTTTGGTAATTTCTTTGCCTTGGTTAGGTCTCATCCAACACCCACCAGAAATGAAACAAGAAACATCGGAGAAGTTAAAAAATCAAAAAAAAAAAAACCAAAAAGGGGTGCAACACCAGGACTTCCCAGCAGGTCACCCATCGTAGCACTACTCTTGCCCTAGCACGCTTGATTGCAGAGTTGTGATGGGAACCGATGCATGAGTATTGGTATGATCACACCCATTGGATTCTTGCAGAACAAATATTTTATTGAGAGTACGTGACCGCTAAGTCGTGCATACAGTGCATCAGTTCTAAAGAGGTTACAAGTTCGGAACAGACAGTTCAGAAGCAGTGAGTTAAGTGTGCCTTACGAACGGCAGTGTGACTAGCTTCACCGCCCCATGCCCGCATGTGGTTTTGCCCGTGTGTTGCTAAAAAAAACTACTTCTTAGGACCAATAGGCGTTTATAAGAGTATTTTGGTTATTTTGACTAAACATGGCCCCTGTGTTGCAAAGTTCTGATGACAACTGGTGTGCTGGTTCTGATATGATCGCCCCCATTGGATTCTTGCAGAATAAACATTTTATTAAGAGTACACAATTGCTAAGTCGCACACACAGCGCGTCAGCTCTAAAGAGGTCGTAAGTTCTAAATGGACAGCTTGGAGACGGCGAGCTAAGCGTGCCTTACGGACAGTAGTGCGACCACCTTCATCGCCCCGTGTTAGCATGTGGTTTCATCGGTGGGTTGCTCTAAAAAAGGGTCTCTAAACTGGTTTTTGGTCCAGTAAGCGTTTATCGGGGTACTTTGGTCAGTTCGAGTAAGCATGGCTTGAGGGCCATATTTAGATGCTTTTTATTCGTCTTGGCCAGGTCTTATCCAACGCCCTCGACAAATGCAACAAGAAAGATCGAAAGTGTTAGAAAAGAAAAATGCAACAAAAAAGGGGTGCAGCATGAGGAATTCCTAGGAGGTCACCCATCATAGTAGTATTATGCCCCAAGCACGCTTGACTACGGAGTTCTGATGGGATCCAGTGTATTAGTTCTGGTATGATCGCACCCGTTTGATTCTTGCGGAACAAATGTTTTATTGAGAGTATGCGACTGCGGAGTCACCTGTACAGCGCATCAGTTCTGAAGAAGTCGCAAGTTCAGAACTGACAGCTCAGAAGCAGCAAGCTAAGCGTGCGTTACAGACGGTAGTGCAACCACCTTCACCAGCTTGTGGTTTTGTCCGTGTGTTGCTCTAAAAAAGGGCCTCTAAACTGGTTTTGAGGGTAAGGAAGCGTTATAAGGGCATTTTGGTAATTTCGAGAAAAACCGTGGCTGGAAGCTTTGTTTTGGATGCTTTTTCTTCGTCTCAGTCAAGTCTCATCCAACGCCCACCACAAATGAAACAAGAAAGATCGGAGATGTTAAAAAAGGAAAAAAATAACAAAAAAGGGGTGCAACACGAGGACTTCCCAGGAGGTTGCTCGTCCTAGTATTACTCTCGCCCAAGCGCGCTTAACTGCTGGGTTCTGACGAGATCCGATGAATTATTGCTGCTATGATCGCACCCATTGGATTTTTTAAGAACAAATACAACGCATCACTTCCAAAGAGGTCGCAAAACTTGGCACTAACAGCTCGGAAGCGGCTAGCTTAGTGTGTGTTACGGACGGTAGTGCGACCGCCTTCACTGCCACGCGCCAGCATGGGGTTTCATCTGTGTTTGCTCTAAAAAAGGTCTCTAAACTAGATTTTAGGTCCACGAAGCTTTTGTAAGGGCACGTTGGTAATTTCTATTATCCAATGCCCAACAGAAATGGAACAAGAAACATCGAAGAAGTTAAAAAACAAAGAAAAAACAAAAAAGGGGTGTGACACCAAGACTTCCTAGAAGGTCACCCATCTTAGCACTACTCTCGCCCTAGCACGCTTAATTACAGAGTTATGATGGGAACCGGTGCACTAGTACCAGATTGATTGCACCTGTTAGATTCTTGTAGAACAAATGTTTTATTGAGAGTATGTGATTGCTAAGTCGTGTATCCACCGTGTTAGTTCCAAAGAGGCCAAAGTTTGGAACAGACAGCTAAGAGGTGGTGAGCCAAGCGTGCCTTACGGATGATAGTGCGACCACCTTCACCGCCACATGCCAGCATGTGGTTTCATCCGCATTTTAATCTAGAAAAGGGCCTCTAAACTGGTCATTTCGAGTAAACATGACCATAGGGCCTGATTTGGATGCTTTTTCTTCGTATTGGCAAGGTCTCATCTAACGCCCTTCACAAATGAAACAAGAAAGATCGAAGATGTTAAAAAAGAACAAAATGACAAATAACGGGTACAACACGAGGACCTCCCATGAGGTCGCGCATTATAGCACTACTCTCCCCTAAGCATGCTTAACTGCGGAGTTCTGATGCATTAGTGCTTTTACAATTGCACCCACTGCATTCTTGTGGAACAAATAATTTATATAGACTATACGACGGCTAAGTCACGTATAAAGTGCATTAGTTCTAAAGAGATCGCAAGTTCAAAATGTGCAGCTCGGAAGCAGCGAGCTAGGCCTGCGTTGCGGACGGTACTGTGAGCACCTTCATCAGCTTATACCAGCATGTGGTTTCATCCGTATGTTGCTCCAAAAAAGGGTCTTCGAACAGGTTTTCCGGGTCACGAAAAGTTTATAAGGGCATTTTGGTAATTTCGAGTAAACATGACCGGAAGCCCTGATTTGGATGCTTTTTCTTTGTCCTGGTCAGGTCTTATGCAAGCCCACCACAAATGAAACAAGAGAGATCGGAGATGTTAAAAAAGAACAAAACAACATGTAACACGAGGACTTCCCAGGAGATCACCCATCATAGAACTACTCTCGCCCAAGCACGCTTAACTACGGAGTTCTGATGGGATCTGGTGCATTAGTGCTAGTGTGATGACACCCATTAGATTTTTCCGAAACAAATGTTTTATTGAGAGAACGCGATCGCTAAGTCGCGCATACAGCGCATCAATTCTAAGGAGATCGCAAGTTCGATACGGATAGCTCGGATGTGGCGAGCTAAGCGTGCATTGCGGACGGTAGCTTAAGGGCCTTCACTCATCGTTCCAGCATGGGTCATCCGTGCGTTGCTCTGAACAAGGGCCTCTGAACTGGTTTTTTCCGTGCCATAAGCGTTTATAAGAGTATTTTTTGGTAAATTTGAGTAAACATGGCTAGAGGGTTTGATTTGGATTCTTTTTCTTCGTCTTGGTGAGGTCTCATCCAATGCCTGCTTCAATTGAAACAAGAAGGATCGAAGATGTTAAAAAAATAAAAAAACAACAAAAAAAGGGGTGCGACACGAGGACTTCCCAGGAGGTCACCCATCATAGTAATACTCTCCCCAAGCACGCGTGACTGTGGAGTTCTGGTGTGAATCGGTGCATTAGTACTGGTCCGATCGCACCCCTTGGATTCTTGCGAAACAAATGTTTTATTGAGAGTACGCAATCGCTAAGTCTTGCATACAACGCATTAGTTCTAAAGAGATCGCAAGTTCAGAATGGACAGCTAGGAAGCGACAAGCTAAGCGTGCGTTACGGATGGTGGTGCGACCACCTTGACTAGCTCTTGCCAGCATGTGGTTTCGTCCATGTGTTGTTCTACAACAGGGCCTCTGAGCTGGTTTTCAAGGTCAGGAAGCGTTTATAAGGGCATTTTGGTAATTTCAAGAAAACATGGCCGGAAGCTCTGACTTGGATGCTTTTTCTTCGTCTTGGCCAGGTCTCATCCAACACCCACCTCAAATGAATCAAGAAAGATCGGAGATGTTAGAAAAGGAAAAAAATAACAAAAAGGGGTGTAACACAAGGACTTTCTAGGTGGCCACCTGTCCTACTACTACTCTCGCCCAAGCACGCTTAACTGTAAAGTTCTGATGGGATCCAGTGAATTAGTTCTGGTATGATCACACCCATTGGATTCTTGCGGAACAAATGTTTTATTGAGAGTACACGACCGCTAAGGCGCGCATACTGCGCGTCAGTTCTAAAGATGTTACAAGTTTGGTACGGACAGCTTTGAAACGGTGAGCCAAGCGTGCATCATCGGCGGTAGGTCGACTACCTTCGCTGCCACGTGCCAGAACGGGGTTTCCTCCGTGTGTTGCTGTGAAAAAGGGCCTTTGTACTGGTTTTTAGGGTCAGGAAGTGTTTAAAAGGGCAACCCAATAATTTCGATTAATCATGGCTGGAGGCCTAATTTGGATGCATTTTCTTCGTCTTAGTAAGGTCTTATCCAATGCCCCCCACAAATAAAAAAAGAGAGATCGGGGATGTTAAAAAAGAAAGAAAACAACAAAAGAGGGGTGCAACAAGAGGACTTCCCAGGAGGTCACCCAACCTAGTGCTACTCCCACCCAAGGACGCTTAACTACGGAGTTCTGACAGGATTCAGTGTATTAGTGCTGCTTTGATCGCACCTATTGGATTCTTACGGAATAATTGTTTTATTGAGAGTATGCGAATGCTAAGTCGCGCATATAGCACACCACTTCTAAAGAGATCGCAAGTTCGGTGCAGACAACTCGGAAGCGGTGCACTAAGTATGCGTTACAGACGGTAGTGCGACCGCCTTCACCGCCCCGGGCCAGCATGGGGTTTCATCCGTGGGTTGCTCTAAAAAGGGATCTCTAAACTAGATTTTAGGACCAGGAAGCATTTATTAGGGCATTTTGGTAATTTCTTAACCATGGTCATGGCTCGTCCAATGCCCACCGCAAATGAAAGAAGAAACATCGGAGATATTAAAAAGGAAACAAACCAAAAAAAGGGGTGCAACACCAGGACTTCCCAGAAGGTCTCCCATCCTTGCACTACTCTCGCCCTAGCATGCTTAACTGCAGAGTCCTGATCGGAACCAGTGCATTAGTACTGGTATAATCGCACCCATTGGATTCTTGCGGAACAAATGTTTTGTTGAGAGTATGCGACCACTAAGTCGCACACAGAGCGCGTCAGTTCTAAAGAGGTCGCAAGTTCGGGACGGACAAGTCGGAGGCGGCGAGCTAAGCGTGCCTTATGGACGGTAGTGCAACCACCTTCACCACCCCATGCCAGCAAGTGGCTTCGTCCATGTGTTGCTCTAAAAAAGAGTTCTAAACTGGTTTTTAGGTCCAGTGAGTGTTTATAGGGGTATTTTGGTCATTTCGAGTAAACATGGCTGGATGACCTGATTTGGATGCTTTTTCTTTGTCTTGGCCAGGTCTCATCCAACGCCCTCCACAAGGGAAACAAAAAAGAACGGAGACGTTAAAAAAGAAAAAAAAACTAACAAAAAAAGGGCGTAACAAGAGGACTTACCAGGAGGTCAACCGTCATAGTGCTACGCTCCCCCGAGCACGCTTGACTGTGGAGTTCTAATAGGATTTCAAGCATTAGTGTGCCCTGCGGTAGTGCGACCACCTTCACTGCCCAGCGCCAGCATGTGGTTTCGTCCATGTGTTGCCCTGAAAAAGGGCTTTAAACTGGTTTTTAAGTCTAGTAAGCGTTTACATGGGTATTTGGTCATTTCAAGTAAACATTGCCGGATGGCCTGATTTGGATGCTTTTTCTTTATCTTGGCCAGGTCTCATCCAACACCCTCCACAAGTGAAACTAGAAAGATTGGAAATGTTAAAAAAGAAAAAAAACAACAAAAAAGGGGTACAACACAAGGACTTACCAGGAGGTCACCCAGCATAGTACTACTCTCCCCCGAGCACGCTTGACTACGAAGTTCTAATGGGATCCGGTGCATTGGTGCTGGTATCATCGCATCTATTGGATTCTTATGGAATAAAGTTTTATTCACAGCACACGACCGTTAAGTTGCGCATACAACGCATCAGTGCTAAAGAGGTCGCAAGTTCTTAATGGACAGCTCAGAAACGGCGAGCTAAGCATGCGTTACGGACGGTAGTGCGACCACCTCCACGGGCTCGTCCCAGCATGTGGTTTCGTCCATCTGTTGCTCTAAAAAAGGGCCTCTAAACTGGTTTCTACGTCCTGTGAGCGTTTATATGGGTATTTTGGTAATTTTGAGGAAACATGTTTGGAGGGTTTGATTCTTCGTCTTGGTCAGGTCTCATCCAACGCCCACGACAAATGAAACAAGAAAGATCGGAGATGTTAAAAAAGGAAAAAAAACAACAAAAAAGGAGTGCAACACGAGGGCTTCCCAGGAGATCACCATACTACTCTCGCCCAAGCATGCTTGACTGCACAGCTCTGAAGGGATCCGGGGCATTAGTGCTGGTATGATCGCAACCATTGGACTCTTACGAAACAAATGTTTTATTGAGAGTATGCGACCACTAAGCTGTGCATACAGCGCATCAGTTCTAAGGAGGTTACAAGTTCGGAATGGACAGGTTGGAAGCGGTGAGCTAATTGTGCGTTACGGACGGTAGTGCAACCAACTTCCCCACCCCGTGCGAGAATGGCGTTTCGTTCCTACGTTGTCCAAAAAAAGGATCTCTAAACTTGATTTAGGTCCAAGAAGCATTTATATGGGCATTATGGTAATTTCTTTGCCTTGGTCAGGTCTCATCCAACGCCTACCACAAATAAAACAAGAAAGATCGGAGATGTTAAAAAAAAAAAAAACAAAAAGGGGTGCAACACGAGGACTTCCCAGGACGTCAGCCATCATGGTACTTCTCTCCCTAAGCACGTTTGACTGCAGAGTTATAATGGGATCCGATGCATTGGTGCTGGTATGATCGCACCCATTGGATTCTTGCAGAACAAATGTTTTATTGAGAGTACATGACCGCTAAGTCGCGAATATAGTGGATCAGTTCTAAAGAGATCACAAGTTCGGAATGGACAGCTCGAAAGCGGCAAGTTAGGCATGCGTTACGAACGGTAGTGCGACCACCTTCACTGGCACATGCCAGCATGTGGTTTCGTCCATGTGTTGCTCTAAAACATTGCCTCTGAACTAGTTTTTAGGGTCAGGAGGCATTTACAAGGGCATTTTGACAATTTCAATAAAAGAAGGCTGGAAACCCTAATTTGGATTCTTTTTTTTTGTCTTGGCCAGGTCTCACCCAACACCTACCACAAATGAAATAAGAAAGATAGGAGATATTAGAAAAGGGGGTGCAACACAAGGACTTTCCAGGAGGCCACCCGTCCTAGTACTACTCTCGCCCAAGCACGCTTAATTGCAGAGTTCGGATGGGATCTGGCGAATTAGTGCCGGTATGATCGCTCCCATTGGATTCTTGTGGAACAAATGTTTCGTTGAGAGTACGCAATTGCTAAGGTGCACATACTACGCATCAGTTCTAAAGAGGTCGTAAGTTCGGCATGGACAGCTCTGAAGCGGCGAGCCAAGCATGCTTTACCGGCGGTAGGTCGACCACCTTCGTCGACCCGTGCCAGCATGGGTTTCGTCCGTCTGTTCCTGTGAAAAAAGGGCCTTCGAACTAGTTTTTAGGTTCGGGAAGCATTTACATGGGCAACCCAATAATTTCAAGTAATCATGGCCAAAAGCCCTAATTTGGATGCATTTTCTTCAATTTATGACTCTGAGGGACCTACTATTTTATGGAAACAATTTATAGGGCCCCCTGTTTTCAAATTATATTTCTAAGTGCCTATTATTTTAGGTAAACTTATTTTTAGGGGACAATGTTTTTACGAAATAGTTTCTGGGTGCAGGTTTATTTGCAACTTAGTCCTTGAACTTTCTAAATTTGCAAATTTTTCCCAAAATAGGGTTTGGCATGCAAATACTCTACTTTTTGGTACCTTTTAATAAAACTAAGCTTATATTTTTGTTTAGACTTCTTATAATGACTTTACTGGTACTATTTGTCATAATCTACTACTTATATCATAATTATTATATTTTCTGTGATTAACGGTCCACCATACTTAGCGAAAATAATTAAAACTTAATTAGAGAGTTTTCACCATTACCTGAACGTAGTCAGCACTGGACTCCGACGTTTCTCTACCTTTCAGTTTACAGAGATTGCTAATCTCAAGCCCACGTTCCTTAGATCAGGCACATCATAGATCCGTTTCGTTTTCTACCTCAGACCGTAGTCACTAATTAAGTTTTATATATTTTTAAAGGATAGTGAGACTTTAATCAAGAAATTATAATATTTAAAACAAAAGGTTCAATTGGATAACGTTCCCTACTGGGAAACTTCTTTTATTGAAAGCTTGGAAGTGGAAATATTACAATAAAAAGCTTTGAAGAGGGACTTAAGCTAAGATCATTAGAGATGCTTGCTCATAGAGAAATGGAGAATCCCAGCTTCTCTTATACTCAAGAATGCTCAAATGACTGTGTTCCTTCTCTGCCCTCAACCTCTCCTTTTATAGAGGGGATGGGGGTACATAGGATACCCTAATGGCTACAGTACATGCTGATTTTTCACATGGCTACAGTACATACTAACTCTTCAGTACACACTTCATTTTACAGACCAGACACTTGTCAAAATAATATAATAATAGGGCAGCCATGTTTCAGAGCTTTTAATGATTACAAGATTAGTCATCATTATTGAGATTCTATTATTTGGATAATCATCAAAATCTTCATCAAGTTACTTAAGATGCGCTGGATCCCATTTTTCAAATTGTTCAAGAAGGTATTCTTTTCCTTTTGCTGATAGAAATTTTCTAGCTCCAACGTCAAAGAGATAATCAAATATATCTTCTAAGACTACTCCTTCCACCTTCATGTATTCTTTAAACTCATTATCATAGGCGAAAATAGTATTTCCATAATGCATTAATGTTTTTCCTTGTTCGATTAATGCCCAACATTAATGATAAATATTAAAAAATCCATTTCATGCTCGATTAATGCACTATACACTTCTAAATTTAGGCATCTGGGAACTGCGATTCTTATTGGACCATCAGGAGATGTAAGAATTCAATGGATCCTTCTGAACATGCATTGCTTAAATTTTGTCAGTTTTGAGAGAAATGGGAACTTAGGATTTGGGATTTCGATGAAGTAGAGTACCATTCCATACTCCTAGGCTTTGAAGACATGGTCATTAGGAGATGATGAGTTTGCTGGAAAACTAACACCACCAACTCCAGATCTGTTTGGAAAATAGATCGTTGTTCTCTAAGATTTCCAAATATCATAGGAATAATGATGATAAAAGTCAATGCAGGCTGCATACCACTCATTAAACTATTTTTCTCGTACATGAGGACTTATTTTTTCTTAGATATCATAAGGATACTGAAGGTAACTAACTTGTGACTCTAAAAGGGAAAATCTTTGAGCGATTACGTAGGCAGTAGAAAGTAGGCCAGCATGAGATTTACATTTTGGATGGAATTCCACGTTATCAATGAGGACTTTACTAGAAGGCGTAACCCATTCTAGTAGGAATGAAAGGATTTCCTCCTTTTCTGACAGGAGGTCAGCTTTGATGATCACTATTGGCGAGTACTCGAGTTAACCTATCTGCCAAAGAGTTCTTCGATCCCTATATATGTTCAATAAAGAAGGAAAACTGGTTAAGGCATAATTGCCAACGTAGGAGTCGGCCTTGCAGTTGCATATTTTATAAATATTTTTTCAGAAAATCAAGTATTCCTTTGCAATCAGTTCGAATAAGAAAAGGTTTTGGGGCTAAAAGGTTAAGAACTTCTCAAGTCCCCTAATGACTACAAGGATTTCTTTTCCCATTGTGGTATAGTTGCATTCTGCCTTATTAAAACTTCCATTGTAATATTTGCTGAGCTTTTCTCCTTCTTTGATTTTGAGTACCACACTCCAATGCTCATTGCTAGCATCCGTTTTAAGAGCTAAATCATCTCCTTTGTTTGGTAAATTAAAAACAGGAAGATTTTTACACATCCTTTTGAAGTTTTGAACAATCTTTGTATCATTAGTAGTCCATATCCAACTTACTTCTTTCTTGAGTTTCTGCTGCAATGGCTTTCTCAATTTAGCTAAATCTTTGATGAAATCTAAAGCATAGGTAAGGCATCCAAGAAATCATTCTAGTTGCTTCCTATTTTTAATTTTTTTAGGAAAATTTTCTATTTTTTTTCAGAATATATTTTTGTAGAATAATTTGTCCAACTTTTATTTCTAGACCTATGAACTTAATTTCTTGCTCAGCATAAATGCACTTGCTCTTTCCAAGTATAATACCATGATTAATGCATCTTTGGGTTACAGCTAAGACATGATCTTTGTGTTATCAATGATTTTGGAAAAGATAAGGATATCATCAATATAAACTAAATAACAATGATTAAAATCTTTGAAGATGTTATCCATTCTTCTTTAAAATATTTGAGGTGTATTTTTAAGTCCAAATGGCATTGCTATCCGTTCATAATGTCCTTGTGGTGCACTAAATACAATTAATAGAATAATTTCTTCATCCATTTTTATCTGCTAATAACTTTTGCAATCCATTTTCGAGAACCAGGAGGTTCCTTGAATTCTGTTGAGAAGGACTATTTTATTAGGAATATAGTAACCATCAAAGATAGTATTATCATTAAGATTTTTGTAATTGATTACCATTCCAGCCTTTCCTCTTTTTTCTTCTGCATGAGTTCTTACTATGAAAGCGGGACTGGTGTGAGGACTCTTGCTATTCCTGATTAATCCATTATCTAGAAGTTCTTTAATTTGTTTATCAAATTTCTAAAGATCCTGGTGTGTATGCACCATTTGTTTAACCTGGATAATAGTGTTGGGATTTAAGAAAGTAATTTTAGCAAAAGTTTTATCTTTGCACCAAAACTTTATTGGATCATCAAAGTAGAGTTCTTTACATAATTTTTCTTATTGTTTAACAATCTGCTCTTTGATAGATAACTCAAGTAATAAGATTGTCAATGCTACCTCTCTTTGTGCAAGCATAACCTTCTCACCACGCTGGTACATGTAAATTCAATTTTCTTATAAGTGTAAGCCTTACTTAATTTTTTAATAGGAACTGGGTGACCATTAATTGTAAATATTATTTGGTTAATGGTCTAGGTGCATGGAGAATATAATCTTTGGAAATTATTTCCAATAATCATATGATGAGATGGTTGATCAGTCGCCCATAGAACTGGTATAATACATTTAACTTCTCCTAATACTATGGACAACCCTTCCATTGCCTCATTATGGCTCATAATGCTATTATCAGCTATCCTTACTTATAAAGGATTTTCAGCTCTTTTCCACATGAACTTCGAAAATAATGATCTTTTCCCGAAGCACACCGAACACTCACTATCTATGTAGGCACATAATTCATATTTATTATATCCCTCTCAATATACCTTTACTAGGATATAGATGCTATTAGGGTTTGTATTGGTAGCTTCGTAGCATATTTTCATGGTCATATTTTTGACTAGTTCACCCTCATAAATTGGTTCACTAACAGTTCTTGTTCTGTACCGAATGACCTTTCTATCTAGACTCATAATTCAATCTACACTAGGTCTTACAGTTTCAAAACTCATTCTACTCATTTCACTAGTCATACTAATTGCGTCATCTTCTTTAAGCTCTTCTCTAGCTGATGAAGATCATTCTCCCCATTCTGATCTTGTACTCATACTTCTTAATAATTACGGTTTAATGGTGATTTTGCACTCCTTATAAAATTTTATCACATTTTTCTTATTGATCTTTATCGGGTTGGCAAAACAACATATCCATGAACAATCTATTTTTATGTTATGAGGATTGGACTTAATCCTCTGGATTTTTTGCATAGGGGTAAGACTTTCAAATTTTTGTACTTCTATCATTGTTACCTTAGTCTTTGGGTCTATCATATTATCTAATTTGTAGATAATTTTCCAAAATATCCTTAAGGGATGTCCTCCTCTTTTCATTTCCATCCTAACTGTTTTTATCTTAAGGGATAGGAAGTTTTTAACAAATTCATCTTTTAGACTTACACAATATCCTGGTCGGCAATTAAATCCTACTGACCCATTACATAAGTTGGCCTATATCCCCATGATAATTTGATTAGTAAATTTGGTATATCTAATATCACAGAGTAAAGCATAAAGATCAATATATTTACCATAATATTGTAATGGAGTGATTTAAACTTGAACACGTCTGAGATGGATATACCTATACTTTCTATCTTTGTGATGCTTAAGGATATTTTCTCAATTACTGAGATTAACTTCTATAACATCATACTCATAATCCTTTATCTCCAGATCACCTTCCATCATTTGACATCCATATTTGCTTTTTAACTGAAAGATGGATTTTTCATAGATCATGTCTTTTTGGATTATGGAAAGAACCCAATCTCCTTTGACTTCCTCATGATCATTATCAACAACAAATTCTTCTCCTTGGAGATCACCAAGGCTAATAGAGTTATTTTCCACCATATGACTTATTTCTTCATAATCACTTTCATCTTATTCATTGTCCCATATAATTTCAACAATTCCTTTGTTGTTACTTAAGGCTAGGTCTAAAGCTTCATCCTCACTAAGGCCCTATTCTTTTTGTAGTTTAATGGACCCAACCTACTCCTTCCCACTTCAACCCACTCCTTTCCCCCTTTCTTACATCTTCCCACACTTAAAAAAAAATACCACTCCTTCCCATTCTAACCCACTTTCACCCACTCTTTCCGCTCTTATATGTAACTATCATTTTTCATATTTTGAAAACCTTTATAATTTATGTAATTGTGCGTATGAATAGTCTGATAATAATTATGAAAAGTTTTATTTATTTTCGGATGTTATGAAAATACTTGTTAGTTGTGCCAGAAATTGTAGATGACGTAATTTTTATTATATATATTGAAGAAATAATTTTTTTCTGCTCTGTTAAGCAAATTTTAGTTTTTTTGTAACTTGTAGATATTTTGGGTTTGATCCTGTATAATGAAAAGACGCTCAACTTTTTTTTTTTGTGCGCTGGTTACTAAATATTTGTTATAGGTCATCAAAGCGTAGATGATTGTTGTTATATGTGTAATATATTTATTTTTCATTCATCGTAATTTGGGGCCAAATTTGTAGATTTTTTTTGGGCATAATGAAAGAATGTTTAAATTTGTTTGGCGTTGTTTGTAATTCGTGATGGGAAGTGCAGATATATTGCACGTGTATGTTAAGTGAATATTTTTTTCCGTGTGCATTAGTAACAAAATATTTGAAGTTCTTCACACAAATTGCAAATGATTGTTTTCTGTATATTGAGAACCTGTTCTTTTCGTTGGGAAATATGGCTTGGTAAATGGGTGAAGTTGGTTGAGATTAGTAGTAGTGGGTTAAAGTAAGTTGAAGTGTGTTAAAATAGGCTAAGATGGGTATTATTTTGTTGAGGCGAGCTAAAAGTTGGTTGAAGTAAGTTGAAGTTGGTTGAAATTAGTTGAAATTTTTTTTTTTTTTGTATGATGGGTAAAAGTTGGTTAACATAGTGGGAAATGGGTTAAAGTGGATTGAAGTTAGTTAAAATATGTTGAAGTGGGTTGAAATTTATTGAAGTTGGTATTTTTTTATTGATGTTCGTGAAGTGGGTTGATGCGGGTTGAAGTGGGTTGAGATTGGTAAATTTGGATTTACCAACGAAAAGAACAAAGCCTGAACATATGCGTATTTTTTTCGTTGTTCGTATTTGGTTAGCACATGAAAAAAATATATCCGTAATTTATTTTGCGAATAATGAAAATTACAATTTTTTTGGGTAACAACAGCCACGAAATAATATTTCATACCTGAGTCAACACAGAAAAATTTTTTTTCAGTCTAAAAAAATTTTTATCATCGGTAATTACTATCACAAATAAAAAATTACATTAAAAAAAATACGTAACTTACAGCAACTCTTTTCTTTTTCCCACTCCTTCCCCCCTTTCCCACACTTAAAAAAAAAAAAAAACCACTCCTACCCACCAACTCCTTCGCCCCCTTTCCCACTCTCACCCATCCTACACCGGCAATTTCCCAACGAAAAGAACAGGGCCTAAGCTCAACATAATCTAAGGTTCCCAAAGTTTCAAGAAGCTTGTTGCTTCTGTATTCATTAGTATAATGTCCTACTTCTCTGCATGCCCAGCATTTGTAATTGTTTTTCCTACCGGACAATAAGGTGCTTTTCTAAAAAATTGACATTTTTAAGGACATGGTTTGTTATAATATTTTCTTTTATACTTCTCTTCTCTTTGCTTATTAAAGCTCTTTTTCTTATAAAATTTTCTTTTTCGTCTTTTTTCGGGTTCTTTCCCCCATTGGTGAGGAGAATCCCAACAACTTAGGAATTGCTTCTTAATCTTCGTTTGCTTTTGGAGACCAAGACATTGATCATTGACCCATTTTCTTAGATAAGAGATTCTAGAACCGGAGGTATCAATGATATCTGCCCGTTCTAAATATGCCATGTATTTTTCATTAATTATGTAATTTATAGGATATGGCAATTTATCATAAAACATACCAAGATTGGTTTCATTATACCCAATTTTATAATTATATTGACTAAATTCACCAATGTAATTTTCTAGATATCTCATATCCCATAAGTCTATGTTATTAATCTTTCTTTGTCGTTCTCTTGCTTTTTTCTCGAAATCCAGTCTTGCTCCGATGAATTCGGTTTCAATTTCTTTACATAGATTTTTGAACATAGCGGCTGGTGTTTTCATCATTCTTAATGTATTTTTACCTCCTTCAATTAATGAATCATACCAGTCAGCTACAGTGCTGGCAAAACTGTGTTCGATGTAATTTAAGGCAGTCCATGTAGAAATCAAATTTAAGACACTATTCATGCTTCTTTTCCAATGCTCAAATATTTCTTTAATATTACGGGATCCATCAATGTTCAAAACATATCCAGTTTGGATAATTGGGGTAAGGTCAATTTCTTCATAGGTCGTGGTTTTCCTTGGGATAATCCTGAACGAAAATTTTCTTGCACACCCAGTTGGAACGTACCTAGGTCTTAAGAAATAAGGGTTTTTTCTAGACGATTCACCAAATTCTTCAGGTTTAGGAGCGGCATTTTTAACGAGATCGGTCTCTATTTCATATAAGTCGATTTCTTCTCCGATTTCGTTAATCTCATCTTCAGTAGCCATTTTACCAAATTTTTTATCTAGGTTTCTTCTAATTTCTTCTAAAGGTAATGCATGAAGATCTTCTTATTTAATTAGATTCATCTGCTGATATATTTTTTTCTTCTAATTGGACATTATTGATCTCTCCATTACCATCAAACAAAACGTCATATTTATCAGTAAATGTACCCATGATTTTGTTTAATACTTCCGAAGTTTGTTCTTTCTCGAACATTTTTTTATAGCTCTTCAAGAGTATACGGTTTATACTCCATCTTCTTTTTCTTTCTTTTCAGTTGATTTTTCACCAGATTTTTCGCCTATTTCTTTTTGGATTTTTATCTCATGTAAAGGAAATAAAATCTTTTTTTTTGGGTTTTGAAAAGGATATTTATGCTGAAAAGGTGTAATAGTATTGGGAGTAGCTTTTTTGCTATGCCTAACTTCGTTAATAAGATAAAGATGGACAACCGTTAACTGATTCTTAATCTCCTTGAGCTCAGTCTCAATTTTAGCTAATTCTACTTTTAACTCTAAAAACTAAATCAATGATACAGTTTAATTGAGTTGCTACTGGAGAAAGACCTCCCGGTGAGTGAACAATATGTGAATTAGTAGGATCAGGACAAGCAGGGGATAATTCAAGCATTAATCACAGCTAATCACAGTTAATCAGCTTAATCAATCATTAATTAGCTTAATAATCTGAATTATTTTTGGTCACGTGGCTCTGATTCTAGATGAAAGAGGTCATCGAGTACCACTAGCGAGCAAAATACCACATACAGAATTTTAGATTTTTCGAAAGTAAGTTTTTAAGGATTTGGGCTAAAATGCAAATATGCAAAGTTTAAAGGCAAAAAAGAAAATGCAAACAGTGAATCAGACCCTTAAAATAGTTTCTACAAATAATAGGGACCTGACAATCTATTTTAAGAACATAGGGCCCTGAAAATAGATTCAGCAAAATAATAGGAACCTTAGTCAGGTCTTATCCAATGCCCACCACAAATGAAACAAGAAAGATCAGGGATGTTAAAAAATAAAGAAAACAACAAAAGAGGGGTGCGACAAGAGGACTTCCCAAGAGGTCACCCATCCTAGTGCTACTGTTGCCCAAACACGCTTAACTGTGGAGTTCTGATAGGATTCGGTGCATTACTGCTGCTATGATCGTACCCATTGGATTCTTGCAGAACAAATGTTTTATTGAGAGTACATGATCGCTAAGTCGCACATACAGCACATGACTTCTAAAAAGGTCGCTAGTTCAGTGTCGATAATTCAGAAACAGTGAGCCAAACGTGTGTTACGGATGGTAGCGCGACCGTTCACCGCCCCGTGCTAGCATTTATTAGGGCATTTTGGTAATTTCCTAACAATGGCCATGTCTTGTCCAACACCCACCGCAAATGAAAAAGAAACATCAGAGATGTTAAAAAAGAAATAAACCAAAAAATGGGGTGCAACACAAGGACTTCTAAGAAGGTCACCTATCCTAGGATTACTCGCACCCTAGCACACTTAACTACAGAGTTCTTATGGGAACCGACGCATTAGTACTGGTATGATGGCACCCATTGGAATGTTGCGGAACAAATGTTTTATTGAGAGGACGCGACCTCTAAGTCACGCTTATAGCGTGTCAGTTCTAAAGAGGACGTAAGCTTGGAGGCAGTGAGCTATGCGTGCCTTACGAACGGTAGTGCGACCATCTTCACCGGCCCATCCAACATATGGTTTTGTCCGTGTGTAGCTCTAAAAAAGGGCTCTAAACTAGTTTTTAGGTCCAATAAGCATTTATAGGGCATTTTGGTCATTTCAAGTAAACATGGCCAGATGGCCTGATTTGGATGCTTTTTCTTTGTCTTGGCCAGGTCTCATCCAATGTCCTCCACAAGTGAAACAAGAAAGATGGGAGATTTTAAAAGAGAAAAAAAAAAACCACAAAAAAGGGGTACAACACGAGAACTTATCAGGAGGATACCCATCATAGTGCTGCTCTCCCCCGAGCACGCTTGACTGCGAAGTTCTAATGGGATCTGGGGCATTAATGCTGGCATCATCGCATCCATTGGATTCTTGCAGAACAAATGTTTTATTGAGAATACGCGACTGTTAAGTCGCGCATACAGCACATCAGTTCTAAATAGGTCGCAAGTTCCTGACGGACAGCTCGGAAGCGGTGAGCTAAGCGTGCGCTACGGACGGTAGCGCGAGCACCTTCACTGACTCATGCCAGCATGTGGTTTCGACCGTCTGTTACTCTAAAAAGGGCCTCTAAATTGGTTTCCAGGTCCTGTAGGTGTTTTTATAGGCATTTTGGTAATTTCGAGTAAACGCGGCCGGAGGGTTTGATTGTTCGCCTTAGTCAGGTCTCATCCAACACCTACGACAAATGAAACAAGAAAGATCAGAGACATAAAAAAAAGCAGCAAAAAAGGGGTGCACCATGAGGACTTCCCAGGAGGTCACCCATCACCGTACTACTGTCGCCGAAGGACGCTTGACTGCAGAGCTCTGATGGCATCCAGGGCATGAGTGTTGGTATGATCGCGCCCATTGGATTCTTCCGGAACAAATATTGTATTAAGAGTACGTGAATGCTAAGTCGCGCATGCTGTCCATCGATTCTAAAGAGGTGGCAAGTTTGGTACGGACAGCCCGGAAGCAACGAGCCAAGCATGCGTTACCGGTGGTAGGTCGACCACTTTCGCCGGCCCGTGCCAACAGGGGTTTTCGTCCGTGTGTTGCTGTGAAATAGGGCCTCTGAACTGGTTTTTAGCGTCAGGAAGCATTTAAAAGGGTGCAACACGAGGACTTACGAGGAGGTCATCCATCATAGTGCTACTCTCCCCTGAGCATGCTTAACTGCAGAGTTCTAATAAGATCTGGTGCATTATTGCTGGTATCATCGTACCCATTGGATTATTGCATAACAGATGCTTTATTGAGAGTACACGACCATTAGTTCGCGCATACAGCGCATTAGTTTTAAAGATGTCGTAAGTTCCAAACGGACAGCTGGGAAGCAACGAGCTACGTTTGTGTTGCGGACGGTAGTGTGACCACCTTCACCGGCCCATGCGAGAATGGTGTTTCGCTCGTGTGTTGCTCCATAAAAGGGTCTCTAAACTAGATTTTAGGCCCAGGAAGTGTTTATAAGGGCATTCTGGTAATTTCTTCGCCTTGGTCAGGTCTCATCCAACGCCTACCTCAAATAAAACAAGAAAGATCGGAGATATTAAAAAAGAAAAAAATAACAAAAAAGAGGTGCAACACGAGGACTTCCAAGGAGGTCACCCATCATAGTACTTCTCTCCCCCAAGCACGCTTGACGGTAGAGTTCTAATGGGATCCGATGCATTGGTGCTGGTATGATCGCACCCATTAGAGTCTTGCGAAACAAATATTTTATTGAGAGTTTACGACTGCTAAGTCGCACACACAGTGCGTCAGTTCTAAAGAGATCGCAACTTCAGATTGGACTCGGAAGCGGCAAGCTAAGTATGCGTTACGGACGGTTATGCGACCACCTTCACTGGCTCATGCCAGCGTGTGGTTTCGTCCGTGTGTTGCTCTAAAACAGGGCCTCTGAACTGGTTTTCAGGGTCAGGAAGCATTTATGAGGGCATTTTGGTAATTTCAAGAAAACATGGCCGGAAGCCCTGGTTTGGATGCTTTTTCTTCATCTTGGCCAGGTTTCATCCAACGTCGCCACAAATGAAACAAGAAAGATCGGAGATGTTATAAAAGGAACAAATTAAGAAAAAAGGGGTGCAACACGAGAACTTTCCAGGAGGCCACCCGTCCTGGAACTACTCTCGCCCAAGCACACTTAACTGCAGAGTTCTCATGGGATTCGGTGCACTAGTGCAGGTATGATCGCACCCATTGTATTCTTGTGGAACAAATGTTTTATTAAGAGTACGCAGTCGCTAAGGCGCTCATACTGCACATCAGTTCTAAAAAGGTCTCAAGTCCGATACGGACAACTCAAAAGCGACGAGCCAAGCATGCGTTATGGGCAGCAGGTCAACCACCTTGGCCGGCCCGTGCCAACGTGGGGTTTCGTCCGTCTGTTGCTATTAAAAAGGGCCTCTAAACTAGTTTTTAGGGTCAGGAAGTGTTTAAAAGGGCAACACAATAATTTCGAGTAATCCTGGCCGGAAGGTCTAATTTCGATGCTTTTTCTTCGTCTTGGTCAGGTCTTATCCAATGCCCACCACAAATGAAAAAAGAAAGATCGGGGATGTTAAAAATGAAAGAAAACAACAAAAAAGGGGTGCGACAAGAGGACTTCCCAGGGGGTCACCCATCCTAGTGCTGCTCTCACCCAACCACACTTAACTGCGGAGTTCTGATGGGATCCGATGCATTAGTGCTGCTATGTTCACACCCATTGGATTCTTGCAGAATAAACGTTTTATTGAGAGTACGCGACCGCTAAGTCGCACATGCAGCGCATCAGTTCTAAAGAGGTTGCAAGTTCGGCACAGATAGCTCGGAAGCAGAGAGCTAAGCGTTAGTTACGGACGGTAGCGCAAACGCCTTCACCACCCCGTGCGAGAATGACGTTTTGTTCATGTGTTGCTCCAAAAAGGGCCCCTAAACTTGATTATAGGTCCAGGAAGCATTTACAAGGGTATTTTGGAAATTTGTTTGCCTTAGCCAGGTCTCATCCAACGCCCACCACATATAAAACAAGAAAATCAGGGATGTTAAAAAAGAAAAAAACAACAAAAAGCGGCGGAACACGAGCACTGCCAGGAGGTCACGCATCATAGTACTACTCTCCTCCAAGCATGCTTGGCGGTGGAGTTCTGTTGGGATCTGGTGCATTAGTGCTAGTATTTTTGATTCTTACGGGGCAAATGTTTTGTTGGGAGTACGTGACTGCTAAGTCACGTATACAGCGCATCAGTTCTAAGGAAGTCGTAAGTTCGGAATGGACAGCTCGGAAGCGGCGAGCTCAGTGTGCGTTATAGACGGCAATGCGACCACATTCACTGGCTCGTGCCAGCATGCGGTTTCGTTCATGTGTTGCTCTAGAAAAGGGCCTCTAAACTGGTTTTCAGGTCCAGTAGGCGTTCATAAGGGTATTTTGGTAATTTCAAGTAAACATGGCCTGAGGGCCTGATTTTCATGCTTTTTCTTCGTCTTGATCAGGTCTCATCCAACGCCCGCCACAAATAAAACAAGAAAGGTTAGAGATGTTAAAAACAATACAATAAAAAGGGGTTGCAACACGAGGACTCCCCTAGAGGTCACCTATCATAGCACTACTCTCGCCCATGCACCCTTAACTGTGTAGTTATGATGGGATCCGGTGCATTAGTACTGGTCTGATCACACCCATTGAATTCTTTCGGAACAAATGTTTTATTGAGAACACGCGACCGCTAAGTAGCGCATACGGCGCATCAGTTCTAAGGAGGTCGTAAGTTCAATGCGGACAGCTCAGAAGCGGTGAGCTGAGCGTCAATTGCGGATGGTAGCTCGAGGACCTTCACGCCTCGTGCCAGCATAGGGTTTCTTCCATGAGTTGCTCTAAAAAAGGGCTCTGAATTGGTGTTCAGGGCAAGGAAGCATTTGTAAGGGTATTTTGGTAATTTTGAGTAAACATGGCCAGAAGCCCTGAAGTGGATGCTTTTTCTTCGTCTCGGTTAAGTCTCATCCAACGCCCACCATAAATGAAACAAGAAAGATCAAAGATGTTAGAAAAGGAAAAAAATAACATAAACGGGGTGCAACATAAGGACTTCTCAGGAGGTCACCTGTCCTAGCACTGCTCTCGCCCAAGCACCCCTAACTGCAGAGTTCTGATGGGATCCGGTGCATAAGTGCTGGTATGATCGCACATATCGGATTCTTGCGAAATAAATGCTTTACTAAGAGTACGCGACCGCTAAGACGCGCATAATGCGAATCAATTCTAAACAGGTTGCAAGTTCGGCACAGACAACTCAGAAGCGGTGAGCTAAGCGTGCGTTACCAGTGGTAGGCCGACCTCCTTCGCCGGCCCATGCCAGCATAGGGTTTCATCTGTGTGTTGGTTTGAACAAAAGGCCTTTGAACTAGTTTTTAGGGTGAGGAGCCGTTTAAAAGGGCAACCCAATAATTTCGAGTAACCACGGTCGGAAGGCAATTTATGACTCTGGGGTACCTTAATTCTCTGGAAATAATTAGTAGGGGTCAATATCTTTAGAATGTATTCCAAAGTGCCTACTATTTTGGGTAAACTATTAATAGGGGACGATATTTTTTGAAATAGTTACTGGCCGAAGTGTTTCTTTGCAACTTAGTCCATAAACTTTTTAGAATTTGCAGAATAGTCCCTGGAATAGGAAAAACGTGTAAATAAGCCATTTTTAGGGGTTTTTTCAGGAAATATGCTCGTTTTAACTGATTTAACTTCTTATAATGACTTTATTGGTACTAGTTATCACAATCTACTACTTATATTTTATATATTATAATTTCTGTATTTATAGGTCCACCATGCTTAGCAAAATAATTAAAACTTAATTAGAGAATTTCGACCGTTACCTGAACGTAGTCAGCGCTGGACTGGCGTTCCTCTTGCGTCCGGTTTATAGAGATTGCTAATCTCAACCCCACCTTCCTTAAATCAGGCAGAGCACAGATTTGTTTCGTTTTCTACCTCAAACCGTAGTCACTAATCAAGTTTTTAATCTTTTTTCAAGGATAGTGGAATTTTAATCAAGAAATTATAATATTTAAGACATAAGGTTCAGTTGGATAACATTCCCTACTGGGAAACTTCTTTTATTAAAAGCTTGAAAGTGGTTATATTACAATGAAATGCTTTGAAGAGAAAAGTTAAGCTAAGATCATTAGAGATGCTTACTCATAGAGAAATGGAGAATCCCAACTTATCTTTTGCTCAAGAATGCTCAAATGACCATGTCCCTTCTCAGCTTTCGACCTCTCTATTTATAGAGGGGATAGGGGTACATAGGATGCCCTAATGGCTACAGATTTTTCACATGGCCATAGTTACCAACAGTAAACTGACGGCTACAGTACACACTTTATTTTATAGACCGGACACTTGTCAAAATAGTACAATAATGGGGTAGCCTTTTCAGAACTTTTAATGATGACAAGACTAGTCATCATTATTGAGATTCTGCATACCTTCATCTCCAATTATATTTTCCAGACCATCATTATCTAGATGATCATCAAAATCTTCATTAATTTGGTTAAGATGCTCTGGATCATATTCTTCAAACAACTTAAGGAGATATTTCTTTCCTTCTTCTGATAAGAATTTTCCAGCTCCAATATCAAAGAGATAATCAAAAATATCTTCTGATTCTGCACCGCCCACTTTCATGTAATCATTGAATTCGTTACTATAGACAAAAGTAGTGTTTCCACAATGCATTAGTGTTTTTCCTTTTTCAATCAATGCCCAACATTGATGATAATTGTTGAAAAACCCAATAGCCCTTGCTAATGTGGGATCAGTAACTATATGTACCGGATCTCCATGAATCGAATTTTGTCGTTGATCATTGGGATCATCGCAATCAACAATTTGGACGAGATAATGGGTTGGTTTGGCTTTTCCATTTTCATATTCAATCAGGCGCTATAAACCTTCAAAGTTAAGTATCTGCGAATCGAAATTTTAGTTGGTCTCTCAGGAGATTTAAGAATCTAATAGAACTTCTTTAACATGTATTGCTGGGACTTAGTTAAAGTTGAGAAAAATGGGAAATTAGGATTTGGGACTTCTGAGAAGTAAAGAACCATCCCATATTTCCTGGCTTTGAAGACAGGATCTCGGGGAAATATTGAATTGGCTGGGAAACAAATGGCGTCGACTCCAGATCTATCGGAAAAATAGATCATTATACTCGAAGACTCCCAAATATCATAGGAATAATGATGATAAAAGTCGACACAGGCTGCATAGCATTCCTTGAACCATTTTTCTTGGATATGAGAACTTAATTTTTCTTGGATATCATAAGGACACCGAAGGTAGCTAATTTGTAATTCCAGAAGGGAAAATCTTTGGGCTATTAGATAGGTAGTAGAGAGTAGACTAAAGCGTGATCTACTTTTTATATGGAATTCCAGGTTATCAATAAGGGCTTTACTAGAAGGCGTAACCCGTTCTAGTAGAAGTGGCATTTTATTAAGGATTTCCTCCTTTTTTGACAGAAGGTCAGCTTTGATGATCACTATTGGCGAGTTGGATTGTCTGCCAGAGCGTTCTTTGATCCCTGTATATGTTCAATAGAGAAGGAAAACTGGTTAAGCCATAATTGCCAACGCAGGAGTCGCCCTTACGCTTGCATATTTGATAAATTCTTTTTCACAAAACTGAGTATTCCTTTGCAATCAATTCGAATGAGAAAAGGTTTAGGGGCTAAAAAGATTAAGAATTTTTCAATTCCCCTTATGACTGCAAGAATTTTTTTTTTTCCCCATCGTGGGATAGTTGCATTCTGCTTTATTAAAGCTTCCACTACAATATTTGCAGAGTTTTTCTCCTTCTTTGATTTTGAGTACCACACTCCAGTACTCGTTACTATCATCTGTCTCAAGAATTAAATCATCTTCTTCGTTAGGCAAATTAAGGACATGAAGATTTTTACACATCTTCTTGAAATTTTGCACAATCTTTGTATCGTTAATAGTCCATGTCCAGCTAATATCTTTCTTGAGTTTGTACTATAATGGTTTTCTTAGTTTAGCTAAATCTTTAATGAAATTAGAAGCATAGGTAAGACATCCAAGAAACCTTTCTAGTTGTTTTCTATCTTCAATTTTTTAAGGAAAATTTTCTATTTTTTTCAGAATATGTTTTTGTAGAATAATCTGTCCAGCTTTTATCTCTAGACCCCAAAACTTAATTTCTTATTCAGCATAAATGCACTTGTTCTTTCCAAGTATAATACCATGATCAATGCACCTTTGGGTGACAGCCAAGACATCATCTTTGTGCTACTCTATAGTTTTGGAAAAGATAAGAATATCATCAATGTAGACTAAACAACAATGACTAAGGCCCTTGAAGATGTTATCCATTCTTCTTTGGAATATTTGAGGTGCATTTTTAAGACCAAATGGCATTACTATCCATTCATAATGTCCTTGTGAGGTACTAAATGTAGTTAAAGGGATACTTTTTTAATCTATTTTTACCTGCCAATAACCACTTTTGCAATCTATTTTTGAGAACCAAGAGGCTCCTTGAATTCTTTTAAAAAGGATTGTTTTGTTAGGAATATAGTAACCATCAAAGATAGTATTATCATTAGGATTTTTATAATTGATTACCATTCTAGCTTTTCCTCTTTTTTCCTCCGCATAATTTCTTACCATTAAAGCAAGATTGGTGTGAGGACTCTTAATGTTTCTGATTAATCCTTTGTCAAGAAGTTCTTTGATTTGTTTATTAAACTCTTGAATGTTCTGGTGGGTATACACCATTTGTTTGACTCGGATGATGGTGTTGGGATTTAATAAGGTGATTTTAGCAAATGTTTTGTCTTTATCTCAAAATTTCAGAGGATTATCAGAGTAGAGTTCTTTGCATAATTTTTCTTATTGTTCAATAATGTGCTCTTTAACAGATAATTCGAGTAACGAGATTGTTAATGCTATTTCTCGTTGTACTGGCATTACCTTCTCACCACGCTGGCTGCGTGTAAATTCAATTTTCTGATGAGTGTAAGTCTTACTTAATTTTTCAATAGGAACTGAGTGTCTATTAATTGTAAATATTATTTAATTTATGATCTAGGTACATGGAGAATATAATCTTTGGAAATTATTCCCAATAATCATATCATGAGAGAGTTGATCAGTAGCCCATAGTGCTGGTATAATATATTAAACTCCTCCTAATTCTATAAGTACCCTTCTATGGCTTCATTATGGCTCACAACACTATTATAAGCTATTCTTACTTGTAGAGGATTTTTAGCTCTTTTCCACATAAATTCAGGAAATAATGTTCTTTTTCCAAAGTATACAGAACAACCGCTATCTATGTAGGTACGTAGTTCATATTTATTATATCCCTCTAAACATACCTTTGTTGGGATATAGATGCTATTAGGGTTTGTATTGGTAGCTTCATAGGAGATTTCCATGGTCATATTTTTGACTAATTCATTCTCATAAATTGATTCACTAACAGTTCTAGTTTTGTATCCAATGACCTTTCTTTCTAGAGTTGTTAATCGGTCTAAACTGGATTTTGCAGCTTCAAAACTTATTCTATTCATTTCACTAGTCATGCTAATTATATCATCTTGCTTAAGCTCTTCTTTAACGGATGAAGATCCTTCTTCCCAATCTGACCTTATGCCCATACTTCTTAATAATTGGGGTTTAGTGGTGATTTTTCCTTTCTCATCAATTTTTATTACATTTTTCTTATTAATTTTTGTAGAGTTGGCAAAGCTAGATATCCATAAACGATCAATTTTTATATATTGAGGGTTAGACTTAATTCTCTAAATTTTCTGCATTGGGGTAGGACTTTCAGATTTTTCTGCCTCTATCATTGTTACCCTAGTTTTAGGGTCTGTCGTATTATCTAACTTGTAGATAATTTTCCAAAATATCCTTAACGGATATCTGCCTCTTTTCATGTCCATGCCGACTGTTTTGATCTTAAGAGATAGGAAGTTTTTAGCAAATTTATCTTTTAGACTCACATAATATACAGGTCGACAGTTGAAACCTACTGACCCATTACATAAATTGGTTTTTATCCCTGTGATTATCTGACTATTAAATTTGGTATGTCTAATATCAAAGAGTAAAGCGTAAAGATCAACATCTTTATCATAATATTATAATGGAGTGATTTGAATTTGGACACTTTCAACATGGATGTACCTATATTTTCTATCTTTGTTATGCTTAAGGATATTTTCCCAATTAATAAGATTAACTTCCGCAACATCATACTCACAGTCCTTTATCTCAAGATCTCCTTCCATCATTTCACATAGGTATTTGCTTTTTAATTGAAAAATGAATTTTTCATAGATCATATCCTTTTGGATTATGGGAAGAATCCAATCTCCCTTGACTTTTGCATGATCATTGTCGACCACAAACTCTTCTCTTTGAAGATCACCAAGGCTAACCGAGTTACTTTCCATCATATGGCTAGTTTTTTCATAATCACTTTCTTCACATTCATTGCCCTCTATAATTTCAACAATTCCTTTGTTGTTGCCTGGGGCTAGCTCCAAAGGTTCATCTTCACGAAGCTCAACATAATCTAGGCTTCCTAGGGTTTCAATAAGTTTATTATTTTTTTCTGTTTTTACATTCATTAGCATAATGCCCTACTTCTCCACATGCCCAACATTTGCAGTTATTTTTTCCTACCAGGCAATAAGCAGCTTTCCTAAAAAATCTACGTTTTTTAGGACTCGGTTTGTTATAATATTTTCTTGTTAAAGCTCTTTTTCTTATCGAATTTTCTTTTTCTTCTTTTCTCAGATTCTTTTCTCCGTTGGTGAGGTGAATCCCAACAAGTCAAGAACTGCTTCTTACTCTTCTTTTGCTTTTGAAGATCAAGACATTGTTCATTGACCCATTTTTGCAAATAGGAAATTCTCGATCCAAGGGTATCTATAACTTCTGTTCGTTCAAACCATGCCATGTATTTTTCATTAATTATAGAATTTGTAGGATATGGCAATTTGTCATAGAACATGCCAAGATTTGTTTCATTATGCCTAATTTTATAATGATATTGACTGAATTCTGCAATATAATTTTCCAGGTATCTCATATCCCATATTTCTATATTGTTAATTTTTCTTTACCATTCTCGTGCTTTTTCTTCAAAATCAATTTTAGCTCCGATGAATTCAGTCTCAATTTCTTTACACAAACTTCTGAACGTAGCAGCTGGTATTTCCATTATTCTTAAAGTATTTTTACCATCTTCACTTAAGGAATCATACCAGTCAGCTATAGTGCTAAAGAAACTATGCTTGCTATAATTTAGAAAGCTTACCGCAGTCCATGTAGTATTTAAATTTAAGACAGTGTTCATTTCTCTTTTCTAGTGCTCAAATATTTCTTCTCTATTACGAGCTCCATCGATGATTAAGATATAACCAGTTTGACTAATTGGGGTAAGGCTAATCTCTTCATAAGTGGTGGTTTTCCTTAGGACAAACCCGAAGAAAAAATTACTTGTTCATCCTGTAGGAACATACCTAGGTCTTAGAAAATGAGTGTTTCTTCTGGATGGTTTACCAAATTCTTCTGATTTAGGAACAACATTGTAACTGGATTAGTCTTTCTTTCATATAGGTCAATCTCTTCCCCAATCTCATTGATTTCATCAGTTATTTTACCATATTTTTTGTCAAGTTTTCTTCTAATTTCTTCTAACGGTAAAACACTAAGATCTCTTAATTTTATCAGATTCACTTGCTGATATATTTCTTCTTCTAGTTGGACAGTATTTGTCTCTTCATTTTCTTCAGACAAGACATCATATTTATCACTAATTGCGCTCATTATTTTGTTCAATTCTTCTGGATTTTGTTCCTCATCGAACATTTTTTGTAGTTCTTCAAGACCATATTTTTCATACTCCATCTTCATTTTCTTTCTTTTCAGTCAATTTTTCACCAGATTGTTCTCTCCTACTTCTTTTTGGATTTTAATCTCTTGCAAAGGAAATGGAATCTTGTTTTTTGAATTTTGAAAAGGATATTTATGTTGATAAGGAGTGCTAGTTCTAGGACTAGACTTTTTACTATGTCTAACTTCGTTAATAAGAGAAAGGTGGACAACCGTTAACTAATTCTTAAGATCTTTTAGTTCAGTCTTAATTTTAACTAATTCAGCTTTTAATTCTAAAACTATATCAGTGATATAGTTTAATTGAGGTGCTAATAAGATATTGCCTCCAAGTGAGTGGACAATATGTAAATAATTAGGACCAGGGCAAGCAAATGATGGTTCAAGCATTAATCGTAGTTAATTAGCTTAATTAGTCATTAATTAGCTTAACGATCGCAATTATTTTTACGCACGTGGCTCTGATACCAGATGAAAAAAAACGTCGAGATCTATTGGTGAGCAAAAAACCACAAACACAATTTTCAATTTTTCGAAAGTAAGTTTTAAAGGATTAAGGGTAGATTTGCAAATATGAAAAGTTTAATGGCTTAAAAGAAAATGTAAATAGTGAATGATCCCCTAAAAATAGTTTTCATAGAATATTGTGCACCTTTAAATATATTCTAATGACATGGTCCCCTAGTTATGATTTCCACACAAAGTGGGGTACTTGGCAGTGATTTTTCCGTCAGAAGGCCTGATTTGAAGGCCTTTTCTTCGTCTTGGTCAGGTCATCCCAGGAGTTCACCCATCCTAGTACTACCCTCGCCCAAACACACTTAACTGCGGAGTTCTGACGGGATCCGGTGCATTAGTGTTGTCACCCAGTGGATTCTTGCGGAATAAATGTTTTACTGATAGTACGCGATGGCTAAGTTGTGCATACAGCGCTTCATTTCTAGAGAGGTCATAAGTTCGGTACAGGCAACTCGGAAGCGGCGAGCAAAGCGTGCATTATTGATGGTAGTGGGATCGCCTTCACCGCCCTGTGCCAATGGGGGATTTCGTCCATGTGTTGCTCTAAAAAAGGGACTCTAAACTAGATTTTAGGTCCAGGAAGCATTTATAAGGGCATTCTGGTAATTTCTTTGCCTTGGCCAGGTCTCATCCAACGCCCGCCACATACAAAACAAGAAAGGTCGAAGATGTTGAGAGAGAAAAAAAAAAACCAAAAAAAGGAGTGCAACACCAGGACTTCCTAGAAGGTCACCCATCCTAGCACTACTCTCGCCCTAGCACACTTAACTGCAGAGTTTTGATGGAAACCGATATATAAGTACTGGTATGATCGCACCTGTCGGATTCTTGCAGAACAAATTTTTTATTGAGAGTGCACGACCGCTAAGTCGTGCATACAGCACGTCAAATCTAAAGAGGTCGTACGTTCGGAACGGACAGCATGCATCACAAACAGTAGCGTGACCAACTTTACTGCCTCGTGCCAGCATGTGGTTTCATTCGTGTGTTGCTCTAAAAAAAGACCTCTAAACTGGTTTTTGGGTCTAGTAATCGTTTATAGGAGTATTCTTGTCATTTTGAGTAAACATGGCCAGAGGACCTGATTTGAAATCTTTTTCTTCATCTTGGCCAGGTCTCATCCAACGCCCACCACCAATGAAACAAGAAAGATTGGAGATGTTAAACAAGAAAAAAGACAACAAAAAGGGGTGCAACATGAGGACTTTTTAAGAGGTCACCCATCATAGTACTAATCTCTCCTAAGCATGCTTGACTACGGAGTTCTGTTGGGATCCGTTGCATTAGTGCTGCTATCATCGCACCCATTGAATTCTTGTAGAACAAATGTTTCATTGAGAGTACGCGACCCCTAAGTTGCGCATACGCTGCATCAGTTCTAAACAGGTCACAAGTTCGGAACGGACAGCTCATGAGCGGCGAGCCAAGTCTGCGTTACAGACGGTAGTGCGACCACCTTCACAGGCTCGAGCCAACATGTGGTTTCGTCCATGTGTTGCTCTAAAAAAGGACCACTAAACTGGTTTTTAGGTCGAGGAAGCATTTATAAGGTCATTTTGTTAATTTTTTCTCCATGGTCATGTCTCATCCAACGCCCACGACAAATGAAACAAGAAACATCGTAGATGTTTGAAAAGAAAAAACCCCAAAAAAGGGTTGCAACACCAGGACTTCCCAGAAAGTCACCCATCCTAGCACTACTTTCACCAAAGCACGCTTAACTGTGGGGCTCTGATAGGATCCGGTGCATTAATGCTGGTATCATCACACCCATTGGCTTCTTACGGAACAAATGTTTTACTGAGAGTACGCGATCTCTGAGTCACGAACGCAAGTTCGATACAGACAGCTCGGAAGCAGCGAGCTAAGCGTGCATTACGGACGATAGTGAGACCGCCTTCTCCATCCCGTGCCAGCATGGAGTTTCGTCCGTGTGTTGCTTAAAAAAAGGATCTCTAAACTAGATTTTAGGTCCAGGAAGCACTTATAAGGGCATTTTGGTAATTTCCTCACCTTTCTCAGGTCTCTTCCAACGCCCACCACAGATGAAAAAGGAAACATCGGAGATGTTAAAAAAGAAAAAAATAAATAAAAGCGGTGCGCACCAGGACTTCCCAGAAGGTCACCCAACCTGGCGTTACTCTCACCCTAGCACACTGAACTGCAGAGTTTTGATTGGAGTCGGTGCATTAGTACTGATATGATCACACCCATTAGATTCTGACGGAACAAATGTTTTACTAAGAGTACGTGACCGCTAAGTCGCACATACAGCGCATCAGTTCTAAAGAGGTCGAAAGTTCGGAACGGACAGCTTGGAGGCAGTGAGGTAACCATGCATTACAAACTGTAGAGCAAGCCCCCTTCACCGCCCATGCCAGCATGTGGTTTCGCCCGTGTGTTGCTCTAACAAAGGGACTCTAAATTGGTTTTTAGGTCCAGCAAGCGTTTTTAGGGTATTTTCGTCATTTTGAGTAAACATGGCTGGAGGCCCTGATTTGGATGCTTTTTCTTCATCTGGGTTAGGTCTCATCCAACACCTACCACAAATGAAACAAGAAAGATTGAAGATGCTAAGAAAGAAAAAAACCAACAAAAAATGGGTGCAACACAAGGACTTCCTAGGAGGTCACCCATCATAGCACTACTCTCGCCCAAGCATACTTAACTGCAGAGCACAGGACTGCTAAGTGGCGCATACAGCGCATCAGTTCTAAGGAGGTCGCAACTCGAAAGCAGCGAGCTAAGCATGCGTTACGGACAGTGGCTCGAGGACCTTCGCGCCTCCCGCCAGCATGGGATTTCGTCTGTTTGTTGCTCTGAAAAAGGGTCTCTAAACTTGTTTTCAGCGCCAGGAAGTGTTTATAAGGGCATTTTGGTAATTTCGAGTAAACATGGTCGGATGCCCTGATTTGGAATTTTTTCTTTGTCTCGGTCAAGTCTCATCCAACGCCCACTACAAATGAAACAACAAAGGTCGGAGATGTTAAAAAAGGAAAACAAAACAACAAAAAAGGGTTGCAACACAAGGACTTCCCAAGAGATCTCCCGTCCTAGTACTACTCTCACCCAAGCACGCTCAACTGTAGAGTTCTGAAGGGATCCGGTGCATTAGTGCTAGCATCAACTCACCCATTGGATTCATGCGGAACAAACATTTTATTGAGTGTACACCACCGCTAAGGTGTGCTTACAGCGCTTCAGTTCTAAAGATGTCGCAAATTCGATACAGAAAGCTCAGAATCGGCGAGCCAAGCGTGCGTTATCGGTGGTGGTCGATCATCTTCGCCGCCTCGTGCCAGCATGGGGTTTCGTCCGTGTGTTGCTCTTAAAAAAGGCCTCTAAACTAGTTTTTAGGGTCAGGAATCGTTTAAAAGGGCAATGCAATAATTTCGATTAACCATGGCCGAAAGGCTTGATTTGGATGCTTTTTTCCGTCTTAGTCAGTTTTTATCCAATCCCACCACAAATAAAACAAAAAAGATTAGAGATGTTAAAAAAAGAAAGAAAACAACAAAAAGGGGGTGCAACAAGAGGATTTTCCAAGAGGTCACCTATCCTAGACTTCTGATGGGAACTGGTGCATTAGTACTAGTATGATCACACCCTTTGGATTCTTGCGGAACAAATGTTTTATTGACAGTACGCGACCGCTAACTTGTGCATGCAGCAGGTCAATTCCAAAGATGTCGCAAGTTCGGAACAGATAGCTTGGAGACAGCTACCTAAGCAAGCATTACGAAACGGACAACATGTAGTTTCATCCACGTGTTACTCTAAAAAGGGGCCTCTAAACTGGTTTTTGGGTCTAATAACTGTTTATGGGGGTATTTTAGTCATTTCGAGTAAACATGGCCGAAGAGCCTGATTTGGATTCTTTTTCTTCATCTTGGCCAGGTCTCATCCAACGCCCACCACCAACGAAACAAAAAAGATCGGAGATGTTAAAGAAGAAAAAAATACAACAAAGAAGGGGTGCAACACGAGGACTTTCAAGGAGGTCACCCATCAAAGTACTAATATTCCCCAAGCACACTTATGAGGTCATGTGGATAGTGTGACCACCTTCACCGGCTTGCGCCAGCATGTGGATTCGTCCATGTGTTGCTCTCAAAAAGGGCCTCTAAACTGGTTTTTAGGTCCACGAAGCGCTTATGATGTCATAATTTCCTCGCCATGGTCATGTCTCACCCAACACCAACCACAAATGAAACAAGAAACATCGGAGATGTTAAAAAAGAAAAAAACCAAAAAAAAGGGGTGCAACACTAGAACTTCCCAGAGGGTCACCCATCTTAGCACTACTGTCGCCCAAGCACGCTTAACTGCGGGGTTCTGATGGATCCGGCGCATTAGCGCTAGTATGATCGCACCCATTTTATTCTTGCAGAGCAAATGTTTTATTGAGAGTACGCGACCTCTAAGTTGCGAGCGCAAGTTTGTTACAGACAGCTTGGAAGTGGCGAGCTAAGCATGCTTTGCGGATGGTTGTGTGACCGCCTTCACCACCCCGTGCCAGCGTGGGGTTTCGTTCGTGTATTGCTCTAAAAAGGGTCTCTAAGCTAGATTTTAGGTCCAGGAAGCACTTATAAGGGCATTTTGGTAATTTCCTCGCCTTGGACAGGTCTCATCCAACGCCTACCACAAACAAAACGAGAAAGATCAGAGATGTTAAAAAAGAAAAAAAACCAAAAAAGGGGTGCAACACGAGGACTTCCCAGGAGATCACCCATCATAGTACTATTCTCCACCAAGCGCGCTTAACTGCGGAGTTCTGATGGGATAGGGTGCATTAGTACTGGTGTGATCGCCCCATTGGATTCTTTTAGAACAAGTGTTCTATTGAGAGTACGCTACTGCTAAGTCGCACATGCAGCCCATCATAGCTCTTTTTCTTATAAAATTTTCTTTTTCGTCTTCTTTCAGGTTCTTTTCCCCAGTGGTCAGTGAATCCCAACAAGTTAGGAATTGTTTCTTAATCTTCTTATGCTTTTGAGATCAAGACATTGATCATTGATCCATTTTCTTAGATAAGAGATTCTAGAACTGAGGGTATCAATGACATCTGCCCGTTCTAAACATGCCATGTATTTTCATTAATTATGGAATTTATAGGATATGTTAGTTTATCATAAAACATACCAAGATTGGTTTCATTATGCCCAATTTTGTAATAATATTGACTAAATTCAACAATATAATTTTTTAGATATCTCATTTTCCATAATTCGACGTTATTAATCTTTCTTTGCCATTCTTTTGCTTTTTCCTCAAAATCAAGTATTGCTCCGATGAATTCGGCTTCAACTTCTTTACATAGATTTTTGAACATAGCAGCTAGTGTTTCCATCATTCTTAATGTATTTTTACCTTTTTCAATTAATGAATCATACCTGTCAGCTATAGTGCCAGTAAAACTGCGTTTGATTTAGTTTAAGAAATTGACAGCAATCCATGTATTATTTAAATTTAAGACACTATTCTTGCCTCTTTTTCAATGCTCAAATATTTCTTGAATATTACGGGCTCCATCAATGTTCAAAATACATCCAGTTTAGCTAATTGGGATAAGGTCAATTTATTCATAGGTTATGGCTTTCCTTGGGATAAACTCGAAGGAAAAATTGCTTGTACGCCCCGCTAGAACGTACTAGGTCTTAAGAGATGAGTATTTCTTGTAGATGCTTCACCAAATTCTTCTGGCTTAGGAACGTCATTTTTAACGAGATTGATCTCTGTTTCATATAAATCGATTTCTTCTTCAATTTCGTTAATCTCATCTTCAGTAGCCATTTCACTATATTTTTTATCCGATTTTCTTCTAATTTCTTCTAAAGGTAATGCATTGTGATCTTATTTAATCCGACACATCTGATGATATATTTCTTCTTCTAATTGGACATTATTGGTCCCTTCATCATCATCAGACAAGACGTCATATTTATCACTAATTGCGCTTATGATTTCGTTTAATTCCTTCGGATTTTGTTCTTTCTCGAACATTTTTTTGTAGCTCTTCAAGAGTATACCATTTATACTCCATCTTCTTTTCTTCCTTTTCAGTTGATTTTTCACCAGATTTTTTGCCCACTGCTTTTTGGATTTTTATCTCGTGCAAAGGAAATGGAATCTTGTTTTTTGGGTTTTGAAAAAGATACTTATACTCAAAAGGTGTACTAGTACTAGAACTAGCTTTTTTGCTATGCCTAACTTCGCTAATAAGAGAAAGATGGGCAACCGTTAACTGATTCTTAATCTCCTTGAGCTCAATCTTAATTTTAGCTAAATTTGCTTTTAGCTCTAAAACTAAATCAGTGATGTAGCTTAATTGAGGTGCAACTGGAGAAAGACCTTTCGGTAATTGAGCAATATGTGAATAATTTGGACCAGGACAAGCAGGGGATAATTCAAGCATTAATCAGAGCTAATCACAGTTAATCAGCTTAATTAATCATTAATTAGCTTAATAATCTTAATTATTTTTGGTCATGTGACTCTGATACCAGATGAAGTAGGTCGTCAAGTACTACTAGCGAGCAAAATACCACAAACAGAATTTTAGATTTTTTGAAAGTAAATTTTTAAGGATTTCGGCTAAAATGCAAATATGAAAAGTTTAAAGGAAAAAAAGAAAATGCAAACTGTGAATGAGGCCCTCAAAATAGTTTCTACAAAATAATAGGGACCTGATAATCTATTTTAAGAACACAAGGCCCTAAAAATAAATTCAGCAAAATAATAGGAACCTTGGAGCGATTTTTTGCATTTTCTTTGTCTTGGTCAGGTCTTATCCAATGCCCACCACAAATGAAACAAGAAAGATTGAGGATGTTAAAAAAGAAAGAAAACAACAAAAGAGGGGTGCGACAAGAGGACTTCCCAGGAGATCACCCATCCTAGTGCTACTCACGACCAAACACGCTTAACTGTGGAGTTCTGACGGGATCCGGTGCATTAGTGCTGCTATGATCGCACCCATTGGATTCTTGCAGAACAAATGTTTTATTGAGAGTACACGACCGCTAAGTCGCACATACAGTGCATCACTTCTGAAGAAGTCGCAAGTTCGGTGCGGACAACTCGGAAGCAGTGAGCTAAACGTGCGTTACAAGCAGTAGTGCGACTGCCTTCACCGCCCCGCGCCGGAATGGGGTTTTGTCTGTGTCTTGCTCTAAAAAGGGGTCTCCAAACTAGATTTTAGGTCCAGGAAGGATTTATTGGGGCATTTTGGTAATTTCTTAACCATGGTCAGGGCTCAGCCAACGCCCACCACAAATGAAGGAAGAAACATCGGAGATATTAAAAAAGAAACAAACCAAAAAAGGGGTGCAACACCAGGACTTCCCAGAAGATCGCCCGTCCTAGGAGTACTCTCGCCCTAGCACGCTTCACTGCAGAGTTCTAATGGGAACCGGTGCATTAGTACTGGTATGATCGTATCCATTGGAATCTTACGGAACAAATGTTTTATTAAGAGTACACGACCTCTAAGTCGCGCATACAGCACGTCAGTTCTAAAGAGGCCGCAAGTTCAGAACGGACAGCTTAGAGGCAGTGAACTAAGCGTGCCTTACGGACAGTAGTGCAACCACCTTTACCGCCCCATGCCAGCATGTGGTTTCGTCCGTGTGCTGTTCTAAAAAAGGGCTCTAAACTGGTTTTTAGGTTCGGTAAGCATTTATAGGGGTATTTTGGTCATTTCGAGTAAAAATTTTCTAATTTGGACGTTTTTCTATGTCTTGGCCAGGTCTCGCCCAATGCCCTCCACAAGTGAAACAAGAAAAGTGGGAGATGTTAAAAAATTTAAAAAAAACAACAAAAAAGGGGTGCAACACGAGGACTTAGCAGGAGGTTACCCATCATAGTGCTACTCTCCCTCGAGCACGCTTAACTGCGGAGTTCCAATGAGATCCGGGGCATTAGTGCTGGTATCATCGCACCCGTTGGATTCTTGCAGAACAAATGTTTTATTGAGAGTACGCGACCGTTAAGTTGCGCATACAGCGCATCAGTTCAAAATAAGTCGCAGGTTCCTAACGGACAGCTCGGAAGTGGTGAGCTAAGCGTGCTTTGTGGACGGTAGTGCGACCACCTTCACTGGCTCGTGCCAACATGTGATTTTGTCCGTCTATTGCTCTACAGAAGGGCCTCTAAACTGGTTTCTAGGTCCTGTAAGTGTTTATATGGGCATTTTGGGAATTTCGAGTAAACATGGCCGGAGGGTTTAATTCTTCGTCTTTGTCAGGTCTCATCCAACGCCCACGACAAATGAAACATGAAAGATCGAAGATGTTAAAAAAGAAAAAAAAAAAGAACAAAAGGGGTGTAACATGAGGACTTCCCAGGAGATCACCCACCATCGTGCCACTCTTGCCCAAGGTTGCCTGACTGCAGAGCTCTGATGGGATCCGGGACCTTAGTGCTAGTATGATCGCATCTATTGGATTCTTGCGGAACAAATGTTTTATTGAGAGTACGCGACCGCTAAGTCGCACATACTGCGCATCAGTTCTAAAGAGGTCGCAAGTTCGGTACGGACAGCTCGGAAGCGGTGAGCCAAGTGTGCGTTATCGGCGGTAGATCGACCACCTTTTCCGGCCTGTGCCAGCAGGGAGTTTCGTCCATGTGTTGTTGTGAAGAAAGACCCCTGAACTAGTTTTTAGGTTCAGGAAGCGTTTAAAAAGGGGTGCAACACGAGGACTTACCAGGATGTCACCCATCATAGTGCTACTCTCCTCCGAACACGCTAAACCGCGGAGTTCTGGCGGGATTTGGGGCATTAGTGCTGATATCATCGGATCCATTGGATTCTTATGGAACAAATGTTTTATTGAGAGTATGCGACAGTTAAGTCGTGCATACAACGCATCAGTTCTAAAGAGGTCGCAAGTTCCGAACGGACAACTAGGAAGCGGCGAGCTACGTGTGCATTACGGACGGTAGTGCGACCACCTTCATCGGCTCGTGCCAGCATGTGGTTTCATCCGTCTATTGCTTTAAAAAAGGGCCTCTAAACTGGTTTCTAGGTCCAGTAAGCATTTATGCGGGTAGTTTGGTAATTTTGAGTAAACATGGCCGGACGGTTTAATTCTTCTTCTTGGTCAGGTCTCATCCAATGCCCACGACAAATTAAACCAGAAAGATCGGAGATGTTAAAAAAAGAAAAAAGCAATAAAAAAGGGGTGCCACACAAGGACTTCCCATGAGGTCACCCATCATCATACTACTCTCGCCGAAGCACACTTGACTACAGAGCTCTGATGGGATCCGGGGCATTCGTGCTAGTATGATCGTACCCATTCGATTCTTGCAGAAGAAATGTTTTATTGGGTGTAGGCGACCGCTAAGTCGCGCATACAGCGCATCAGTTCTAAAAAGGTTGCAAGTTCAGCACGGACAGCTAGGAAGTAGGGAGCCAAGCGTGCGTTACGGACAGTAGTGCGACCACCTTCACCGGCCCATACGAGAATGGCGTTTTGTTCGTGTGTTGCTCCAAGAAAGGGTCTCTAAACTTGATTATAGGTCCATGAAGCGTTTATAAGGGCATTCTAGTAATTTCTTTGCCTTGGTCAAGTCTTATCCAATGCCCAGCACAAATAAAACAAGAAAGATAGGAGATATTAGAAAAGAAAAAAACAACAAAAAGAGGCACAACAAGAGGACTTCCTAGGAGGTCACCCATCACATTACTACTCTCCCCCAACCACGCTTGACTGTAGAGTTCTAATGGGATCCGGTGTATTAGTACTGGTATGATGGCACTCATTTGATTCTTGCGGAACAAATGTCTTATTGAGAGTACGGACCGCTAAGGTGTGCATACTGCGCATAAGTACTAAAGAGGTCACAAATGCGGTACGGACAGCTCAGAAGTGACGAGCCAAGCGTGCATTATCGTTGGTAGGTCGACCACTTCGTCCGTGTGTTGCTATGAAAAAGGGCCCCTGAACTAGTTTTTAGGGATAGGAAGCATTTAAAAAGGTAACCCAATAATTTCAAGTAATCATGGCCGGAAGGCTTAATTTGGATGCTTTTTCTTCGTCTTGGTCAGGTCTTATCCAACGCCCACCACAAATGAAACAGGAAAGATTGGGCATGTTAAAAAAGAAAGAAAACAACAAAAAAGGGGTGTGTTAGAATGTATAAGGTTTTGATGATGACAAATCCAAGTGTTGTTGTTGCGCCAAACAGGCTTTCCAAACAGATTCTTACTGCTGTTCTCAAGTCTTAAAACTGCTTGACTAATGAATTATCAAGAACAGGTACTCAAGTCAGCGATACAAGAGCAGCCATGAAGAACAGATTCTGCGAAGTGTTTGAAGCACAGGATATAAGTGCAGCTATGAGAAACAGATTCTGTGAAGTGTTTGCAGCAAATTCGTCTTTCTACAAGATGACTAGTGGTTACAACAAGATGTCTTGATTTAATTTGGTTTTATATTTTTAGACTCTTGTTAATATGTCAATCAGAAAGTCTTCACTTACCACTTACTGGAAACAGTTTTGCTTTTTTTGGAAAATATTTTGGATCACCCTTCGAAACAATTTTGGAAACAGGACCCTCAGGGTGTCTCCAGAATAAGCTGCGAAAAACAATTTTTCACGTTTTTATCTTTTGGATTTTGAGCAGCTTCTCCAAGATTTGCAAGAAAGATTTTTTCTATGGAGTATCTTACCCCTTACCCTAAAAACGGTTATTAAAATCTAAGGGGATTTGCAAAATCTTTTTGAATAAAAAGAATATCCAATTTTTGGCAAGTGGACAAGGTTGTTGAGAAAAACATGGGCTAGTTGCTGAGAATCACCGCCTTATGCACACGGTTTATGAAGTGTTTCCAGCTCATGTTTTCTCATCCCTTGTGGCTAAAGAATTCTATATTCTTTAGGGATTTTAGTTTCCAAAAATTTGAGGAATTGTTTTTCCAAGCACTATATAAAGTCGCTTCTTAGAACAATAGAAGCATCAGTTTTCAAAGGCAAAAAATTCAGTGTTCATGAGCTTAAAAGTTTCAAAAGAAAACCGTGTCTAGTAAGTGAGTTATTTGACCTTTCAAAGTTGGCATACTAGGACTTCATTGTACCCTATATTAGCTTAGTTGAGAAACATTGTAATAGGGTGTTTTCCTTTATATTCTTCTTTCACAAAAGTGAGTTGAGTGTGTGTCCAAATCAAGGGGATTTTGGATGTGGGGTAACCTGTCTTAGGGAAGACGGTTACGTGGGTTGCAATTTGTAACAAGGTGTGTTACTATTGTAACGTGATTAGCCCGTTTAGTGAAGTGTTTAAATCCTACAGGAGGTAGGTCGTGGTTTTTCACCTCAGTTGGGCTAGAGGTGTTTTCCACGTAAAAATCCTGTGTCTATTATTTCTGCATTCAATTTTGTTAGATTTTCGCTTCTGCTTATCTCAGAAACAACCTGTGCGAACAGGGTCTAAGACTGTTTTCCAGCAACTTACGAAAATCGGACACCACAATTCACCCCCCTTTTGTGGTTGTGTACTCTCTAAATTAACAAGTGGTATCAGAGCAGGTTCTCCTTTGAAAGGTTAACACCTTGAGAGATCCTTGAAGATGAGTACCCCACAAGGCATGCTGGAAGGTCAATCCATAACTCGACCACCATACTTCAATGGCCAACACTATGGTTGGTGGAAGAATAGGATGGAAAACTACATCCAAGCCGAGGACTATGAGTTGTGGATGCTTATCAAGAATGGACCACTCATCCCTAAGAAAATAACTGAAGATGGAAAGTCATTCCCTAAGGAGCCTAAAGAATTCAATACGGAAGATTACAAAATGATGGAGAAGAATGCCAAAGCCAAGAAACTTCTATATTTCGGCCTAGATCCTGATGAATATACTCGCATATCTGAATGTGAGTCTGCCAAGGAGATCTGGGATGCTTTGCAAATAGCTCACGAAGGGACCAATCAGGTAAAGCAATCCCGGATTGAATTGCTTATGAGAAAATATGAGCTGTTTGAGATGGGTGATCGTGAAAGTGTGATGGACATGTACACTCGCTTCACTCACATAACGAATGAGTTGAAATCCTTGGGAAAATCCTTCACCGCCGAAGAATTGGTGAGGAAAATCCTAAGAATTTTACCTTATTCTTGGGAAGCGAAAGTCACGACCATCCAAGAAGCTAAGGACATGAACAAGATCACCCTAGATGAGCTGATTGGAAATCTTCAAATGTATGAACTCAGAAAAAATTCTCAGCAGAAAGATGAGACAAAGAGAGATCGAGGTCTTGCACTAAAGGCCTTAGAAGATGATTCTGATTCTGATGAGGAGGAGATTGCCAGGATAACTCAAAAATTTAAGAAGTTCTTTAAGAAAGTTAAAGAAAATAGCAAACGGAAGGACTTCGGCAAGGGCAGGAACACCTCTCGTAAACAGTTCTCTGGATGCTTCAAGTGTGGCAAGCTAGACCACATTGTGAGAAACTGCCCACTACACAAGGAGGAACAAGAACCCGAACACCTCAGAAAACAGGGGAGGAAACAGGGTGTAAGCAGCTCAGCGAAATGATTTTCAAAAGCTATGCTCACGGCGTGGGGTGATTCAAGCGAGGATGAGGAAAGGGCTGAAGCCGAGGAAGCTGATGTAGCACTCATGGCAAGAAGTGACACTGATTCAGATGATGGATCAACAGATAGTCTGACTCAACTCAAGAACAAGGTACGTGGTCTAAATAAATCAACTCTTGAGGAATTAGTGCACACTATAATGGATATATGTGCGGAATTAAAAAGGATGTTCGTGACCTAGAACTTAAAAATGAAACTCTTAAATTGGAAAAACTTGAAGTTGACAAAGAGACACTTGCCTTGCATGAAAACATTAATGTGCTTAAAGAGACTTTACTCATGAAAGAAGAGACTTATTCCATTAATCTGACTGAGCTGGAAAAGGAATCTCTTGACTTAAAAGAAAAGGTCAAATCTTTGCTGGAAGAAAACAAAAACTTGCTTGAGAAAATAAAACAAATGGAATTAGACTTTGTCACAAACAAGCTCTGGAACAGGTCCTCAAGGGCGCTTGAATGGTTAAACACATATCATAGTCAAAATAGAAGAGGACTAGGTTTTGTGCCTAAGATGACCTACCCAATGAATAGAAAATACGTAGGATTATCTGAGAACATTATATGTTATCACTGTGGTAAAACGGGTCATTATCGTTATACTTGTCCCTCGAGAAAGTATGCCATTAAAAGGAATGGGACCCAAGTGGACCTGGGTTCCCAAAACTAACCTATGATCTGTTTTGCAGGCTGAAGTGAGAGAAAACCACCTAGCAAACAACCCAGCAAACAGCGCAGGAAACAACCTAGGGAACAAGCAGCTGTGGTATGTTGACAATGGGTATTCGAGGCATATGACTGGTGAAAAATCCAATTTTCTCTCACTCACAGCTTCAGAAGGAGGGAGTGTGGCATTTGGAAATGGCAAATCCGGGACAATTGTCGGTATAGGTAAGACAGGTGAGTCACTCTCCCATTCAATTGACAATGTTTATTTTATGGATGGATTAAAACACAACTTGCTAAGTGTGTCCCAACTGTGTGATAAAGACAACCTAGTAGTGTTCTCTCCAACACGTTGCTTGGTTGTAAATATGGACACAGGAGATGTTGTGTTTAGGGGGAAGCGACACAAAAATGTTTATAAAGTGTGTATTTCTACTCTTCCCCAAAATAATTTGACTTGTTTGAGTGCCCTAAATGATGATGTTATGCTTTGGCACAAAAGGCTAGGTCATGTAAGCCGCTCGCTTTTGAACAAACTTGTAACCGAAGACTTAGTGGTAGGCTTACCTTCCATCAAATTCAATGATGACAAGGTATGTGATGCATGTGCCAAAGGCAAACATGTTAAAAATTCATTTAAATCTAAAAGGTATGTAAGCACTACTCGACCTCTTGAATTGATACATATGGATATATATGGTCCAATGAGGATCATAAGCAGAGGTGGTAAGAGGTATGTGCTTGTGATAGTGGATGACTACTCTCGTTTCACTTGGACCCTAATTTTGGCTTCTAAAGATGAAACTTTTAAAAAATTTCTTGCTTTCATTAAAAAGACTGAAAAGAGGGTAGGACACTCTTTGGTATGCCTAAGGTCTGACCATGGTACAGAATTTGAAAATTTGAGCTTTATTGATTATTGTAATGAGCATGGTGTTGATCATAATTTTTCAGCTCCAAGACCACCCCAACAGAACGGGGTGGTAGAACGCAAAAATCGCACTCTAGAGGACATGACTAGAACAATGCTTGTTGCTAGTGGTCTTCCTAGAAACTTTTGGGCTGAAGCTTTGAATACATCATGTTACATTATAAATAGATGCATGATTAGACCTATTCTTAACAAAACTCCTTATGAACTTTTCAAGGGAAGAAAACCTAATATTATGCATTTGAGAGTTTTTGGTTGTAAATGTTTTGTGCATAATAATGGAAAGGATGCCTTAGGAAAATTTGATCCAAGGAGTGATGAAGCAATATTCCTTGGTTACTCCTCGCATAGTAAGGCATACAAAGTGTTTAATAAGAGAACCTTGTGTGTTGAGGAAAGTGTGCATGTGCTTTTTGATGAAACTAACTCTCTAAGCGAGAATGATGCACAGGAAGAAGACTTCGGACTAGGTCTTGTTAGAAAAGACGTGCTGCTTCAAGGTGAACGAGGTAAGGATCAATCGGAGGGAGCAAGGCCTGAGGCTGTTCTTCAGGAAGGTAAGCAAGGTGTGAACCAAACAGGGGGAAACAGGGTGGAACCCTGTTCGGGACAACACCAGCTGAATCCTTTAGGGATAAATCCAGGAACAAGCTCCCAAATAGGCTCGAGAACAGGTCTTGAACCTGTTTCACCGAGTATTCCAGCTAGGATGGAGAGCGAGTCTGTGAACCCACTTTCACCACGATCATGGAAATACCAAAGTTCACATCCTCTTGATCAAATTTTGTCTAATATTAATGCAGGAGTTCAAACTAGATCTAGACTCAAACATTTCTGTGCTTTCTATGCTTTTCTCTTAAAAATTGAGCCTAAGAATATTAATAAAGCCCTTGCAGATTCAGATTGGATCACAGCCATGCAAGAAGAACTCCATCAGTTCGAAAGGAACAAGGTATGGCACCTTGTGCCACGGCCAGAGGATAGAACAATCATTGGAACCAAGTGGGTGTTCCGTAACAAGCAGGATGAGTGCGGAACAGTCACTAGAAACAAGGCCCGGCTGGTGGTTCAAGGCTACAACCAAGAAGAGGGAATTGATTATGAAGAAACCTTTGCACCTGTTGCAAGGATGGAGGCCATTCGAATCTTGATAGCATTTGCAGCCCATATGGAGATCAAGTTGTATCAAATGGATGTCAAAAGTGCATTTTTAAATGGGTACCTCAAAGAAGAAGTGTATGTCAAACAACCCCCCAGTTTTGAAAGTGATGAATTTCCTAACCATGTTTTCAAACTTGACAAAGCACTTTATGGTTTGAAACAAGCCCCTAGAGCTTGGTATGAGCGGTTGTCAAGTTTTTTATTGGAAAATGATTTTACAAGAGGCAAGGTAGACAATACCTTGTTTCTAAAATCTAAGGGGGAACATTTGTTGATTGTCCAAGTATATGTCGATGACATCATATTTGGTGCAACTCATCATGATTTGTGCAATGAATTTTCAAAAATGATGAGGAGTGAGTTTGAAATAAGCATGATGGGTGAGCTTAATTTCTTTCTAGGCTTGCAAATCAAGCAAACTTCAAACGGCACCATGATCCATCAACAAAAGTATATCAAAGAGTTACTTAAGCGTTTTAGGATGGAGTCGGCCAAGCCCATTGATACTCCCATCTCTCCCTCAACCAGGTTGGTAATGGATGATGGTAGTCCCTCAGTTGAGGAGAAATCCTATAGGGGCATGATAGGGTCACTCCTATACCTAACGGCTAGTAGACCTGATATTGTTTTCAGTGTTGGTCTATGTGCACGTTTTCAGTCTAACCCTAAAGAAACTCATCTTAAGGCTGTAAAAAGGATTTTAAGATACTTAAAACATACACCTGATCTAGCCTTATGGTATCCTAGAGGTTGCAACTTTGATCTTGTTGGGTATGCTGATGCTGATTATGCAGGTTTCTTGGTTGATAGAAAAAGCACCTCAGGTATGGCTCACTTTCTTGGACCTTGTTTGGTATCTTGGGTAACCAAGAAACAACTCTCTGTTGCCTTGTCCACAGCAGAAGCTGAATACGTGACAGCTGCATCCTATTGTGCTCAGTTATTATGGATTAGGCAACAACTCAAGGATTTTTGTATTGATATAGGATGCATTCCTATTTATTGTGACAATACAAGTGCAATTAACATTGCCAAAAATCCATGTCAACACAAAAGAACAAAACATATTGACATTCGTCATCATTTTCTAAGAGACAATGTTGAAAAAGGAGTGATCTCAATGAATTTTTGTGCCACTGAAAATCAAATTGCTGATATATTCACAAAGGCATTGAGTAGAGAACAATTTGAAAAAAATAGACTCGAACTAAGTTTAATTAAAACAACCTGATCATCCTGTTCTCTCTCCCTGTTGGCAAAATTTAAAATGCTATAGGTACAACATATTAAATTTTTGTTTGCAATCAACTTCTGTGCTATGTGTAGCATATGTGAGGTATGCAACCTGCTGACACTCGTTGAGGTCTAATGAGATTGCCCTTATTGTCCCATGTTACCTAGCAAGTAACCTCAAGAACAAGCATCAGAAACATGTACGCCTCTTGTTTGTCAAATATGTGCTACTAGTTAGGAATTGCTAAAACACCTTCCGAGGCGTGCGCAGCCTAATTTAATGCTAAAGCCCGTTGTAAAATGGGCAAAATCTTAAAAAGATCTTGCACGGTTCTCTCTCTTTAAATCTCTCTTCAAACTTGCTTCACTCTCTCACCTCAACCGAAATTCCTCTTGCTCTGAAAATCTGCTCGAGAAACCCTAATCTCTCTCTCCTTCCTCTGAAAAAAATGGCGTTCCCCATCAGCACCGAGAGTTCCTCGACCTTGACCCAGGGCAACTAGTCACCAAGCACAGCCTTGCAAACAGCCACAGCCGTGTTTGCGCCTACACAGCTTCTGGCAGCGTCAATGGAGGGTAAATCCACTGAACCTTCTCGCCCAATTATCTACAAACCTTTTGGGTTTTTGAAGAGTATAGACCTTAGAACAGTAGGTCTAAAATTGGAAGACATTCCCTACAAATTTGGGTGGGATTTAATTTTGTTTGGTGAACCGGGCGCATGTCAACAGTCTGGAGAACCCCAAGAACCTGTTGGGGCATCTGACCGAGAAATTGGGGCTTTAGATGAACTCTTTCTGCTCGAACATGGCCTAGATGACATCAATTCATTTGGGCTGTTTCCAGAGCAGGAAACAGGGACCGAAACAGGGCCTGAGGTTTTTAAGGATGACCTAGGGGAGGATTTGTCAAAAGACGAAGGGGGAAGTAGTGGTTAAATGGAGGAGTCTCCTGTCAAGTCTGCACAAACCACACCGGTAACACAAACCGGTGAGAAACGCAAAAGGTACAAAATTGTGGCTAGGCGTACTAGAATGCCAAGAACACGACCACCATCAAGGTCTAAAAGCGGCCAGACTGCAGAACCCTCAAAAAGTGAAGCCTCTGTCAAACCAAAACCACAAATCCCCTTTTCGGCCAAACCCACAAATAGGCCAACTCGAAAATCACCCGAATTGCTTTCCAATCGACGCCTCGTCCTGCCAAACAGTCATTCCCTGTTGTTGAGGAAATTGATTCCTCCTCTGAGCCTTCATCAGATAACGACACTGAGAACACCTCCTTCAAACAGGGCACTCCCATGTTCTCAGAGTCCTCAGAGGATAAGCCTCTGCCTGCACCAAAATCAACCTCCACTTTACCCTCCAAACCATACAACTCAAAACTCCCAAGAGAAAAGCCTCTCTCAAACATGCCTCCACACAAGACCCTCCTACTGAGCCCCAACCTAAGAGAGCCAAGAAGTCTACCCCGTCTGCTATTTCAGCCAAACTGACCCAATTGCTTCAGAGACGGGTCGTCAGGGGCAAAATTATCAAGGTAAAATATTTTGAGGAACAGGGTCTGGGGGTGTTTCTGCACAAGCTGCATGCACAGGGGTGGTATGAGCTGTTTACAAACACCCAGCTGGGGTGTTCTGTACATGAGTTGACAGAGTTCTATGCCAACTGCACTATCACCGAAGGAGTGGTGACAAGTATTGTTAATGGGCAACAGCTTCACTTTGATGCAAAGATATTAAGGGAAATTCTGGGAATTTCCTCCACGGGCTTTGATATATATGTGAGAGAAGACAAGACTATTCTAGGGACAGCCAGGCTGCTAGAGCTCTCCCAGAAATTTAGCCAGCAACCAAGCCTGCAAACACCCAAGTCCGTGAAGAAAGGGGACATGACATCACTCCATCAATTGATATTTTGGTTTATTATCAAGAATGTCATTCCTGGGGGCCAGGGTCGCAATCTTGCCGATGCCATGGATCAGTGTCTTATGGACCTGATAGACAAAGAAGAGCAAATCAACCTTCCTGCCATCATGGTTCGACATATTGCACGAATTGCAAACACCTCTAGGGAACATGATCTGGGGTATGGTTTCTTCCTGACTAGTGTCTTTGAGCATTTTGGGGTGACATTGCAGAAGAAGGTGGGAGCTCAGTTCATTGATGAGATTGAGAGTAACACCCTTATGGGGTGTGGCTACACTTTGATTGCGGGGTCTGCATCAGAACAGGGGACAAAAACACCCCGTCCTCCTGTTCCTCGCAGTTCCTCAATCAAACTTGAGGCTGCTCTGCAGGAAAACTGTCGACTCTGTGCTGAGCTTACTGCTGTGAAGGCTGCCCTGGATGAGGAAAAAACTCTAAATGCTAAGCACCATGAAGATCTCCTCGCCCTTCTCTCTTCCCTTTCAGCAAAATTTTCTCCTGCTCCCTTATGACCCCCCATAAGCTGTTTCCATCGGTTGTTCTCCAAGGCTGTTCTCACTGCTCTTGATTATCCTCTCTTGCTAGTTTGTACTATGTTGCACTCTTTTGGTGAATGACAGGTTATCTTGGTTTTTGATTGGCTTTGCCTTGCTTGCTTTTTGCTGTGAATTACTTATGTGTGACTAGGATGGCCAATCTCATTACCGTACCAACACACTTGACTGTATCGCCTGTTGAGTTTCCTCCATTACCCAAGTGGTGGTGATAGCAAACACCCTCTATTTGACTGTTTGCTCCTACTTTTTAATGATGCCAAAAGGGGGAAGATAGGATGACCAATATTGTTTTAGTTTTGCCATGGACGTGTTAATTTTCTTACATTTTTGATACTCACTGCTTCATGTGAATGTGAAAAATTGGTTCTAGTCACTTCAATTGTCCTTGAAAGTCAATATGGTCACTTGGTTTGTCATCATCAAAAAGGGGGAATTTGTTAGAATGTATAAGGTTTTGATGATAACAAATCCAACTGTTGTTGTTGCGCCAAACAGGCTTTCTAAACAGATTCTTACTGCTGTTCTCAAGTCTTAAAACTGCTTGACTAATGGATTATCAGGAACAGGTACTCAAGTCAGCGATACAAGAGCAGCCATGAAGAACAGATTCTGCGAAGTGTTTGAAGCACAGGATATAAGTGCAGCTATGAGAAACAGATTCTGTGAAGTGTTTGCAGCAAATTCGTCTTTCTACAAGATGACTAGTGGTTACAATAAGATGTCTTGATTTAATTTGGTTTTATATTTTTAGACTCTTGTTAATATGTCAATCAGAAAGTCTTCACTTACCACTTACTGGAAACAGTTTTGCTTTTTTTGGAAAATATTTTGGATCACCCTTCGAAACAATTTTGGAAACAGGACCCTCAGGGTGTCTCCAGAATAAGCTGCGAAAAACAATTTTTCACGTTTTTATCTTTTGGATTTTGAGCAGCTTCTCCAAGATTTGCAAGAAAGATTTTTCTATGGAGTATCTTACCCCTTACCCTAAAAACGGTTATTAAAATCTAAGGGGATTTGCAAAATCTTTTTGAATAAAAAGAATATCCAATTTTTGGCAAGTGGATAAGGTTGTTGAGAAAAACATGGGCTAGTTGCTGAGAATCACCGCCTTATGCACACGGTTTAGGAAGTGTTTCTAGCTCATGTTTCCTCATCCCTTGTGGCTAAAGAATTCTATATTCTTTAGGGATTTTAGTTTCCAAAAATTTAAGGAATTGTTTTTCCAAGCACTATATAAAGTCGCTTCTTAGAACGATAGAAGCATCGGTTTTCAAAGGCAAAAAATTCAGTGTTCATGAGCTTAAAAGTTTCAAAAGAAAATCGTGTCTAGTAAGTGAGTTATTTAAGCTTTCAAAGTTGGCATACTAGGACTTCATTGTACCCTATATTAGCTTAGTTGAGAAGCATTGTAATAGGGTGTTTTTCTTTATATTCTTCTTTCACAAAAGTGAGTTGAGTGTGTGTCCAAATCAAGGGGATTTTGGACGTGGGGTAACCTGTCTTAGGGAAGACGGTTACGTGGGTTGCAATTTGTAACAAGGTGTGTTACTATTGTAATGTGATTAGCCCGTTTAGTGAAGTGTTTAAATCCTACACGAGGTAGGTCGTGGTTTTTCACCTCAATTGGGCTAGAGGTGTTTTCCACGTAAAAATCCTGTGTCCATTATTTCCGCATTCAATTTTGTTGGATTTTCGCTTCTGCTTATCTCAGAAACAACCTGTGCGAACAGGGTCTAAGACTGTTTGCCAGCAACTTGCGAAAATCAGACACCACAATTCACAACCCTCTTGTGGTTGTGTACTCTCTAAATCAACAGGGTGAGACAAGAGGACTTCCCAGGAGGTTACATATTCTACTACTGCTTTCGCCCAACCATGCTTAACTGCGGAGTTCTGATGGGATTCGGTGCATTAGTGTTACTATGGTCGCACCCACTGAATTCTTACAGAACAAATGTTTTATTAAGAGTACAACGACTGCTAAGTCGTGCATACAGTGCATCACTTTTAAAGAGGCCGCAAGTTAGGTACGGAAAACTCGGAAACGGCGAGCTCAGCGTGCGTTATGGACGGCAATGCGACCATCTTCACCGGTCCGTGCCAGCATGCGGTTTGGTCCATGTGTTGCTCTAAAAAAGGGCCTCTAAACTAGTTTTTAGGTCTAGTAGGCATTTATCAGGGTATTTTGGTAATTTCGAGTAAACATGGTCGGAGGGCCTGTTTTGCATGCTTTTTCTTCGTCTTAGTCAGGTCTTATCTAACGCCTGCCGCAAATGAAACAAGAAAGTAGATGTTAAAAAAAAGAACAATGAAAAAGGGCGCAACACAAGGACTTCCCTGGAGGTCACCCATCATAGTACTACTCTCGCCCATGCACCTTTAACTGCATAGTTCTGATGGGATTCGGTGCATTAGTGCTGCTCTGATCACACTTATTGGATTTTTCCGGAACAAATGTTTTATTGAGAGTACGCGACCACTAAGTCATACATACAGCGCATCATTTCTAAGGAGGTCGAAAGTTCAGTATGGACAGCTTGGAATCAGCGAGCTAAGTGTTAGTTGCGGATGGTAGCTCGAGGACCTTCACGCCTCGTGCCAACATAGGGTTTCATCCATCTGTTGCCCTAAAAAAGGGCCTCTGAACTGGTTTTCAGGGCGAAGTAGTGTTTGTAGGGGCATTTTGGTAATTTTGAGTAAACATGGCCCGAAGCACTGATGTGGATGCTTTTTCTTCGTCTCGGTCAAGTCTCATCCAACGCCCCCCACAAATGAAACAAGAAAGATCGAAGATGTTAGAAAAGGAAAAAAAATAACAAAAGAGGGGGCAACACGAGGACTTCCTCGGAGGTCACATGTCCTAGTACTGCTCTCGCCCAAGCACCCCTAACTGCAGAGTTCTAATGGAATCCGGTGTATAAGCGCTGGTATGATCCTACCTATTGGATTTTTGCGCACCAAATGTTTTATTAAGAGTACGCGACCGCTGAGACGCACATAATGCAAATCAATTCTAAAGAGGTTGCAAGTTCGGTACGGACAACTCAGAAGCGGCGAGCCAAGCGTGCGTTACCGACGGTAGGTCGACCTCCTTCGCCGGCCCATGCCAGCATAGGGTTTCGAGTAACCATGGTTAGAAGGCCTGATTTGGAGGCCTTTTCTTCATCTTGGTTAGGTCTTCCCAAGAGTTCACCCATCCTAGTACCACCCTCGCCCAAGCACGCTTAACTACGGAGTTCTGATGGGACCAGTGCATTAGTGCTGCTATGATCGCACCCAGTGGATTCTTACAGAACAAATGTTTTATTGAGAGCACGCAACGGCTAAGTCATGCATACAGCGCATCACTTCTAGAGAGGTCGCAAGTTCGGTACGGACAACTCAAAAGCAGTGACTGAAGCGTGCGTTACAGATGGTAGTAGGACCGCCTTCACCGCCCTGTGCCAGTAGGGGGTTTTGTCTGTGTGTTGCTCTAAAAAAGAGTCTCCAAACTAGATTTTAGGTCCAGGAAGCATTTATAAGGGCATTCTGGTCATTTCTTCACCTTGGCCAAGTCTCATCGAACGCCCGCCACATATAAAACAAGAAAGAACGGAGATGTTGGAAAAGAAAAAAACCAAAAAAGGGGGTGCAACACTAGGACTTCCAAGAAGGTCACCCATCTTGGCACGACTCTTGCCGTAGCATGCTTAACTGCAGAGTTCTGAATAGAACCGGTGTACAAGTACTGGTATGATCGCACTCGTCGGATTCCTACGGAACCAATATTTCATTGAGAGTCCACGACCCCTAAGTCGCGCATATAACGCGTCAAATCTGAAGAGGTCGCATGTTCGGAACAGACAGCATCCATTACGGACGATAATGCAACCAACTTCACTGCCTCGTGCCAGCATATGGTTTTATTCGTGTGTTGCTCTAAAAAAAGGGCCTCAAAACTGGTTTTTGGGTCTAGTAAGCACTTATAGGGGTTTTTGGTCATTTTGAGTAAACATGGCCGGAGGGCCTGATTTGGATTCTTTTTCTTCCTCTTAGCCAGGTCTCATCCAATGCCCGCCACCAATGAAACAAGAAAGATTGGAGATGTTAAAGAAGAAAAAAGACAACAAAAAAGGGTGCAACACGAGGACATTTTAGGAGGTCACCCATCATAGTACAAATCTCTCCTAAGCATGCTTGACTACGGAGTTTTGTTGGGACCCTGTGCATTAGTGCTGGTATCATCGCACCCATTGAATTCTTGCGGAACAAATGTTTTATTGAGAGTACGCAACCGCTAAGTCGTGCATCCGATGCATCAGTTCTAAACAAGTTGCAAGTTCGGAACGGGCAGCTCAGAACAGTGAACAAAGCGTGCGTTATAGACGGTAGTGAGACCACCTTCACCGGCTTGAGCTAACACGTGGTTTCGCCCGTATCTTGCTCTAAAAAAAGCCCTCTAAACAGATTTTTAGGTCGAGGAAGCATTTATAAGGTCATTTTGGTAATTTTTTCTCCATGGTCATGGCTCATCCAACGCCCACCACAAATGAAACAAGAAACAACGGAGATGTTAGAAAAGAAAAAAACTAAAAAAGGGGTCGCAACACCAAGAGTTCCCAGAAGGTCACCCATCCTAGCACTACTCTCGCCCAAGCATGCTTATTTGCGGGCTTCTAATGGGATCTGGTACATTAGTGCTGGTAAGATCGCACCCATTGAATTCTTACGGAACGAATGTTTTACTAAGAGTACGTGATCTCTGAGTTGCGAACACAAGTTCAGTAGGGACAGCTCGGAAGCAGCGAGCTAAGCATGCGTTACGGATAGTAGTGCGACCTCCTCCACCACCGCGTGCCAACATGGGGGTCCGTCCGTGTGTTGCTCTAAAAAAGTGTCTCTAAACTGGATTTTAGGTCCAAGAAGCACTTATAAGGCATTTTGTTAATTTCCTCAGCCTTTTCAGGACTCTTCCAGTGCCCACCGCCGATGAAAAGGGAAAGATCGAAGATGTTAAAAAAAAAATAAAAAAAGGGGTGTACACCAGGACTTCCCAGAAGGTCACCTAACCTAGCACTGCTCTCACCTAAGCACACTTAACTGTAGAGTTTTAATGGGAGCCGATGCATTAGTACTAGTATGATCACACCCATTGGATTCTGGTAGAACAAATGTTTTATTGAGAGCACATGACCGCTAAGTCGCACGTAGAGCGCATCAGTTCTAAAGAGGTCACAAGTTCAGAACGAACAGCTTAGAGGCGATGAGTTAAGTGTGCATTACAAATTATAGAGCGAACCCCCTTCACCGCCCGTGCCAACATGTGGTTTCAGCCATGTGTTGCTCTAAAAAAGGGCCCCTAGATTGGTTTTTAGATCCAGTGAGCGTTTTTAGGGGTATTTTGGTCATTTCGAGTAAACATAGCCAGAGGCCCTGATTTGGATGCTTTTTCTTCTTCTAGGTCAGGTCTTATCCAATGCCCATCACAAATGAAACAAGAAAGACCGAAGAAGTTAAGAAAGAAAAAAATCAACAAAAAATGGGTGCAACACGAGGACTTTCCAAGAGGTCACCCATCATGGTACTACTCTCGCCCAAGCACGCTTAATTGTAGAGCACGCGACTGCTAAGTCACGCATACAGCGCATCAGCTCTAAGGAGGTTGCAAGTTCGGTACGGACAGCTTGGAAGCGGTGAGCTAAGCGTGCGTTGCGGATGGTAGCTCGAGGACCTTCGCGCCTCCTGCCAGCATGGGATTTCGTCCATGTGTTGCTCTGAAAAATGGCCTTGAAGCTTGTTTTCAGTGCCATGAAGAGTTTATAAGGGCATTTTGGTAATTTCGAGTAAACATGGCCGGAAGACCTAATTTGGATGCTTTTTCTTTGTCTCGGTCAAGTCTCATCCGACACCCACTACAAATGAAACAAGAAAGATCGTAGATGTTAAAAAGGGAAAAAAACAACGAAAAAGGGGTGCAACACAAGGACTTCCCAGGAGGTCTCTCATCCTAGTACTACTCTCACCCAAGCACGCTTAACTGTGGAGTTCTGAATGGATCCGATACATTAGTGCTGGTATCATCTCACCCATTGGATTCATGCGGAACAAATGTTTTATTGAGCGTACGCGACCCTAAGGCGTGCATACAATGCATCAGTTCTAAAGAGGTCGCAAGTTCAATACAGATAGCTTGGAAGTGGCGAGCCAAACATGCATTACCGACAGTAGGCTGATCACTTTTGCCGCCCAGTTCCAGCATGGGGTTTCTTCCGTGTGTTCCTCTTAAAAAAGGCCTCCAGATTAGTTTTTAGGGTCAGGAACCGTTTAAAAGGGCAACCTAATAATATCGAGTAACCATGGCCGGAAGGCTTGATTTGGATGCTTTTTTTCCGTCTTGACCAAGTCTTATCCAATACCCACCACAAATAAAACAAAAAAGATTGGGGATGATAAAAAAAGAAAGAAAACAACAAAAAAGGGTGCAACAAGAGGACTTTCCAGGAGGTCACCCATCGTGGTACTAATCTCCCCCAAGCATGCTTAACTACGAACTTCTGATGGGAACCGGTGCATTAGTACTGGTATGATTGCACCTGTAAGATTCTTGCGGAACAAACATTTTATTGGGAGTATGCAACCGCTAAGTCATGCATACATCACGTTAATGCTAAAGAGGTCCCCAGTTCGGAACAGATCGCACGGGGGTGGCGACCTAAGTAAGCATTACGAACGGTAGGGCGGCCAACTTCACTACCCCGTGCGAGCATGTGGTTTCATCTGTGTGTTACTCTAAAAAGGGGCCCCTAAACTGGTTTTTGGGTCTAATAAGTGTTTATAAGGGTATTTTAGTCATTTCGAGTAAACATGGCCGGAGGGCTTGATTTAGATTCTTCTTCTTCGTCTTGCTCAGGTCTCATCCAACGCCCACCACCAACGAAACAAAAAGGATCGGGGATGTTAAAAAAGAAAAAAGACAACAGAGATGGGGTGCAACACGAGGACTTTCAAGGAGGCCACCCATCATAGTACTAATATTCCCCAAGCACGCTTGACTGCGGAGTTCTGTTAGGATCCCGTGCATTAGTGCTGGTGTCATCGCATCCGTTGGATTCTTGTGGAACAAATGTTTTATTGAGAGTACGCGACTACTAAGTTGCGCATATGGTGCATCAGTTCCAAAGAGGTCGCAAGTCCAGAACGGACAGCTCGCAAGCGACGAGCTAAGCATACGTTACTGATGATAGTGCGACCACCTTCACCCGCTTGTGCCACCATGTGGATTTGTCCGTGTGTTGCTCTCAAAAAGGGCCTCGAAACTAGTTTTTGGGTCCACGAGGCATTTATAAGGTCATTTTGGTAATTTCCTCACCATGGCCACGTCTCATCCAACACCAACCACAAATGAAACAAGAAACATCGGAGATGTTAAAAAGGTAAAAAAAAGCAAAAAAAGGGTGCAACACTAGGACTTCCCAGAAGGTCACCCATCCTAGCACTATTCTCACCCAAGCATGCTTAACTGCAGGGTTCTAATGGATCCGGTGCATTAGTACTGGCATGATCGCACCCATTGGATTCTTGCAGAACAAATGTTTTATTGAGAGTAGGTGGCCTCTAAGTCACGAGCGCAAGTTCGTTGTGGACAGCTCGGAAATGGCAAGCTAAGTGTACGTTACAGACAGTAGTGCGGCCGCCTTCACCACCCCGTGCCAGCATGGGGTTTCGTCCGTGTGTAGCTTTAAAAAGGGTGTCTAGGCTAAATTTTAGGTTCAGGAAGCACTTATAAGGGCACTTGGGTAATTTCTTCACCTTGGTCAGGTCTCATCTAACTCTCTCCACGAACAAAAAAAGAAAGATCGAAGATGTTAAAAAGGAAAAAAACCAACAAAAAGGGGGTGAAAGATGAGGACATCCTAGGAGGTCATCCATTACAGTACTACTCTCCCCCAAGCACGGTTAACTGCAGAGTTCTGATGGGATCGGGTGCATTAGTACTGGTGTGATCACCCCTATTAGATTCTTCTGGAACAATTGTTTTATTGAGAGTAAGCGACCACTAAGTCGCGCATGCAGCCCATCACAGCTCTTTTTCTTATAAAATTTTCTTTTTCGTCTTCTTTCAGGTTCTTTTCCCCATTGGTGAGGCGAATCACAATAAGTTAGGGATTGCTTCTTAATCTTCTTTTGCTTTTGGAGATCAAAACATTGATTGTTGACCCAATTTCTCAGATAAGAGATTTTAGAACCGAGGGTGTCAATGACATCTGCTCGTTCTAAATATGCCATGTATTTTTCATTAATTATGGAATTTATAAGATATGGCAATTTATCATAGAACATACCAAGATTGGTTTCATTATGCCCAATTTTATAATAATATTGACTAAATTCAGCAATATAATTTTCTAGATATCTCATATCCCATAATTCTACATTATTAATCTTTCTTTGCCATTCTCTTGCTTTTCCCTCGAAATCAAGTCTTGCTTCGATGAATTCGGTTTCAAGTTCTTTACATAGATTTTTTGAACATAGCGGCTGGTGTTTCCATCATTCTTAATGTATTTTTACCTTCTTCAGTTAATGAATCATACCTGTCAGCTACAGTGCCAGCAAAACTGTGTTCGATGTAGCTTAAGAAATTGACGGTAGTCCATGTAGTATTTAAATCTAAGACACTATTCATGCCACTTTTCCAGCGCTTAAATATTTCTTCAATATTATAGGCTCCATCAATGCTCAAAATATATCCAGTTTGACTAATTGGGGTAAGGTCAATTTCTTCATAAGTGGTGGTTTTCCTCGGGATAAACGCGAAGGAAAAATTGCATGTACGCCCTGCTGGAACGTACCTAGGTCTTAAGAAATGAGTATTTCTTCTAGATGGTTCACCAAATTCTTCAGGTTTAGAAACGCCATTGTTAACGCGATTGGTCTCTGTCTCATATAAGTTGATTTCTTCTCTGATTTCATTAATCTCATCTTCAGTAGCCATTTTACCATATTTTTTATCCAGTTTTCTTCTAATTTCTTCTAAAGGTGATGCATTAAGATCTAATTTAATCAAATTCATTTGCTGATATATTTCTTCTTCTAATTGGACATTATTGGTCTCCTCATTATCATCAGACAAAACGTCATGTTTGTCACTAATTGCACTCATAATTTTGTTTAATTCTTTCGAATTTTGTTCTTTCGAACATTTTTTGTATCTCTTCAAGAGTATACTGTTTATACTCCATCTTCTTTTTCTTTCTTTTCAGTTGATCTTTCACTAGATTTTTGGCTTACTTCTTTTTGGATTTTTATCTCGTGGAAAGGAAATAGAATCTTGTTTTTTGGGTTTTAAAAGAGATATTTATGCTGAAAAGGTGCACTAGTACTGGGAGTAGCTTTTTCGCTATGCCTAACTTCGTTAATAAGAGAAAGATGGACAACCGTTAAGTGATTCTTAATCTCCTTGAGCTCAGTCTTAATTTTAGCTAATTTTGTTTTTAACTCTAAAACTAAATCAGTTATATAGCTTAATTGAGGTGCCATTGGAGAAAGACCTACCGGTGAGTAAACAATACGTGACTAATTAGGAGTAGGACAAATAGGGGATAATTCAAGCATTAATCACAGCTAATCACAGTTAATCAGCTTAATAATCTCAATTAATTTTGGTCACATGGCTCTGATACCAGATAAAAGAGATCGTCGAGTACTACTAGCGAGCAAAATACCACTTACAGAATTTTAGATTTTTGGAAAGTAAGTTTTTAATGATTTTGGTTAAAATGTAAATATGAAAAGCTCAAAGGCAAAAAAGAAAATGCAAACAGTGAGTGAGGCCCTTAAAATAGTTTCTACAAAATAATAGGGACCTGATAATCTATTTTGAGAACACAGGGCCCAGAAAATAAATTCAGTAAAATAATGGGAACCTTGGAGCAATTTTTTGCATTTTCTTTGTCTTGGTCTGTGTTGCATAGCTATATTTAGTTTTGATGATAACAAATCCAAGTGTAACATATTTGTCTAAGTAATGTTGTTCCAAACAAGCTCTCCAAACAGGACCTACACTGTTGTTTGTAATATTCGTATTAACCTGGATGCAAAATGTTGAGAACAAGTCTTAGGAACAGGTTCCAAGCTTCAGTGATACAAGATCAGCAAACAACAAATCTCGCCAATCAGTTGGCTAAGTCTTGAGGAACAAGTTCTTACATTCAGCTATACAAGATCACCCGAGGAATCAAGGTGACCAAGGTGTTTGGAGCAGCATATTTATTATTGACAAGATGACTGATTCTTACAACAAGAAGTCTTGGTTTGGTTTAGTGTTTATCTTTTAGACTCTTGTTAATATGCCAAGTCTTGAAAGTCTCAATTTAACACTTCTTAAAACGGTTTTTGACATTTGCTTTGGAACACCAATTTCCAAACAACCCTGAAAACAGGGTGCCTAAGGTGTTCCTGAAACTGCAGCAGCCTCGACTGTCTGTTTTACCAGTAAATTTCCTTTGGTTGGGTGCCAGCTCTAAAGGATCTTTTTATGAAATTTTAGGCTAACTAATTAAGTTCTAAAAAGGATTATTTTTGATTTGAAAAAGATTGCAAAACCGTTTTTGCTAAGGATCTCTTTTCAAAATTCTTATCCCTTATTTTTAGGTCGTGATTGATTTCAAATTTGGAACCGAAATCTTTATCCTTTTTTTTTGGGCAAAATCTGCACAGCTATATTTAGTGGTAATTAGTTTTTATTCCTTGAAAAAAATCAAATTCCCTTATTTTAGTAAAATCTTATCTTCTCTAGCCGTTGGGAATCTTATTTGAAGAAACTCCCTAAGTTGCTAATATTAGAAGATTTTGCTATCCTTTTTAAAAGTATTAGCCGTTGGGTTTGTGTGTTTAAATAATGAAATCTTCTCTCCCATTTACACATCCGGTTTTTACACAAGAAGTAAGAGATTTCCAAAAGCTGCATTTCAAAGAGAAAAACCGTGACAGGCTTGTGCTTAACTGAGCTTTCAAAATATTGGCATAATAGGACTTCATTGTACCTTACATCTGCTTAAGTCAGAAGCACCCCCAGTAAGGTGTTTTGTACCCCTGTTCTCAGATCAGAAAGTGAGTGAGTGTGTCCATAGTCGAGTGGACTTTGGACGTGTCCAATATAGTGTGATTGGACGTGGTGTAACCTGTCTTAGGGAAGAAGGTTACGTGGGTTACAAGTTGTAACAAGGAGTGTTATTTTTGTAACGTGTTCAGCCCGTTAGTGAAGTGGTTAAATCCTACACGAGGTAGGTCGTGGTTTTTCACACCTCAGTTGGGCTAGAGGTGTTTTCCACGTAAAAATTGTGTGTGCTTTATTTCCGCATTTATTACTTTGAATTTCGCTACTGAACCAATTGGGAACAACCGCTGCAAACAAGGCTTAAGGTTGTTTGTGATTTACGAACAGTCTCTGCAATCAAGTGCTACGGCTGTTTGTCAGTTATTTGGCGAAAATCGGCCACCACAATTCACCCCCCTCTTGTGGTTGTGTACTCTTAGAATTCAACAAGTCGTATCAGAGCTGGTTCTCTTTCAAAAGGCTAACACCTTGAGAGATCCGTGAGGATGAGTGCACCACAAAGGATACTTGAGGGTCAATCCATTACTCGACCTCCTTATTTCAATGGCCAACACTATAGTTGGTGGAAAAACAGGATGGAGAACTACATTCAAGCAGAGGATTACGAGTTATGGATGCTCATCAAGAACGGGCCCCTTGTTCCCACGAAAGTGCTTGAAGATGGAAAGAAGGTTCCCAAGGAACCCGTAGAGTTTGATGCTGAGGATTACAAGAAGATGGAAAAGAATGCCAAGGCCAAGAAACTATTATACTTTGGCCTAGGACCCGATGAATATACTCGCATTTCAGAATGTGAGTCAGCTCAGGAAATATGGAATGCCTTGCAAGTAGCTCATGAAGGAACAAGTCAAGTTAAACAATCACGCATTGAGCTACTCATGAGGCAATATGAGCTGTTTGACATGGGTGATCGTGAGAATGTGATGGACATGTATACTCGCTTTACTCACATAACAAACAAATTAAAATCTCTGGGAAAATCCTTCACCACTGAAGAGTTGGTAAGGAAAATCCTAAGGATTTTGCCTCGTTCATAGGAAGCTAAGGTGACAGCCATTCAGGAGGCCAAAGACATGAACAAGATCACCCTAGATGAGCTGATTGAAAATCTTCAAACGTATGAACTGAGAAAAACCTCTCAACAGAAGGAGGAGACTAAGAAAGACCGAGGGCCTGCTTTAAAAGCGTTGGAAGATGATGATTCCGATCTTGAAGAAGAAGAGATGGCAATGATGACTCGGAAATTCAAGAAGTTCTTCAAGAAAGTAAAAGAGAACAATAAAAGGAAGGACTTCAGCAAAGGCAGAAACACCCCCCGAGAACAGTTCTCTGGGTGTTTCAAGTGTGGCAAATCTGATCATATTGTGAAGAACTGTCCACTACTTCGAGAAGAGCAAGAGCACGAACACCCTAGGAAACAAGGTAGGAAACAAGGTGTAAATAGTTCAGGAAAATGATTCTCGAAAGCAATGCTTGCTGCTTGGGGTGATTCTTCCGAGGATGAAGAAACTGAAACTGAAGAAGGTGCTGTAGCTCTCATGGCGCAAAGTGATACAGATTCGGATGAAGAGTCAACAAACAGCCTAACTGATCTCAAGAACAAGGTACGTGGTCTCAATAAAGCAACTCTAGAAGAACTTCTGTACAATTTAATGGATAAATGTGCTAATTTGACAAAGGAAGTTCGTGATCTAGAGCTTGAAAATGAGACCCTTAAAAATGAAAGACTGGGTTTATATGAAAATATTAACATGCTCAAGAAAAACTTCTTTATAAAAGAGGGAGATTATTCTCGAGTGGAGGAAAAACTCCTTGAGGTGGAAGGAATGGTTGAGTCTTTGCTTGAGGAGAACAAGAGCCTGCATGCTAATATAGAAAAACTGGAAACTGAGCTTGTCACAACCAAGCGTTGGAACAAGTCCTCAAGAGCATTGGAGTGGCTAAACACTCATCACAGCCAAAACAAAAGAGGACTAGGATTTAAGCCCAAACAAATCGTTTACCCTTCAAACAGAAAGTATGTTGGATTACCTGAAAACATTGTTTGCTTTCACTGTGGTAAAACGGGTCACTATCGATACACTTGTCCTTTAAGAAGGTATGCTATTAAACAAAATGAAGGTTATGTAAAACAAGTCTGGATTAGGAAAGATGAGCTTTACCTATCTAAAAGAATGGGACCCAAGTGGATCTGGGTTCCCAAAACTAACCCTTGATTTGTTTTGCAGGCTGAAGTGAGAGAGAACAACCCAGCAAACAGGCTAAGGTACAACCTGGCAAACAGCCCAGAGAACAACCTTGAAAATAGGCAGCTGTGGTATGTTGATAGTGGGTGTTCGAGGCATATGACTGGTGAAAAATCCAATTTTCTCTCACTTACAGCTTCGGATGGTGGGAGTGTGGCATTTGGAAACGGCAAGTCTGGGACAATTGTCGGTATAGGTAAGATTGGTGAGTCCCACTCCCACTCGATTGAAAATGTATACTTAGTTGATGGTTTGAAGCATAATTTACTTAGTGTGTCCCAACTGTGTGATAAAAACAACCTAGTAGTGTTCTCATCAACACGTTGCTTGGTTGTAAACTCAAACACAGGAGATGTCGTATTAAGAGGGAAGCGACACAAAAATGTTTACAAAGTATGTATCTCCACACTTCCCCAAAACAATCTGACTTGTTTGAGTGCCTTGAATGATGATATAATGCTCTGGCACAAGAGACTAGGTCATGCAAGTCTATCTCTTCTGAACAAACTTGTTTCTAAAGACCTAGTTGTTGGACTACCTTCCATCAAATTTAATGATGACAAGGTATGTGAAGCTTGTGCAAAAGGCAAACAAGTCAGATCTTCTTTTAAATCGAAAAAGTGTGTAAGCACTACCCGACCTCTAGAATTATTACACATTGATCTGTGTGGTCCTATGAGGATAGCAAGTAGAGGTGGGAAGAGGTATGTGCTTGTTGTAGTGGATGATTACTCTCGATTTACTTGGACCTTGTTTTTGGCATCCAAGGATGAAACCTTTGAGAATTTTATTGCCTTTCTCAAAAAGGTTGAAAAGAGAGTAGGACACTCTTTAATTAGCTTGAGATCTGATTATGGTACTGAATTTGAAAACACAAGTTTTATTAACTATTGTAATGAACATGGTGTTAATCATAACTTCTCAGCTCCAAGAACACCCCAACAAAATGGGGTGGTTGATCGCAAAAATCGCACCCTAAAAAACATGACTAGAACAATGCTTATTGCTAGTGGTCTTCCTCGGAATTTCTGGGCAAAAGCATTGAACACCTCATGTTACATTATAAATAGATGCATGATCAGACCTATTTTGAACAAAACTCCTTATGAACTTTTCAAAGGTAGAAAACCCAACATTACGCACCTGAGAACATTTGGTTGTAGGTGTTTTGTGCATAATAATGGGAAGGATGCCTTAGGAAAGATTAATCCTAGGAGTGATGAGGCAATATTTCTTGGTTACTCCTCTCACAGTAAGGCTTACAAAGTGTTTAACAAAAGAACCGTATGTGTTGAGGAAAGTGTGCATGTGCTTTTTGATGAATCTAACTCGTTGAGTGAGAATGATGCACAGGAGGAAGAATTTGAGTCTTGTTCGAAAAGAAGTGTTGCTCCAAGATAGACAAGGTAAGAATACCATGGAGAAAACAACTCCTGAAGGTGTTTCTCAGAACGACAGGCAAGGTGAGAACCAAACAGGGGGAAACACCGTTGAACCCTGTTCGGGACAACACCAGTCAGGTTCCTCAGGAACAGGCTCGGGCACTGATTGTGAGCCTGAGTCTCCAAGTGTTCCAGTTAGAGTAGAGCATGTGTCTGTGGATCCACTTACTCCACGGCCATGGAAGCACCAACGTTCGCACCCTCTTGAGCAAATTTTGTCTGATATTAATACTGGAGTGCAAACTAGGTCAAAGCTTAAGAATTTTTGTGCATTCTATGCGTTTCTCTCTAACATTGAGCCAAAGAATGTGAATGAAGCTCTTGCAGATTCAGATTGGGTCACAGCAATGCAAGAAGAACTTCATCAATTTGAAAGGAACAAAGTATGGCACCTTGTACCTCGACCTGCAGATAGAACAATCATTGGAACCAAGTGGGTGTTCCGAAACAAACTTGATGAGTCAGGAACAGTTACTAGGAACAAGGCACGGCTGGTGGTTCAAGGGTACAATCAGGAAGAAGGGATTGATTATGAAGAAACCTTTGCACCAGTTGCTAGAATTGAGGCTATTCGTATCCTAATAGCCTTTGCAGCCTATATGGAGATCAAGCTATATCAAATGGACATGAAAAGTGCATTTCTAACTGGATACCTTAAGGAAGAGGTGTATGTCAAACAACCCTCTGGTTTCGAAAACAATGAATTTCCTGATCATGTTTTTCAACTTGACAAAGCTTTTTATGGTCTAAAACAAGCTCCTAGAGCTCTGTATAAACGCTTGTCAAGCTTTCTACTTGAAAATGATTTTAGAAGAGGCAAGGTAGACAATACCTTGTTTCTAAAATCTAAGGGGGAACATTTGTTGGTTGTCCAAGTATATGTCGATGATATTATATTTGGTGCAACTCATCATGATCTATGTAATAATTTTTCAAAAATGATGAGGAGTGAGTTTGAAATGAGCATGATGGGTGAGCTTAACTTTTTCTTAGGCTTACAAATCAAGTAAACTTCAAACGACACCATGATCCATCAACAAAAGTATATCAAGGAACTACTTAAGCGTTTTGGAATGGAGTCGGCCAAGCCCATAGATACTCCCATTTCTCCTTCAACCAAGTTGGTAATGGATGATGGGAGCCTCTCAGTTAAGGAGAAACTCTATAGAGGCATGATAGGGTCACTTTTATACCTCACCGATAGTAGACCTGACATTATTTTCAGTGTTGGTCTATGTGCCCGTTTTCAGTCTTGCCCTAAAGAGACTCATCTTAAGGCTGTTAAACATATACTAAGATATTTAAAGCATACACCTGATTTAGCTCTATGGTATCCTAGAGGTTACAATTTTGATCTTGTTGGATATGCTGATGCTGACTATGCAGGATTCTTGGTTGATAGGAAAAGCACCTCAGGTATGGCTCATTTCCTTGGACCTTGTTTGGTATCTTGGGCAACCAAGAAACAACATTCAGTTGCCATGTCCACAGCAGAAGCTGAATATGTTGCAGCTGCTTCATGTTGTGCTCAATTGCTGTGGATAAGACAACAACTCAAGGACTTTTGTGTTGACACTGGATGCATTCCTATCTTTTGTGATAACACTAGTGCAATTAATATTGCCAAAAATCCGTGTCAACATAAAAGAACAAAACATATTGACATTCGACATCATTTCTTGAGAGATAATGTTGAAGAGGGATTGATTTCAATGAATTTTTGTACCACAGAAAATCAAATTGCTGATATATTCACTAAAGCACTAGGTAGAGATCAATTTGAGAGAAATATACTTGAACTAGGTTTGGTGAAAACAACCTAAGAAACCTGTTCTCTCCCCCTGTTCACAACTCTTATATGCTACGGATGCAATTTGTCCACAGCAATGTTTACAGTCGAATCTTTGTGCTATTTGAATATATATATAGATTGCAGAATGCGGATGCGTGTTAAAAGCCAACATGATTGGGCATGTTACTCTTATTACCGATTATTCGTATTCAAGAACAAGCAGCAAGAACAGGTATGTTCCTTGATTGTCAAAGATGTGTAGCTAGTGTTTAAATGTTTTTAAATTACACGCCTTCCCGAGGATAGAGTGGCAGCTACTTATGGCAAACACCCGTTGTAACGGGAAGATCTTTAAAAGATCTTGTCGTCTTCTTATCCTTTAAATTTGAAAATCCTTACCTCTCTCTTATATCTTTTCTCTTTTCTCTTGAGTACCCGGCAAATCTCCTTCTCTTAAACCCTAACCCTTCTCTAATTCTTGCTCAAATGGCTTCAATCGAAGGCTCTGGAAGTTCTGCTTCTTCAATCAGGGGAAGGAAGCCATTCGAATCAGCCTCAGGAACAAGTCCTGACCTTGTTGTCTTCACGCCGTTTTTAATGGCGATTCTAGAAGGTAAAATCCCTAGTCCTCCTCGCCCAATTAGCTTCAAACCCTTCCGGTTTTTGAAGAGTGTCGGACTAAAATCAGTAGGCTTGGGTTTGAAAGACATTCCCTGCAATTTTGATTGGGAATTGGTGGTGTTTGAGGGACGAACTGTTTACCCCCCTTCTGAAAAGAACTCTACCCAGGTTGGGAAATCTGGTGAAAATCTTGGGTCTAAAGATGAAGTCTTTGAGCCCCCTGTCGACTTCTCTGAGTTTATTGAGCCCTGTTCTTTTGGGCTGTTCCCTGAAAAGGAAACAGTTGCTGAAACAGGGTCTGAATCCCTCAATTTTATGTGTAAGGAGGACCTAAGGGATGATCTGAGGGGAGGTTCTGAGGAGAGATCCTTGGAAACAAGGGGAAGCCATGGTGGAAACATTTCCCCTGCTAAGCCTGAGTTAGCCACTCCGGTCTTCCAAACCGGAGAGAAAAGAAAAAGGGTTAAGATGGTGGCTAGGCGTAGCAGAAGGCCTAGATCAAGGCCACAAACAAGGCCTCAACCCTCAAAAACCTCAGCCCCCTCTCCTCCAAAATCTGCTAAGCCCACGTGCAAATCTGCAAGAATTGCCTTCTACTCCACTCCTAGAACCACAAAATCCTCCACTCCAGTCATTGAGGAAATTTCTTCCTCTTCTTCTTCTGCGGGATTCTCGGATTTTGATTCTGAGAACACCCCCTTTAAATAGGAGACCCCGGTGTTCTCTGAGTCCACCGAAGAACAAACTCCTCCTAAGAAAACCACTCTCCCTGCCATTAAGTCTTCTGCTCCAACAGCACCTCCTAAGAGAAAGACCTTCACCCCTTCTCTCTCCAAATCAACTACACCTAAGACTACCTCTTCTGCTCCTCCCCTCAAAAGAGCGAAAAAGACCACTACCTCCCCTTCTTCTACCAAGGTTGCGCATCTGCTCAAGCGCAACATAGTGAGGGGGAAGATAGTGAAAGTTCCCTTTTTCCAGGAACATGGGTTAGAGGTGTTCCTGCAGAAACTGAGAGCCCAGCAGTGGTTGGATCTCTTTGTAAACACCAAGTTGGGGTGTTCTGGACCAGATTGGCTGAATTCTATGCCAACTGTGCTGTCACCAAAGGAGTGGTGACAAGCACCATTGGTGATAAAGAAGTACAATTTGATGCCCGCTCTCTGGGTGACATTTTGGGTGTCCCCTCACATGGTTTTGATGTGTATGTGAGGGAGGATAAGTCTGTCTTAGGGACAACCAGGCTGTTCGAGCTTTCACAGCAGTTAAGTCAAAACCAGGGTCTGCAAACATCCACCTCTGTGAAGAAGGGTGACATGACCCCCCTGCATCAATTGCTCTTCATGTTCGTTATTAGGAATATAATTCTAAGGGGTTAGGGTCGCAATCAGGCTGATGCCCTAGATCAGTGCCTGGTGGATCTATTGGACAGGGAGGAACCCATTAACCTTCCTGCCCTTATGATTCGCCATATTGCGCGTATTGCAAACACTACTCGGGCACATGATCTTGGATATGGCTTTCTGCTGACGAAGGTCTTTGAGCATTTTGGGATAGAGCTTAAAAAGAAGGTGGCTGCCCAAATCATTGATGAGATAGGGACTGACACCCTTATGGGGTGTGGGTATGCTTTGGCCGAGGGTTCTGCCTCCAAACAGGGCACCAGACCACCTCGCCCTATTCCTGGTCGTTCCTCAGGGAAACTTGAGGATGTTCTTCAAGATAATTCTCGGCTCAAGGAAGAGTTCTCTCCTGTCAAAGCTGCCTTAGATGAAGAGAAGGCCCTCTCTGCCAAACGCCATGAAGACCTCCTGGCCCTTCTCTCTTCTCTTGCTCCCAAAAACCCTTCTCCACAGTCACCATCACCCACTGCTCCCTAATGTTTCCTCATGTTTTCTTCCCTCTCCCTTTATGTTTTTGTTTGGTATTGTATATCTCTGGGCTGTTAATGAAATTTCTTGTTGTTACCAACACCATATGATTGCCCGTTGTTTATGCTTTTTAATGATGGCAAAAGGGGGAAGATGTCTGACCATATGACTTGCTCTATGACCTAGACCATATGACTTGCTCTATGACCTAGCACCTAGTGACCTAGCACCTAGACCATATGACTAGCTCTATGACCTAGCCCCTAGTGACCTAGCACCTAGTGTGAATCCCTTATCAGCATTCTTTAAAGTTTTAAAGTTTTTTTTAATTTTTGTCAATATGGTCACTTGGTTTGTCATCATCAAAAAGGGGGAATTTGTTGCATAATTATATTTAGTTTTGATGATAACAAATCCAAGTGTAACATATTTGTCTAAGTAATGTTGTTCCAAACAAGCTCTCCAAACAGGACCTACACTGTTGTTTATAATATTCGTATTAACCTGGATGTAAATTGCTGAGAACAAGTCTTAGGAACAGGTTCCAAGCTTCAGTGATACAAGATCAGCAAACAACAAATCTCGCCAAACAGTTGGCTAAGTCTTGAGGAACAAGTTCTTACATTCAGCTATACAAGATCACCCGAGGAATCAAGGTGACCAAGGTGTTTGGAGCAGCATATTTATTATTGACAAGATGACTGATTCTTACAACAAGAAGTCTTGGTTTGGTTTAGTGTTTATCTTTTAGACTCTTGTTAATATGCCAGTCTTGAAAGTCTCAATTTAACACTTCTTAAAACGGTTTTTGACATTTGCTTTGGAACACCAATTTCCAAACAACCCTGAAAACAGGGTGCCTAAGGTGTTCCTGAAACTGCAGCAGCCTCGACTGTCTGTTTTACCAGTAAATTTCCTTTGGTTGGGTGCCAGCTCTAAAGGATCTTTTTATGAAATCCTAGGCTAACTAATTAAGTTCTAAAAAGGATTATTTTTGATTTGAAAAAGATTGCAAAACCGTTTTTGCTAAGGATCTCTTTTCAAAATTCTTATCCCTTATTTTTAGGCCGTGATTGATTTCAAATTTGGAACCGAAATCTTTATCCTTTTTTTTTGGGCAAAATCTGCACAGCTATATTTAGTGGGTAATTAGTTTTTATTCCTTGAAAAAATCAAATTCCCTTATTTTAGTAAAATCTTATCTTCTCTAGCCGTTGGGAATCTTATTTGAAGAAACTCCCTAAGCTGCTAATATTAGAAGATTTTGCTATCCTTTTTGAAAGTATTAGCCGTTGGGTTTGTGTGTTTAAATAATGAAATCTTCTCTCCCATTTACACATCTGGTTTTTACACAAGAAGTAAGAGATTTCCAAAAGCTGCATTTCAAAGAGAAAAACCGTGACAGGCTTGTGCTTAACTGAGCTTTCAAAATATTGGCATAATAGGACTTCATTGTACCTTACATCTGCTTAAGTCAGAAGCACCCCCAGTAAGGTGTTTTGTACCCCTGTTCTCAGATCAGAAAGTGAGTGAGTGTGTCCATAGTCGAGTGGACTTTGGACGTGTCCAATATAGTGTGATTGGACGTGGTGTAACCTATCTTAGGGAAGAAGGTTACGTGGGTTACAAGTTATAACAAGGAGTGTTACTTTTGTAACGTGTTCAGCCCGTTAGTGAAGTGGTTAAATCCTACACGAGGTAGGCCGTGGTTTTTTCACACCTCAGTTGGGCTAGAGGTGTTTTCCACGTAAAAAATGTGTGTACTTTATTTCCGCATTTATTACTTTGAATTGCGCTACTGAACTAATTGGGAACAACCGCTGCAAACAAGGCTTAAGGTTGTTTGTGATTTACGAACAGTCTCTGCAATCAAGTGCAACGGCTGTTTGTCAGTTATTTGATAAAAATCGGCCACCACAATTCACCCCCCTCTTGTGGTTGTGTACTTTTGGAATTCAACAGTCTGGTCTTACCAATGCCCACTACAAATAAAACAAGAAAGATCGGGGATGTTAAAAAAGAAAGAAAACAACAAAAGAGGGGTGCAATAAGAGGACTTCCCAGGAGATCACCCATCCTAGTGCTACTCTTGTCCAAACACGCTTAACTGCGGAGTTCTAACGGGATCCGATGCACTAGTGCTGCTATGATCGCATCCATTGAATTTTTGCGGAACAAATGTTTATTGGGTACGCGACCGCTAAGTCGCCCATACAGTGCATCACTTCTAAAGAGGTCGCAAGTTCGATACGAACAACTCAGAAGTTGTGAGCTAAGGGTGCGTACGGACGGTAGTGCGACTGCCTTCACTACCCCATTCCAGCATGGGCTTTCGTCTGTGTGTCGCCCCAAAAAGGGGTCTCTAAACTAGATTTTAGGTCCACGAAGCATTTATTGGGTTATTTTGGTAATTTCTTAACTGTGGCATGTCTCGTCTAACACCCACCACAAATGAAAGAAGAACCATCGGAGATGTTAAAAAAGAAACAAACCAAAAAAGGAGTACAACACCAGGACTTCCCAGAAGGTCACCCATCCTAGGACTACTCTCGACCTAGCACGGTTAGCTTTGGAGTTCTGATGGGAAACTGTGCGTTAGTTATGGTATGATCGTGCTCATTGGATTCTTACGGAACAAATGATTTATTGAGAGTACGCAACCGCTAAGTCGCCATACAGCGCATCAATTCTAAAGAGGTTGCAATTTCGGCACGGATAGCTCAGAAGCGGCGAGTTAAACGTGCCTTATAGACGGTAGTGTGACCACCTTCAATGCCCTGTGCCACGCTGCCAGCATGTGGTTTTATTCGTGTGTTGCTCTAAAAAAGGGCTCTAAACTGGTTTTTTGGTCCAGCAAGCATTTACATGGGTATTTTGGTCATTTCGAGTAAAAATGGTTGGACGCCCTGATTTGGATGCTTTTCCAACGCCCTCCACAAGTGAAACAAGAAAGATGGAGATTGTTAAAAAAGAAAAAAACCAAAAAAAGGTTACAACACGAGGATTTACTAGGAGGTCAGCCATCATAGTGCTACTTTCCCCTGAGCACACTTGACTGCAGACTTCTAACAGGATCCGCGGCATTAATGCTAGTATCATTGCACCCATTGGATTCTTGCGGAAAAATGTTTTATTGAGAGTAACTGACCGCTAAGTCGTGCATACAGCGCATCAGCTCTAAAGAGGTCGCAAGTTCCGAACGGATAGCTCTGAAGCGGCAAGCTAAGCGTGCGTTACGGAGGTAGTGTGACCACCTTCACTGGCTCATGCTAGCATGTGGTTTCGTCCGTCTGTTGCTGTGAAAAAGGGCCTCTAAACTAGTTTCTAGGTCCTGTAAGCGTTTATATGGGCATTTTGGTAATTTCATGCAAACATAGCCGGAGGGTTTAATTCTTCGTCTTGGTCATGTCTCATCCAACCCCCACAACAAATGAAACAAGAAAGATCGGAGATGTTAAAAAGGAAAGAAAAGAATAAAAAAAGGTGTAGCATGAGGACTTCCCAGGAGGTCACCCACCACCATACTACTTTTACCCTAAGACGCTTGACTATGGAGCTCTAATGGGGTCCGGAGCACTAGTGCTAGTATGATCGCACAAATTGGATTTTTGTGAAACGAATGTTTTATTGAGAGTATGCGACCACTAAGTCACCATACAGCGCATCAGTTCTAAAGAGGTTGCAAGTTCGGTACGGACAGCTTAGAAGGGGTGAGCCAAGCGTGCATTACCGGCGGTAGATCGAGCACCTTTGTCAGCCCGTGCCAGCAGGGAGTTTCGTCCCTGTGTTGCTATAAAAAAGGGCCTCTGAACTGGTTTTTAGGTTTAGGAAGCGTTTAAAAGGGGTGCAACACGAGGACTTACCAGGAGCTCACCCATTATAGTGTTACTCTCCCCCGAGCATAGTTAGCTGCGGAGTTCTAAAGGGATCTGGTGCATTACTGCTGGTATCATCGCACCCATTGGATTCTTACGGAACAAATGTTTTATTGAGAATACACGACCGTTAGGTCGTGCATACAGCGCATCAGTTCTAAAGAGGTACTAAGTTCCAAACGAGCAGCTAGAAAGCGGTGAGCTATGCATGCGTTGTAGACGTTAGTGCGGCCACCTTTACTGGCTCATGCCAGCATGTGGTTTCATCCGTCTGTTGCTCTGAAAAAGGGCCTCTAAATTGGTTTCTAGGTTTAGTAAGCGTTTATATAGGTATTTTGGTAATTTCAAGTAAACATGGCCGGAGGGTTTGATTCTTCCTCTTAGTCAGGTCTCATCTAATGCCCACGACAAATTAAACAAGAAAGATCAGAAATGTTAAAAAAACAAAAAAAGCAACAAAAAAGGGTTGCAATACGGGGACTTCACAGGAGGTCACCCATCATCGTACCACTCTCGCCCTAGCACACTTGGCTGCAGAGCTCTGATGGGATCCGGGGCATTAGTGATAGTTTGATCATACCCTTTCGATTCTTGTGGAACAAATGTTTTATTGAGGGTAAGCGACCGCTAAGTCGTGCATACAGCACATCAATTTTAAAGAGGTTGCAAGTCCGCCGCGGACAGCTCGGAAGTAGCAAGCTAAGCGTGCATTACGGATGGTAGTGCGACCACCTTCATCGGCCCGTGCGAGGATGGCGTTCCGTTCGTGTGTTGCTCCAAAAAAGGGTCTCTAAACTTGATCTTAGGCCTAGGAAGTGTTTATTTCAGGTCTCATCCAACGCACACCACAAATAAAACAAGAAAGATCAGAGACGTTAAAAAAGAAAAAAAAACAACAAAAAAGGGGTGCAACAAGAGGACTTCCCAAGAGGTCACCCATCATAGTACTTCTCTCCCCCAAGCACGCTTGCCGGCAGAGTTCTAATGGGATCCGGTGCATCAGTACTGGTATGATCGCACCCATTGGATTCTTGTGGAACAAATGTTTTATTGAGAGTACACGACCGCTAAGTCTCCGGTGCATCGGTACTGGTATGATCGCACCCATTGGATTCTTGCGGAATAAATGTTTTATTGAGAGTACACGACCGCTAAGTCGCTCTTATAGGGCCATAGTTCTAAAGAGATCGCAAGTTCAGAATGGACAGCTTGGAAGGGGTGAGCTAAGCATGCGTTACATATTGTAGTGTGACCACCTTCACAGGGTCATGCCAACATATGGTTTCGTCTGTGTGTTGCTCTAAAACAGGACCTCTGTGCTGGTTTTCAGGGTCATGATGCCTTCATAAGGGCATTCTGGTTATTTTAAGAAAACATGACCGGAAGCCCTGATTTGGATGCTTTTTTTTTTTTTGGTCTTGGCCAGGTCTCATCCAACGCTGACCACAAATGAAACAAGAAAGATCGGAGATGTTAGAAAGGCAAAAAAATAATAAGAAAGGGTTGCAACACGAGGACTTTCCAGGAGGCCACCCATCCTAGCACTACTCTCACCCTAGCACGCTTAATTGCAGAGTTCTGATGGGAACCGGTGCATTAGTACTGGTATGATCGCACCCATTGGAATCTTGCGGAACAAATGTTTTATTGAGAGTATGCGACCGCTAAGTCACACATACAATGCGTAAGTTCTAAAGAGGCCGCAAGTTCGGAACGGACATCTCGAAGGCGGCGAGCTAAGTGTGCCTTACGGACGATAGTGCGACCACCTTCACCGCCCCGAGCCGGCACGTGGTTTTATCCATGTGTTGTTCTAAAAAAGGGCTCTAAACTGGTTTTCAGGTCCAGTATGCGTTTATAGGGTTATTTTTGTCATTTCGACTAAACATGGCCGGATGGCCTGATTTGGGTGCTTTTTCTATCTTGGCGAGGTCTCATCCAATGCCCTCCACAAGTGAAACAAGAAAGATGGTTCATGGTATAAAAGGAAAACAACAACAAAAAAGGTGTGCAACACGAGAACTTACAAAGAGGTCACCTATCATAGTACTACTCTCCCCCGAGCACGCCTCACTGCGGAGTTCTGACGGGATCCAGTGCATTAGTGCTGGCATATTCGCACCCATTGGATTCTTGTAAAACAAATGTTTTATTGAGAGTACGCCACCGTTACATCGCGCATACAACACATTAGTTCAAAAGGGGTCGCAAGTTCCGAAAGGACAGCTCGGAAGTGGCGAGCTAAGCGTGCGTTACATACGATATTGCGACCACCTTCACTGGCTCGTGCCAGCATGTCATTTTGTCCGTCTGTTGCTTTACAAAAGGCCTCTAAACTGGTTTCTAGGTCCAGTAAGCGTTTGTTTGGGTATTTTGGTAATTTCGAGCAAACATGGCCGGAGGGTTTGATTCTTCATCTTGGTCCGGTCTCATCCAGCGCCCACGACAAATAAAACAAGAAAGATCGGAGACGTTCAAAAAGAAGTAAAAAAACAAAAAAGGGGTGCAACACGGGGACATCCCAGGAGGTCACCCATCAGCATACTAATCTCGCCTAACCCCGCTTAACTGCAGAGCTCTAACGACATCCGGGGCATAAGTGCTGGTATGATCGCGCCCATTGGATTCTTGCGGAACAAATGATTTATTGAGAGTACGCAACCACTAAGTCGCCATACAGCGCATCAGTTCTAAAGAGGTTTCAATTTCGGCGCGGATAGCTCAGAAGCGGCGATCTAAATGTGCATTACGGACGGTAGTGCGAGCACCTTCACCGCCCCGTCGCTCCAAAAAAGGGCCTTTAAACTTAATTTTAGGCTCAGCAAGTGTTTATAAGGGCATTCAGGTAATTTCTTCGCCTTGGTCAGTCCCATCTAACGCCCACCACAAATAAAACAAGAAATATCAGAGATGTTAAAAAAGAAAAAAACAACAAAACAGGGTGCAACACGAGGACTTCCCAGGAGGTCACCCATCCTAGCACTTCTTTCCCCCAAGCACACTTGATAGCGGAGTTCTAATGGGATCCGGTGCACTGGTGCTGGTATGATCGTACCCATTGGATTCTTGCGGAACAAATGTTTTATTGAGAATACGTGACCGCTAAGTCGCGTATACAGTGCATCTGTTCTAAAGAGATCACAACTTCGGAATGGACAGATTGGAAGCGGCGAGCTAAGTATGCGTTACTAACGGTGGTGTGCGCACCTTCACGGGGTCATGCCAGCATGTCGTTTCATCCGTGTGTTGCTCTAAAATAGGGCCTCTAAATTGGGTTTCAGGGTTAGGAAGTGTTTATAAGCGCATTTTGGTAATTTCAAGAAAACAAGGCCGGAAGCCTTGATTTGGAAGCCTTTTCTTCGTCTTGGCCAGGCCTCATCCAATGCCTACCACAAATGAAACAAGAAACCTAGGAGATGTTACAAGAGGAAAAAATTAACAAAAAGGGGGCACAACATGAGGACTTTCCAGGACGCCACCCGTCCTATTATTACTCTTGCCCTAGCATGCTTAACTGTAGAGTTCTGATAGGATCCGGTGCATTAGTGCTGGTATGATCGCACCCATTGGATTCTTGCGGAACAAATGTTTTATTAAGAGTACGCGACCGCTAAGACGCACATACTGTGCATCAATTCTAAAGAAGTCGCAAGTTCAGTGCGGATGGCTCGGAAACGGCGAGCCAATCCTGCGTTACCGGTGGTAGGTCAACCACGTGCGCCAGCCTGTGCCAGCATGGAGTTTCATCCGCGTGTTACTCTGAAAAAAGGCCTCTGATCTAATTTTTAGGGTCAGGAAGCGTTTAAAAGGGCAACCCAATAATTTCGAGTAATCATGGCCGGAATGGCTAATTTGTATGCCTTTCCTTCGTCCTAGTCAGGTCTTATCCAATGCCCACCGCAAATGAAACCTGAAAGATTGGGGATGTTAAAAAAGAAAGAAAACAACAAAAAAATGGTGTGACAAGGGGACTTCCCAGGAGGTCGCCCATCCTAGTGCTACTTTTGGCCAACCACGCTTAATTGCAGAGTTCTGATGGGATTCGGTACATTAGTACTAGTACGATTGCACCCATTGGTTTCTTGCAGAACAAATGTTTTATTTAGAGTACGCGACCGCTAAGTCGAGCATACAGTGCATCAGTTTTAAAGAGGTTGCAATTTCGGCACGAACAGCACGGAATTGGCGAGCTAAGCGTGCGTTACAGAGGGTAGTGTGAGCACCTTCGCTGCCCCACGCGAGAATGGCGTTTCATTCATGTGTTGCTCCAAAATGGGGTCTCTAAACTTCATTTTAGGTCCAGGAAACATTTATAAGGGCATTCTGGTGATTTTCTCACCTTGGTTAGGTCTCATCCAACGCCCACCACAAATAAAACAAGAAAGATCAGAGATGTTAAAAAAGAAAAAAACAACAAAAAACGGTGCAACAGGAGGACTTCCCAGGAGGTCACCCATCATAGCACTTCTTTCCCCTAAGCACTCGTGACGGCAAAATTCTAACGGGATCCGGTGCATTGGTGCTGGTATGATCGCACCCATAGGATTCTTGCGGAACAAAGGTTTTATTAAGATCATACGACCTCTAAGTCGCGCATACAGTGCATCAGTTCTAAAGAGATCGCAAGTTCAGAATGAACAGCTTGGAAGCGGCGAGCTAAGCATGCGTTAAGGACAGCAGTGCGACCACCCTCACTGCCTCGTGCCAGCATATGATTTCATCCATGCGTTGCTCTAAAACAGGGCCTCTGAATTGGTTTTCAAGGTTAGGAAGCATTTATAAGGGCATTTTGGTAATTTCAAGAAACATGGCCCGAAGCCCTGATTTGGACGCTTTTTCTTCGTCTTGGCTAGGTCTCATCCAACGTCGGTCACAAATGAAATAAGAGAGATCAGAGATTATTAAAAAGGACAAAATTAAGAAAAGAGGGGTGCAGCACGAGGACTTTCCAGGAGGCCACCCGTCCTAGTACTACTCTCGCCCAAGCACGCTTAACTGCAGAGTTCTGATGGAATCCGGTGCATTAGTGCGGGTATGATTACGCCCATTGGATTCTTGTAGAACAAATGTTTCATTGAGAGCACGCGACTACTAAGGCGTGCATACTGTGCACCAGTTCTAGAGAGGTCTCAAGTTCGGTATGGACAGCTCAGAAGCGGCGAGCCAATCGTGCGTTATTAGCGGTAGGTAGATCCCCTTCGCCGGCCCTGCCAACATGGGGTTTCGTCCGTGTGTTGCTATCAAAAAGGGACTCTAAACTAGTTTTTACGGTCAGGAGGCATTTAAATTGGCAACCCAATAATTTCGAGTGATCATGGCCAGAAGGCCTAATTTGGATGCTTTTTCTTCGTCTTCGTCATGTCTTATCCAATGCCCACCACAAATGAAAAAAGAAAGATCGGGGATGTTAAAAATGAAAGAAAACCGCAAAAAAAGGGGACTCCCCAGGAGTCACCCATCCTAGTGCTGCTCTCACCCAACCACACTTAACTGCGGAGTTCTGACGGGATCCGGTGCATTAGTGCTGCTATGATCGCACCCATTGGATTCTTGCGGAACAAATGATTTTTTAAGAGTACTCGACCGCTAAGTCGCACATGGAGCACATCAGTACTAAATAGGTTACAAGTTTAGCACAGATAGCTCGGAAGAAGAGAGCTAAGCATTAGATACGGATGGTAGTGCGGCCACCCTCACCACCTTGTGCGAGAATGGCATTTCGTTCGTGTGTTGCTCCAAAAAAGGGTCTCTAAACTTGATTATAGGTATAGGAAGCGTTTATAAGGGCACTCTGGTAATTTCTTGCCTTGGTTAGGTCCCTTCCAACGCCCAACACACATAAAGCAAGAAAGATAGGAGACATTAAAAAATAAAAAAACGACAAAAAAGGGGTGCAACACGAGGACTTCCTAGGAGGTCACCCATCATAGTACTACTCTCCCCCACGCACGCTTTACTGCAGAGTTCTAATGGGACCCTATGCATTGGTGCTGGTATGATGGCACCCATTGGATTTTTGCGAAATGAATGTTTTATTAGGAGTATGTGACCGCTAAGGCGCGCATATTGTGCATAAGTTCTAAAGAGGTCGCAAGTGCGGTACGGACCGCTCGGAAGCGACGAGCTAAGTATGCATTACCGCTGGTAGATAGACCACCTTTGCCGACCTGTGCCAGCATGGGGTTTCATCCATGTGTTGCTGTGAAAAAGGGCCTCTAAACTAGTTTTTAGGGTAGGGAAGCATTTAAAAAGGCAACCCAATAATTGCGAGTAATCATAGCCGAAAGGCCTAATTTGGAAGCTTTTTCTTCGTCTTGATCAAGTCTTATCCAACGCCCACCACAAATGAAACAAGAAAGATCGGGCATGTTAAAAAGGAAAGAAAACAACAAAAAAGGTGTGGAACAAGAGGACTTCTCGAGAGGTCACATATCTTAGTGCTACTCTTGCCCAACCATGCTCAACTGCAGAGTTCTGACGGGATTCGGTGCATTAGTGTTGCTATGATTGCACCCATTGGATTCTTGCAGAACAAATGTCTTATTGAGAGTATGCAACCGCTAAGTCGGGCATGCAGCGCATCACTTCTAAAGAGGTCGCAGGTTAGGTACAGAAAACTCGGAAGCGGAGAGCTAAGCGTGCATTACGGACGGTGTTGCGACCCCCTTCATCTTGCCGGGCCAGCATGTAGTTTTGTCCGTACATTGCTCTAAAAAAGGGTCTCTAAACTAGATTTTGGGTCCTAGAAGCATTTATAAGGGCATTTTGGTAATTTCTTAACCACGGTCATGTCTCGTCCAACGCCCACCACAAATGAAAGAAGAAACATCAGAGATGTTAAAAAAGAAACAAACCAAAAAAGGGGTGCAACATCAGGACTTCCAGAAGGTCACCCATCCTGGCACTACTCTCGTCCTAGCACGCTTAACTACAGAGCTCTGATGGGATCCAGTGCACTAGTACTGGTATGATCGCACCCATTGGATTCTTGCGGAACAAATATTTTATTGAGAGTACGTGACAGCCAAGTCGCGCATACAGCGAATTAATTCTAAAGAGGTTGCAAGTTCAGCATGGACAGCTCAGAAGCAGTGAGCTAAGCGTGCGTCACAAACGGTAGTGCGACCACCCCGTGCCAGACTGAGGTTTTGTCTATGTGTTGCTCTACAAAAGGGTCTTTAAACTGGATTTTAGGTCCAGGAAGCGTTTATAAGGGCATTCAGGTTATTTCCTTGCCTTGGCCAGGTCTCATCCAATGCCTACCATATATAAAACAAGAAAGATCGGAGATGTTAAAAAAGAAAAAAACAACAAAAAATGGTAGAACACGAGCACTGCCCAGGAGGTCACCCATCATAGTACTACTCTCCCCCAAGCATGCTTGGCTGTGAAGTTCTGTCGAGAATCGGTGCATTAGTGCTAGTATTTGGATTCTTGCGGAAGAAATGTTTTGTTGGGAATAAGTTACTGCTAAGTCACGTATACAGCGCGTCAGTTCTAAGGAGGTCGTAAGTTCAGAATGGACAGCTTGGAAGCGGCGAGCTCAGCGTGCGTTATGGATGGCAATACGATCATCTTTAGCGGCTCATGCTAACATGTGGTTTCATCCATGTGTTGCTCTAAAAAAGTGCCTCTAATATGGGTTTTAGGTCCAGTAGGTGTTTATAAGGGTATTTTGGTAATTTCAAGTAAACATGGCCGGAGGGCCTGATTTGCATACTTTTTCTTCATCTTGGTCAGGTCTTATCCAATGCCCGCCACAAATGAAACAAGAATGATCGAAGATGTCAAAAAAAAATGAAAAAGGGGGTGCAACACGAGGACTTCCCTGCAGGTCACCCATCATAGTGCTACTCTCACCCATGCACGCTTAACTACGTAGTCCTGATGGGATCTAGTGTATTAGTGCTGGTCTGATCATACCCATTGGATTCTTCCGGAATAAATGTTTTATTGAGAGTACGCGACTGCTAAGTCGTGCATATAGCGCATCAGTACTAAGGACGCCGGAAGTTTAGTACATACAGCTCGTAAGCGGCGAGCTAAGCGTCAGTTGCGGACGGTAGCTCGAGAACCTTCACGCCTTATGCTAACATGGGGTTTCATCCATGTATTGCTCTAAAAAAGGGCCTCTGAACTGGTATTCAGGGCGAGGAAGCGTTTGTCAGGGCATTTTAGTAATTTCGACTAAACATGGCCAGAAGCACTTATGTGGATGCTTTTTCTTCGTCTCGGTTAAGTCTCATCCAGCACCCACCACAAATGAAATAAGAAAGATCAGAGAAGTTAGAAAAGGAAAAAAATAACAAAAAAGGGGTGCAACACGAGGACTTACCAGGAGGTCAACTGTCTTACTACTGTTCTCGCCCAAGCACCCCTAACTGCAGAGTTCTGATGAGATCTGGTGCATAAGTGCTAGTATGATCGCACCTATTGGATTCTTGTGGAACAAATGTTTTATTAAGAGTGCAACCGCTAAGACGTGCATGATGCGAATCAGTTCTAAAAGGGTCGCAAGTTCGGTACGGACAACTCAGAAGTGGCGAGCCAAGCGTGCGTTACCAATAGTAGGTCAACCTCCTTCACCGGCCCATGCTAGCATAGGGTTTCGTCCATGTGTTGTTCTGAAAAAGGGCCTTTGAACTAGATTTTAGGGTTAGGAAGCGTTTAAAAGGGCAACCGAATAATTTCGAGTAATCATGGTCAGAAGACCTTATTAGAGGCCTTTTCTTCATCTTGGTCCGGTCTTCCTAGGAGTTCACCCATCCTAGTACTACCCTTGCCCAAGCATGCTTAACTGTGGAGTTCTGATGGGATCCAATGCATTAGTGTTGTTATAATCGCACCCACTGGATTCTTGCAAAACAAATGTTTTATTGAGAGTACACGACGGCTAAGTCGTGCATACAGGGCATCACTTCTAAAGAGGTCCTAAGTTCGGTACGGACAATTATGGATGGTAATGGAACCGCCTTCACCGCCATGTGTCGGCAGTGGGTTTCGTCTGTGTGTTGCTCTAAAAAAGGAGTGCAACACCAAGATTTCCCAGAAGGTCACCTATCTTAGCGCTACTCTCGTCCTAGCATGCTTAACTGTAGAGCTCTGATGGGATCTGGTGCGTTAGTGCCGGTATGATCGTACCCATTGGATTCTTGCGGAACAAATGTTTTATTAAGAGTGCGTGACTGCCGAGTCGCGAATGCATCGCATCAATTCTAAAGAGGTTGCAAGTTCGGCATGGACAGCTCCGAAGCGGCGAGCTAAGCGTGCATCACAGATGGTAGTACGACCGCCCCATGCCAGAATGGGGTTTCGTCCGTGTGTTGCTCTAAAAAGGGTCTCTAAACTGGATTTTAGGTCTAGGAAGCATTTATACGGGCATTCTGGTAATTTCTTTGCCTTGGCCAGGTCCCATCCAACGCCCATCACATATAAAGCAAGAATGATCGGAGATGTTAGAAAAGAAAAAAACAACAAAAAACGGTGGAACACAAGCACTGCCAAGGAGGTCACCTATCATAGCACTACTCTCCCCCAAGCACGCTTAGCTACGGAGTTCTGTTGGGATCCGATGCATTAGTGCTAGTATTCGAATTCTTGTCGAACAAATGTTTTGTCGGGAGTACACGATCGATAAGTCACGTATACAGCGCATCAGTTATAAGGAGGTCTTAAGTTCAGAACGGACAGCTCGGAAGCGACGAGCTTAGCGTGCGCTATGGATGGCAATGTGGCCACCTTCACCAGCCCATGCCAGCATGTGGTTTGATCCATGTGTTGCTATAAACAAGGGCCTCTAGATGGGTTTTTAGGTCAGTAGGCGTTTACAAAGGTATTTTGGTAATTTCGAGTAAACATGGGCAGAGCGCCTGATTTGCATGCTTTTTCTTCGTCTTGGTCAAGCCTCATCTAACCCCCGTCACAAATGAAGCAAGAAGGGTCGGAGATGTTAAAAAAAAATAATAAAGGGGTGCAACACGAGGAGAGGTCACCCATCATAGCACTACTCTTGCCCATGCGCGCTTAACTGCGTAGTTTTGATGGGATCCGGTGCCTTAGTACTGGTCTGATCACACCCATTGGATTCTTCCGGAATAAATGTTTTATTGAGAGTACAGGACTGCTAAGTCGCGCAAACGGCGTATCAGTTCTAAGGAGGTCGGAAGTTCATTATGGACAGTTCGGAAGCGGCGAGCTAAGCGTCAATTGCAGACGGTAGCTCAAGGACCTTCACGCCTCGTGCTAACATGGGGTTTCGTCCATGCGTTATGGTACAAATATTTTATTAGGAGTACACGACCGCTAAGATGCGTATAATGCGAATCAGCTCTAAAAAGGTCGCAAGTTCGGTACGGACAACTCTAAAGCGACGAACCAAGCATGCGTTACCAGCAGTAGGTCGACCTCCTTCGCCGACCCATGCCAGCATAGGGTTTCATCCATGTGTTGCTCTGAAAAAGGGCCTTTGAACTAGTTTTTAGGGTCAGGAAGTGTTTAAAAAGGCAACCCAAAAATTTCGACTAACCATGGTCGGAGGGCCTGATTTGGAGGACTTTTCTTCATCTTGGTCAGCTTCCCAGGAGTTCACCCATCCTAGTTCTACCTTCGCCCAAGCACGCTTAACTGCGGTGCTCTGACGGGATCCTGTGCATTGGTGCTGCTATGATAGCACCCAGTGGATTCTTACAAAACAAATGCTTTATTGAGAGTACACAACGGCTAAGTCGTGCACACAGTGCATCACTTCTAGTGAGGTCATAAGTTCGGTACGAACAACTCGGAAGCGGCGAGCCAAGCGTGCGTTACGGATGGCAGTGGGATCGCCTTCACCACCCTGTTCCAGCAGGGGGTTTCGTCCATGTGTTGCTCTAAAAAAGGGTCTCTAAACTAGATTTTAGGTCCAAGAAGCGTTTATAAGGGCATTCTCATAATTTCCTCACCTTGGCCAGGTCTCATCCAATGCCCACCACATATAAAACAAGAAAAATCGGAGATGTTGAAAAAGAAAAAAACAAAAAAGGGGTGCAACATCAGCACTTCCCAAAAGGTCACCTATCCTGGCACTACTCTCGCCCTAGCACGCTTAACTGCAAAGTTTTGATGGGAACCAGTGCATAAGTACTGGTATGATTGCACCCGTCGGATTCTTGTGGAACAAATGTTTTATTAAGAGTACGCGACCGCTAAGTCACGCATACAATGTGTCAAATCTAAAGAGGTCCTAAGTTCAGAACGGACAGTGTGCATTACGAACGGTAGTGCGACCAACTTCACTGCCCCGTACTAGCATGTGGTTTCATTCGTGTGTTGCTCTAAAAAACGGCCTCTAAACTAGTTTTGGGTCTAGTAAGCATTTATAGGGGCATTTTGGTCATTTTGTGTAAACATGGCCGGAGGACCTGATTTGGATTCTTTTTCTTCGCCTTGGCTAGGTCTCATCCAACGCCTACGACCAATGAAACAAGAAAGATTAGAGATGTAAAGGAAGAAAAACGGCAACAAAAAAGGGGTGCAACACGAGGACTTTTTAGGAGGTCACCCATCACAGTACTAATCTCCCCTATGCACGCTTGACCACGGTGTTCTATTGGGATCCAGTGTATTAGTGCTGGTAATTCTTGTGGAACAAATGTTTTATTAAGAGTATGCGGACGCTAAGTCGCGTATACGGTGCATCAGTTCTAAACAGGTCGCAAGTTCGGAACGGACAGCTCATGAGCGGCGAGCCAAGCATGTGTTACAGACGGTAGTGCGACCACCTTCACCGGCTCGAGCCAGCATGTGGCTTCGTCCGTGTGTTGCTCTAAAAAAGGGCTTCCAAACTGGTTTTTAGGTCGAGGAAGCATTTATAGGGTCGTTTTGCGAATTTTTTGCCATTGTCATGTCTCATCCAAAGCCCACCACCAATAAAACAAGAAACATTGGAGATGTTACAAAAGAAAAAAAACCAATAAAAGTGTTGTAACAACAAGACTTCCCAGAAGGTCACCCATCCTAGCACTACTCTCGCCCAAGCACGCTTAACTGTGGGGTTCTGATGGGATCCGATGCATCAGCGCTGGTATGATCGCGCCCATTGGCTTCTTGCGGAACAAATGTTTTACTGAGAGTACGTGATCTCTGAGTTGTAAACGCAAGTTAGGTATGGATAGCTCAGAAGTGGCAAGCTAAGCGTGGACGGTAGTGCGACCGCCTTCACCACCCGCGCCAGCATGGGGTTTCGTCAATGTGTTACTAAAAAAGGGCCTCTAAGCTGGATTTTAGGTCCAGGAAGCACTTATAAGGGCATTTTGGTAATTTCCTCACCTTTGTCAGGTCTCATCCAACGCCCACCATGGATGAAAAAGGAAGCATCGGAGATGTTAAAAAAAAAACCGAAAAAGGGGTGCACAGCAGGACTTCCTAGAAGGTCACCCAACCTAGCATTACTCTCACCCTAGCACACTGAACTGCAGAGTTTTGATGAGAACTGGTGCATTAGCGCTGGTATGATCACACCCATTAGATTCTGGGGGAATAAATGCTTTATTGAGAGTACGTGACCGCTAAGTCGCGCATACAGCGCATCAGTTCTGAAGATGCTGCAAGTTCGGAACGGACAGCTTGGAGGCGGTCAGGTAAGCGTGCATTACAAACTGTAGAGCGAACCCCCTTCTTAGCCCGTGCCAACATGCGGTTTCACCCGTGTGTTGCTCTAAAAAAGGGCCTCTAAATTGGTTTTTAGGTCCAGTAAGCGTTTTTAGGGGTATTTTGGTCATTTCAAGTAAACATGACCAGAGACCCTAATTTGGGTGCTTTATCTTCATCTGTGTCAGGTTTCATCCAACGCTTACAACAAATGAAACAAGAAAGATTGGAGATGTTAAGAAAGAAGAAAAAACAAAAAAAAAGGTGCAACACAAGGACGTCCCCAGGAGGTCACCCATCATAGTATTACTCTCACCCATTCATAACTGCAGAGTTCTGATGGGATCCGATGCATTAGTGCTGGTGTGATCACACTCATTGGATTCTTCTAAAACAAGTGTTTTATTGAGAGTACGCGACTGCTAAGTCGTGTATACGACGCATCAGTTCTAAGGAGGTCGCAAGTTCGGTACTGCTAGCTGGGTATCGGCAAGCTAAGCATGCTTTGTGGATGGCAGCTCGAGCACCTTCGCACCTCCTACCAGCATGGGATTTCGTCCGTGTGTTACACTGAAAAAGGGCCTCCAAACCGGTTTTCAGCGCCAGGAATCACTTATAGGGGAATTTTGGTAATTTCTTCGCCTTAGTGAGGTCTCATCCAACGCCCACCACAAACAAAACAAGAAAGATTGGAGATGTTAAAAAAGAAAAAAAAACAAAAAAAGGGTGCAACACGAGGACCTCCCAAGAGGTCACCAATCATAGTACTACTCTCCCCCAAGCACGCTTAACAGCGGAGTTCTGATGGGATTCGATGCATCAGTATTACTGTGATCACCACCATTTAATTCTTCCAGACCAATTATTTTATTGAGAGTACATGACCGCTAAGTCGCACATACAACGCATCAGTTCTAAGGAGGTCACAAGTTCGGTATGGACAGCTCGGAAGCAGCGAGCTCAGCGTACGTTGCAAACGGTAGCTCGAGGAACTTTCGTGCCTCCTGCCTCCAGGAAGCCTTTATGAGGGCATTTTGGTAATCTTAAATAAACATGGCCTGAAGCCCTGATTTGGATGCTTTTTCTCAGTCTCGGTCAAGTCCCATCCAATGCCCACTACCAATGAAACAAGAAAGATCGGAGATGTTAAAAAAGGAAAAAATAACAAAAAAGGGAGCAACACGAGGACTTCCCAGAAGGTCACCCGTCCTAGTACTACTCTCAACCAAGCACCCTTCACTGTGGAGTTCTGAAGGGATCCAGTGCATTAGCGCTGGTATCATCTCACCCATTGGATTCATGCGGAACAAATGTTTTATTGCGTGTACGCGACCGTTAAGGAGCGCATACATCGCATCAATTCTAAAGAGGTTACAAGTTCGATACGGACAGCTTGGAAGCGGTGAACCAAGCATGCCTTATCGACGGTAGGTCAACCACCTTCACCGCCCCGTGCCAGCAAGGACTTTCGTTCACATGTTGCTCTTAAAAAAGGCCTCTAAACTACCTTTTAGCGTCAAGAACTGTTGAAAAGGACAACCCAATAATTTTAAGTAACCATGGCTGGAAGGCTTGATTTGGATGCTTTTTTTTCATCTTGGTTAGATCTTATCCAATGCCCACCACAACTAAAACAAAAACGAACGGGGATGTTAAAAAAAGAAAGAAAACAACAAAAAATGGGCGCAACAATGGGACTTGCCAGGAGGTCATCCATCCCAGTACAACTCTTGCCCAAGCACGCTTAACTACATGTTCTGATTGGAGCCGGTGCATTAGTACTGGTATGATTGTGCCCGTTGGATTCTTGCAGAACAAATGTTTTATTGAGAGTATGCAACTGCTAGGTCGCGCATACACATCGTCAATTCTAAAGAGGTCGCAAGTTCGGAACGGACAGCTCGCAGGCGGCGACCTAAGCGTGCATTACGGACGGTAGGGCGACTAACTTCACGGCCCCATGCCAGCATGTGGTTTCATCCATGTGTTGCTCTAAAAAAGGCCTCTAAACTGGTTTTTGGGTCTTGTAGGCATTTATAGGGGTATTTTGGTCATTTCGAGTAAACATGGCCGCAGGGTCTGATTTGGATTCTTTTTCTTCGTCTTGGTGAGGTCTCATCCAATGCCCACCACTAACGAAACAAGAAAGATCACAGATGTTAAAGAAGAGAAAAGACAACAAAGAACGGGTGCAACACGAGGACTTTCAAGGAGGTCACCCATCAAAGTACTGCTATCCCCCAAGCATGCTTGAATGTGGAGTTCTGATGGGATCCCGTGCATTAGAGCTGGTATCATCACACCTGTTGGATTATTGTGGAAAAAATATTTTATTGAGAGTATGCGACCGTTAAGTCGCGCATAAGGTGCATCAGTTCTAAAGAGGTTGCAAGTTCGGAACGGACAGCTCGTAAGCGGCGAGCTAAGCGTGCGTTACTGATGATATTGCGACCATCTTCACTGGCTTGTGCCAGCACGTGGATTCGTCCGTGTGTTGCTCTCAAAAAGGGCCTCTAAATTGATTTTTAGGCCCAGGAACCGTTTATAACGGCATTTTGGTGATTTCTTCACCATGGTCATGTCTCATCCAACGGCCACCACAAACGAAACAAGAAACATCGGAGATGTTAAAAAAGAAAAAAAAACCAAAAAAGGGGTGCAACACCAGGACTTCCCAGAAGGTCATCCATCCTAGCACTACTCTCGCCCAAGCACGCTTAACTGCGGGTTTCTGATGGATACGGTGCATTAGTGCTGGTATGATCGCACCCATTGGATTCTTGCAGAACAAATGTTTTATTGAGAGTACGCGACCTCTAATTCGCGAGCGCAAGTTTGGTACGGACAGCTCGGAAGGAGCGAGCTAAGCGTGCATTACAGACTGTAGTGCGACCGCCTTCACCATCCCATGCCAGCATAGGTTTCGTCCATCTCTAAAAAGGGTCACTAAACCAGATTTTAGGTCCAGGAAGCACTTATCAGGGCATTTTGGTAATTTCTTCGCCTTGGTCAGGTCTCATCCAACGCCCACCACAAACAAAACAAGAAAGATCGGAGATTTTTAAAAAGAGAAAACAAGAAAAACAGGGTGCAACACAAGGACTGCCTAGGAGGTCACCCATCATAGTACAACTCGCCCCCAAGCATGCTTAACTGCGGAGTCCCGATGGGATTCGGTGCATTAGTACTACTATGATCACCCCCATTGGATTCTCTCGGAACAAGTTCTTTATTGAGAGTACGCGAACGCTAAGTCGCGCATACAACGCATCAGTTCTAAGGAGGTCATAAGTTCGGTATGGACCGCTCGGAAGTGGCGAGCTAAGCTTGCGTTGTAGATGGTAGCTCAAGGAACTTCGCGCCTCTTGCCGGCATGGGATTTCTTCCGTATGTTGCTCTGAAAAAGGGCCTCTAAACTGGTTTCAACGCCAGGAAGCATTTATAAGGGCATTTTGCTAATTTCGAGTAAACGTAGCCGAAAGCCCTGATTTGGATTCTTTTTCCTCATCTCGATCAAGTCTCATCCAGCGCCCAGTGCAAATGAAACAAGAGAGATCGAAGATGTTAAAAAAGGAAAAAAATAACAAAAAAAGGGTGCAACAGGAGGACTTCCCAGGAGGTCACCCGTCCTAGCACTACTCTCGCCCAAGCACGCTTAACTGTAGAGTTTTAAAGGGATCCGGTGCATTAGTGCCAGTATCGCCTGAGCCATTAGATTGATACGGAATAAATGTTTTATTGAGCAATGCGACCGCTAAGGCGTGCATGCAGTGCATTAGTTCTAAAGAGGTTGCAAGTTCAGTACGGACAGCAAAGCAGTGAGCCAAGCGTGCGTTACCAGTGGGAGGTCGACCACCCTCGTTGCCCCGTGCCAGCATGGAGTTTCGTCCGTGTGTTACTCTTAAAAAAGGCCTCTAAGCTAGTTTTTAGGGTCAGGAACCATTTAAAAGGGCAACCCAATACTTTCAAGCAACCACGGCCTGAAAGCTTGATTTAGATGCTTTTTTTGGGTCTTGGTCAGGTCTTATCCAGTGCCCACCACAAATAAAACAAAAAAGATCGGGGATGTCATAAAAAGAAAGAAAACAACAAAAAAAGAGGTACAATAAGAGGACTTTCCAGGAGGTCATCCATCGTAGCACTGCTCTCGCCTAAGCATGCTCAACCACGCGTTCTGATGGGAGCCGGTGCATTAGTATTGGTATGATCGTACCCGATTGCGGAACAAATGTTTTATTGAGAGTACGCGACTGCTAAGTCACGCATACACAGCGTCAAGTCTAAAGAGGTCGCAAGTTCGGAACGGACAGCTCGGAGGCGGTGACCTACGCGTGCATCACGGACGGTAATGGGACCAAATTCACGGCCCCGTGCAGCAAGTGCTTTCACCCGTGTATTGCTCTAAAAAAGGGCCTCTAAACTGGTTTTGCGGTCTAGTAAGTGTTTATAGGGGTATCTTGGTTATTTCGAGTAAACATGGCCGGAGGGCCTGATTTGGATTATTTTTCTTCGTCTTAGCCAGGTCTCATCTAACGCACACCACCAATGAAACAAGAAAGATCAGAGATGTTAAAGAAGAAAAAAGGCAACAAAGAAGGGGTGCAACACGAGGACTTTTAAGGAGGTCACCCATCAAAGTACTAATATTCCCCAAGCATGCTTAACTACGGAGTTCTATTGGAATCCGATACATTAGTGCTGGTTTCATCACACCCGTTAGATTCTTATGGAACAAATGTTTTATTGAGAGTGCACGACCGCTAAGACGTGCATACAGTGCATCAGTTCTAAAGAGGTCGTAAGTTCAGTACAGACAGCTCGGAAGCGACGAGCCAAGCGTGCGTGCCAGTATGGAGTTTGGTCTGCGTGTTGCTGTTAAAAAAGGCCTCCGAACTAGTTTTTAGGGTCAGGAACCGTATAAAAGGGCAACCCAATAATTTCGATTAACCATGGCCGGAAGGCTTGATTTGGATGCTTTTTTTCATCTTGGTTAGGTCTTATCCAATGCTCACCATAAATAAAACAAAAGTGATTGGGAATGTTAAAAAAAGAAAGAAAAAAACAAAAAATGGGTGCAACAAGAGGACTTTCTAGGAGGTCACCCATCCTAGTACTACTCTTGCCCAAGCATGCTTAACTACGGGTTCTGATGGGAGCCGGTGCATTACTACTGGTATGATCGTACCTATTGGATTCTTGCAGAACAAATGTTTTATTTAGAGTACGCGACCGCTAAGTCGCGCATACACAGCGTCAAGCCTAAAGGGGTCGCAAGTTCGGAACAGATAGCTCGGAGGCGGCGACCTCAGCGTGCATTACGGATGATAGTACGACCAACTTCACGGCCCTGTGCCAGCATGTGGTTTCATCCGTGTGTTGCCCTAAAACAGGGCCTCTAAACTGGTTGTTGGGTCTAGTAGGCATTTAAAGGGGTATTTTGATCATTTCGAGTAAACATGGCCGATGGGCCTGATTTGGATTCTTTTTCTTCGTCTTGGCCATGTCTCATCCAACGCCCACCACTAATGAAACAAGAAAGACCAGAGATGTTAAAGAAGAAAAAAGACAACAAAGAAGGGGTGCAGCATGTCAAGGTGGTCATCCATCAAAGTACTAATATTCCTCAAGCACGCTTGACTGCGAAGTTCTATTGGGATACGGTGCATTGGTGCTGGTATCATCGCACCCGTTGGACTCTTGCGGAACAAATGTTTTATTGAGAGTACACGACCGTTAAGTCGCACATACAATGCATCAGGTCGCAAGTTCGGTACGGACAACTTGGAAGCAGCGAGCTAAGCGGGCGTTATGGACGGTAATGTGACCACCTTTAGTGGTTCGTGCCAGCATGTGGTTTCATCCTTGTGTTGCTCTAAAAAAGGGCTCTAAATTGGTTTTTGGGTTCAGTCGGCGTTTATAAGGACATTTTGGTAACTTCCAGTAAACATGGCCGGCGGCTGGATGGTTTTTCTTCATCGTGGTCAATTCACATCTAACGCCCACTACAAATGAAACAAGAAAGATCGGAGAAGTTAAAAAAAAAAACAACAAAAAAGGGGTGCAACACGAGGACTTCCCAGGAGGTCACCCATCCTAGTACTACTCCTAACTACAGAGTTCTGATGGGATCCGGTGCATAAGTGTTGGTATGATCGCATTCATTGGATTTTTGTGGAATAAATGTTTTATTGGGAATACGCGACTGCTAAGGAGCGTGTAATGCGCATCCGTTCTACAGATGTCACAAGTTCGGTATGGACAGCTCGGAAATGGCAAGCCAAGCATACGTTACCGGTAGCAGGTCGGCCACCTTTACCAACCCATGCCAGCATAGGGTTTTGTCCATGCATTGCTCTGAAAAAGGGCATTTGAACTGGTTTTTAGGGTCAAGAAGCATTTAAAAGGGCAACCCAATAATTCGAGTAACCATGGCCGGAAGGCTTGATTTGGATGCTTTTTTCCGTCTTGGTTAGGTCTCATCCAATGCCCACCACAAATAAAACAAAAAAAAATGGGAACGTTAAAAAGAGAGAAAATAACAAAAAAGGGGTGCAATAAGAGGACTTTCCAAGAGGTTACCCATCCTATTACTACTCTCGCTCAAGCACGCTCAACTATGGACTTCTGACTGGATCCAGTGCATTAGTGCTACTATGATCGAAAAAATTGGATTCTCGCGGAACAAATATTTTGTAGAGAGTACGAGACCTCTAAGTAGGGCATACAACGCATCACTTCTAAAGAGGTCGCAAGTTCAATACGGACAACTCGGAAGCAGCGAGGTAAGCGTGTGTTACGGACAGTAGTGCGACTCCCTTCCCCACCCTGTGCTAACACGGGGTTTCGTCTGTGTGCTCCTCTAAAAAAGGCTCTCTAAACTAGATTTTAGGTCTAGGAAGCATTTATAAGGGCATTTTGGTAATGTCTTCGCCATGCTAGTGTCTCATCCAACGCCCACACAATTAAAACAAGAAACATTGGAGATGCTAAAAAAAAAAAAAAACCAAAAAAAGGGTGCACCACCAGGACTTCCCAAAAATGTGACCCATCTTAGCACTACTCTCGCCCTAGCATGCTTAGCTGCAGAGTTCTGATGGGAACCAGTGCATTAGTACTGGTATGATCGCAGCCGTTGAATTCTTGCGGAACAAATGTTTTATTGACAATACGAGATTGCTAAGTTGTGCATATAACGCATCAGTTCTAAATAGTTCGCAAGTTCGGAATGAATAGTTCGGAGGTGGCGACCTAAGCGTGCATTGCGGACGGCAGTGAGACCAGCTTCACCAACTTCTGCCAACATGTGGTTTCATCCGTGTATTGCTCTAAAAAAGGGCCTCTGAACTGCCTTTTAGGTCCAAGAACCGTTTATAATGGCATTTTGGTAATTTCTTCGCCATGGTCATGTCTCATCCAACGCCCACCACAAACGAAACAACAAACATCGGAGATGTTAAAAAAGAAAAAAACCAAAAAAGGGGTGCAACACCTGGACTTCCTAGAAGATCACCCATCCTGGCGCTACTCTCACCCAAGCACACTTAACTGCTGAGTTTGAATGGGATCCGGTTTATTGGTGCTCATATGATCGCACCCATTGGATTCTTGCAGAACAAAGGTTTTGTTGAGAGTACGTGACCTTTAAGTCGTGAACATAAGTTCAGTACGGACAGCTCGGAAGTGGCGAGCTAAGCGTGCATTAGGACGGTAGTGTGACCACTATCACCACCCCATGCCAGCATGGAGTTTCGTCTGCCTGTAGCTCTAAAAAAGGGTCTCTAAATTGGATTTTAGGTCCAGGAAGCACTTGTAAGGACATTTTGGTAACTTCCTCAGTTTGGTTAGGTCTCATCCAACGCCCACCATAGATGAAACAAGAAACATCGGACATGTTAAAAAAGAAGAAAACAAAAAAAAGGGGTGCACACTAGGACTTCCCAGAAGGTCACCCATCCTCGCATGACTCTCGCCGTAGCACACTCAACTCCAGTGCTTTGATGGGAGCCGGTGCATTACTACTAGTATGATCGCACCCCTTGGATTCTAGCGGAACAAATTAAAAAATTAAAAAAAAAACAACAAAAAAGGGTGCAACACGAGGACTTCTCAGGAGGTCACCCATCATAGCACTACTCTCGCCCAAACACGCTTAATAGCGGAGTTCTGATGCGATCCGGTGCATTAGTACTGGTGTGATGACACCCATTAGATTCTTCTGGAACAAATGTTTAATCAAGAGTACACGACCGCTAAGTCGCGCATACAGTGTACCAGTTCTAAGGAGGTCGCAAGTTCGGTACTGGCAGCTCAAAAGCGGCAACCAAAGAGTGCATTGCGGATAGTAGCTCGAGGACCTTCATGCCTCGTGCCAGCATGGGGTTTCGCCTGTGTGCTACTCCTAAAAAGGGCCTCTAAACTAGTTATCAGCGCCAAGAAGCGCTTATAAGTTTATTTTTATAATTTCGAGTAAACATGGCCGGAAGCCGTGATTTAGATGCTTTTTCTTCGTCTCGATGAAGTCTCAGCCAACTGCCACTACAAATGAAACAAGAAAGATCGGAGATGTTAAAAAAAGAAAAAAAACAACAAAAAAGGGGTGCAATACGAGGACTTCCCAGGAGGTCACCCGTCCTAGCACTACTCTCGCCCAAGCATGCTTAACTATCGAGTTCTTATAGGATCCGGTGCGTTAGTGCTTATATCGTCGCACCCATTGGATTCATGCAGAACAAATGTTTTATTGAGCGTACGTAACTGCTAAGGCGTGCATACAGCGCATCAGTTCTAAAGAGGTTGCATGTTTGGTACGGAAAGCTCAGAAGCAGCAAGCCAGGCATGCGTCACCGGTGGTAGGTCGACCACCTTCGCCACCCCGTGCCAGCATGGGGTTTCGTCCGTGTGTTGCTCTTAAAAAAGACCTCCAAACTGGTTTTTAGGGCAAGGAAGCATTTAAAAGGGCGACCTAATAATTTCGAGTAACCATGGCCGGAAGGCTTGATTTGGATGCTTTTTCTTCATCTTGGTCAGGTCTTATCCAATGCCCACCACAAACAAAACAAAAAAGATCGGGCATGTTCAAAAAAAGAAAGAAAACAATAAAAAAGGGGTGCGACAAGAGGACTTCCTAGGAGGTCGCCCATCCTACTACTACTCTCGCCCAAGCACGCTTAACTACGGAGTTCTGATAGGATTCGATGCATTAGTGCTGGTATGATCGCACCCCTTGGATTCTTGCAGAGCAAATGCTTCATTAAGAGTACGTGGCCGCTAAGTCATGCGTACAGTGCATCACTTCTAAACAGGTCGCATGTTCAGTATTGACAGCTCCGAAGCGGCGAGCAAAGCGTGCGTTACGGACAGTAGTGTGACTGCCTTCACCACCCCGTGGCAGCATAGGGTTTTGTCTGGGTGTTGCTGTAAAGAAAGGTCTCTAAACTAGATTTTTGGTCCAAGAAGCATTTATAAGGGCATTTTGGTAATTTCCTCGTCTTGGCCGGTTCTTTTCCAACGCCCACCACAAATGAAACAAGAAATATCGGAGATGTTAGAAAAGAAAAATAAAAGAACAAAAAGGGATGCAACATGAGTACTTCTCAGGAGGCCACCCATCATAGTACTACTCTCCCCCAAGCACACTTGATTGTGGAGTTCTATTGGGATCCAGTGCATTAGTGTTGGTATCATTGTGCCCATTGGATTCTTACGGAACAAATGCTTTATTGAGAGTATGCTACCACTAAGTCGTGCACACAGTGCATCAGTTCGAAAGAGGCCGCTAGTTCAGAATGGATAGCTCGGAAGCGGCGAGCTGGGCGTGCATTACGGACGATAGTGCAACCACCTTCACCGGCTCATGCCAGCATTTAGTTTCATCTGTTTGTTGCTCTAAAAAAGGGCCTCTAAATTGCTTTTTAGGTCCAGCAAGCGTTTATAAGGGATTTTGGTAATTTCGAGTAAACATGGCCAGAGGTCTCATCCAACATCCACCACAAATGAAACAAGAAAGATCGGAGATTTTAAAAAAGAAAAAACAACAAAAAAGGGGGGGAACACAAGGACTTCCCAGGAGGAATTACTGATACTTAGGTCCCTAAGTTCGAGGGTAACTATTTTTAAGCCCATGCCTTTTCAAAACAAATTCTGGAACACCCTATGTTTTCATGTAACTAATTTTTAGGTCCTTTTTCTTATTATTTTAGCCCTTGAACTTTTGAAAATTACAGAATAGTCCCCGAAATAGGAAAACTATGCAAATAAGCTGTTTTTCGGGGTTTTTTCAAGAAATATGTTCGATTAAACTTCTTACTAGTTATCATAATCTACTACTTACATCTTATGTATTATACTTTCTATGGTTATAGACCCACCATGTTTAGCAAAAATAATTAAAACTTAATTAGAGGATTTCGACCGTTACATGAACTTAATCGACACTGGACCCAGGCGTTCCTCTAGCTTCTAGTTTACAGAGATTGCTAATCTCAATCACATCTTTCTTAGATCAGGCATAGCATGGATCTGTTTGGCTTTCTGTCTTAAATCATAATCACTAATCAAGTTCTAAGCATTTTAAAGGATAGTGCGACTATAACTAAGAAATTATAATACTCAAGACATAAGGTTCGATTGAATAACGTTCCCTATTGGGAAGCTTATTTTATTGAAAGTTTGAAAGTGAGAATATTACAATGGAAGGATTGAAGAGGGACTTAAGCTACTAAGATCATCAGAGGTGCTTGCTCATAGAGAAATGGAGAATCCCAACTTCTTTTGTGCTCAAGAATGCTCAAGTGACCGTGTCTTTCCTTAATATTCGACCTCTCTATTTATAGAGGGCTTGGGGTACTCACTGATTTTTCACATGGCTACAGTACTCACTGATTTTTCACATGGCTACAGTATATACTGACGGCTGCCGCACACTGCTTTATCTTACAGGCCATACACTTGTCACAATGGTACAATGATTGGGCAACCATTTTTCAGAATTTTTAATGATGACAAGACGAGCCATCATTGTTGAGATTCTGCATACCTTCATCTCCAATTATATCATCTAGACCATCATTATCTGAATAATCATCAGAATCTTCATCAAATTGCTTAAGATGTTCTGGATCCCATTCCTCAAATAATTCAAGAAGATATTTCTTTCCCTTTTCTGATAAGAATCTTTCAGCTCCAACATCAAAGAAATAATCAAAAATATCTTCCGACACTGCTCCTTCTACCTTCATGTAATCTTTAAACTCATTACCATAAGCGAAAGTAGTGTTTCTACAATGCATTAATATTTTTCCTTATTTAATTAATGCCTAACATTGATGATAAATATTGAAAAATCTAATAGCTATTACTAAAGCAGTATCAGCAATTAATCCTCGTTGTCAAGGAACCCATTCTTGTCATTGACCATTTAGATCGTTGTAATCAACAATCTAAATAAGATAATGGGCTAGTTTGGCTTTGCCATTTTCATATTCAATTACTGCGCCATAAACTTCAAATTTTAGGCATCTGTGAACTGGAACTTTTGTTAGACCATCAAGAGATGTAAGAATCCAATGGATTCTTTTCAACATGCATTGCTGAAATTTGTTAATTTTGAGAAAAATGGGAACTTTGGATCTATTATTTCTATGAAGTAAGGTACCATCCCGTATTCCCAAGCTTTAAAGATAGGGTCACTTAAAGAATATGAATTTACCGAAAACTAACACTACCAACTCCAAACTTATCGGAAAAGTAGACTATTGTACCCCAAGATTCTTAAATATCATAAGAATAATGATGATAAAAGTCGATGCAGGCTGCATACTACTCATTGAACTATTTTTCTCGAATATGAGAACTTATTTTTTCTTGGATATCATAAGGACACTGTAGGTAATTAACTTGTAACTCTAGAAGGGAAAATCTTTGGGTTATTATGTAGGCAGTGGAGAGCGGACCAAAATGTGATGTACTTTTTGTATGGAATTCTAGGTTTTCAATAAGAACTCTAGCAGAAGAAGTAACCTGTTCTAGTAGGAATGGAATTTCATTATAGATTTCTTCCTTTTCTGGGAGGACGTCTGCTGTGATAATCACTATTGGCGAGGTCTTGAGTTAGACTATATGCTAGAGAGTTCTCCAATCCCTATATATGTTCAATAAAGAAGAAAAACTAGTTAAGTCATAATTGCCAACACAGGAGTCGCCCTTGCGCTTGCATATTTGATAAATTCTTATTCACAAAACCCGGTATTTCTTTGCTATCAGTTCACACAATAAAAGGCTTTAGGGCTAAAAAGATTAGAAAATTGTCAATTCCCCTTATGACTACGAGCATTTCTTTTTCCATTATGGGATAGTTGCATTCTGCTTAATTAAAACTTCCACTGCAATATTTGCAGAGTTTTTCTTCTTCTTTGATTTTGAGTATTCTTTGATTTTGAGTATCGCACTCTAGTGCTTATTATTGACATCTGTCTCAAGAATCAAATCTTCTCCTTCATTACGTATATTAAGAACAGGAAGATTTGTACACATATTTTTGAAGTTCTGGACAATCTTTGTGTCGTTAGTGGTGCATGTCTAACTCACATCTTTCTTGAGTTTTTACTGCAATAGTTTTCTTAACTTAGCCAAATCTTTAATGAAATCTGAGGCATAGGTAAGGCATCCAAGGAATCTTTCCAATTGCTTCTTATCTTCAATCATTTCAGGAAAATTTTCTATTTTTTTAGAATATGTTTTTGTAAAATGATTTGTCCAGCTTTTATCTCTAGTTCTAGAACTCAATTTCTTGTTTGGCATAAATGCACTTGTTCTTTCCAAGTATAATACCATGGTCAATGCATCTTTGGGTGATAACTAAGACATCATCTTTGTATTATTCTATGGTTTTGGAAAAGACAAGGATATCATCATTGTAAACCAAAACACAATGATTAAGTTCTTTAAAGATGTTATCCATTCTTCTTTGGAACATTTAAGGCGTATTTTTAAGACCAAACAGCATTACTATCCACTCATAATATTCTTGTGGGGCACTAAATGCCATAAAAGGAATACTTTCCTCATCCATTTTTATCTACCAATAACTGCTTTTGCAATCCATTTTCGAGAACCAAGGGGCTCTTTGAATTCTGTTGAAATGGACCATTTTGTTAGGAATGTAGTAACCATCAAACACAGTATTATCATTAAGCTTTTCATAATTGATGACCATTTTAGCTTTTCCTCTTTTTTCTTCAGCATGATTTCTTACCATCAAGGCGAGACTGGTGTGAGGACTCTTGCTATTCCTGATTAATCCTTTGTCCAGAAGTTCTTTGATTTGCTTATTAAGCTCTTGGATGTCCTGGTGTGTAGTATTGGGATTTAACAAAGCGATTTTGGCAATTATTTTATCTTTATCCCAAAATTTTAGAGGATTATCAAAGTAGAGTTCTTTGTATATTTTTCTTGTTGTTCAACAACCTGTTCTTTAATAGATAACTCAAGTAATGAGATTGTCAGTGCTACTTCTCATTGTGCAGGCATTACTTTCTGACCACACTGGCTGCGTGTAAACTCAATCTTTTGATGAATGTAAGCCTTACTCATTATTTTAATAGGCACTGAGTGACCATTAATTGTGAATATTATCTGGTTCACAGTTTGTGTGTATGGGGAATATAATCTTTGAGAAGTATTTCCAATAATCATATCATGAGAGGATTGATCAGTAGCTCATGGAACTGGTATAATATATTGGACTCCTCCTAATTCTATCGATAACCCTTCTACTGCCTCATTACGACTCATAATGCTATTGTAAGCTATCCTTACTTGTAAAGAATTTTTCGCTTGCGTCCACATAAATTCTAGAAATAATGATCTTTTCCCAAAGCATACAAAACATCCACTATCTATGTGAGTACACAATTCATATTTATTATACCCATCTGAACAGACCTTTATTCCAATATAGATGCTATTAGGATTTGCATTAGCAGCTTCATAGCATATTTTCATAGTCATATTTTTGATTAATTCATCTTCATAAATTGGTTCACTTACAGTTCTTGTTTTATACCCAATGACCTTTCTATCTAGTCTCATACTTCGGTCTCCACTAGGTCCGCAGACTCAAAACTCATTCTACTCATTTCACTGGTCATACTAATTGAATCATCTTCTTCAAACTCTTCTTCAGCCGATGAAGATCTTTCTCACCAATCAAATATTGTACTCATGCTTCTTAATAATTGGGGTTTAATGGTAATTTTACCCTCCTTATCAATTTTTATTACATTGTTCTTATTGATCTTTGTAGGGTTGACAAAGCTAGATATCCATGGACAATCAATTTTTATCTCCGGAGGATTAGATTTAATCCTTTGAATCTTTTGCATAGGGGTAGGACTTTCAAATTTTTCTACCTCTATTATTGTTACCTTCATCTTTGGTTCTATCGTATCATCTAATTGTTGATAATTTTTCAGAATATCCTCAATGGATACTCTCCTCTTTTCATATTCATTCCAATTGTTTTTATCTTAAGAGATAAGAAGTGTTTAGCAAATTCGTCCTTTAGACTCATATAACATCCCGGTCGGCAGTTGAATCCCATTGACCCATTACATAAATTAGTCTTTATCCCTTTGATAATTTGATTATTAAATTTGGTATGCCTAATATCACAGAACAAAGCATATAGATCAATATCTTTTTCAAATTATTGTAATAGAGTGATTTGAACTTGGACATTTTCGACATGGATATACCTATACTTTCTATCTTTATTATGTTTAAGGATATTTTTCCAATTAATGAGATTAACTACTCCAACATCATACTCATAATCCTTTATCTTCATATCTCTTTCCATCATTTCACATACATATTTGCTATTTAATTGAAAGATGGACTTTTTATAGAGCATGTCTTTTTGGATTATGGAAAGGACAGAATCTGCTTTGACATCTTTGTTTTCATTGTCTACGACAAACTCCTCTCCTTAAAGATCACCAAGACTAATCGAGCTATTTTCCATCATATGACTTGTTTCTTCGTAATCACTTTCTTCATATTCATTGTCTAATATAATTTCAACAACTCCTTTGTTGTTACTTAAGGCTAGGTTTAATGCCTCATCTTCACTAAGCTCAACATAATCTAGGCTTCCCAAGGTTCAATAAGCTTGTTATTCTTCCTATTTTTGCATTCATTAGTATAATGTCCTACTTCTCCGCATGCCTAGCATTTGCAGTTGTTTTTCATGCAGGACAATTAGCGACTTTCCCAAAAAATCTTCGTTGGGCTTGGTTTGTTATAATATTTTCTTCTATATTTCTCTCCCATTTGCTTGTTAAAACTCTTTTTCTTATAGAATTTTCTTTTCCTTCTGTTTTTAGGGTCTTTTCCCTATTGATGAGGTGAATCCTAGCAAGTTAGAAATTGCTTCTTAGTTTTCTTCTGCTTTTGGAGATCAAGACATTGCTCATTGACCCATTTTTATAAATAAGAGATTCTTAACCCAAGGGTATCAATGACATATGCTCTTTCGAGCCATGCAATATATTTTGTATTAATTATGGAATTTATAGAATATGGCAGTTTGTCATGAAACATACCCAGATTGGTTTCATTTTGCCCATTTTTATAATAACATTGACTAAATTCAACAATATAATTTTCTAGATGTCCCATATCACACAATTCTGTGTTATTAATCCTTCCTTGTCATTCCCTTCCTTTTTGTTCAGAATAAAGTTTGGCTCCCATGAATTTGGCTTCAATTTCCTTCCATAAAGTTCTGAACATAGCAACTGATGTTTCCATCATTCTTAGTGTATTTTTACCTTCTTCACTTAATGAATCATACCAATCAGCTATAGTGCCAGAAAAACTATGTTCAATATAATTTAGGAAATTTACAGCAGTCCATGTAGTGCTTAGGTTTAAGATACTATTCATTCCTCTTTTCCAGTGCTCAAATATTTCTTCTCTATTACGAGCTCCATCTATATTTAAGATATACCCAATTTGGCTAATTGGGATAAGGTCAATTTCTTCAAAAGTTGTAGTTCCTTGGGACAAACCTAAATGAAAAATTGATTGTATGTCCTGCTGGAACATATATAGATATTAGAAAATGAGTATTTCTTCTAGAAGGTTCACCAAATTTTTCAGGCATAGAAATGACATTGTTAACTAGATTGGTGTCTGCTTCACCTAAGTGGAATTCTTCTCCAATCTCATTAATCTCATTTTTAGCAGTCATTTTTCCATATTTTTTATCCAATTTTCTTCTAATTTCTTCTAATGGTAGCACATTGAGATCTTCTAATTTAATCAGATTCATCTACTGATATATTTCTTCTTCTAATTCGATATTATTGATCTGTTCATTATCATCAGACAAAATGTCATATTTATCACTTATTGCGTCCATGATCTTGTTTAATTCTTCTGGATATTGTTCTTTGTCGAACATGTTTTGTAGCTCTTCAAGAGTATATTACTTATACTCCATCTTCTTTTTATGCCTTTTCGGACGATTTTTCTCCTGATTTTTCTCCTATTTCTTTTTGGGTTTTTATTTCTTGCAAAGGAAATAGATTCTTATTTTGTTAGTTTTAGAAAGGATATTTATGCCGAAATAGAGTATTAGCACTTGGAGTAGACTTTCCGCTATGCCTAACTTCGTTAACTAGAGAAAGGTAAATTACAGATAATTATTTTTTATGCTCCTTAACTTCAGTCTTAATTTTAGCTAATTCTGCTTTTAATTCCAAAACTGTATCAGTAATATAGTTTAACTAAGGAGATATTGGTGAAAAACCCTCTACTGAATGCACAATATGAGATTTGATCCAGGGTAAGCAGGTGATAATTCGAGCATTAATTACATTTAATTAGCTTAATTAATTATTAATTAGCTTAACTATCTCAATTATTTTGGTCATGTGGCTCTTATACCAGTTGAAAGAGGACTTCGAATAGTACTAGTGGGCAAAATATCACAAACACAAATTTAGATTTTTCGAAAGTAGATTTTCAAGGATTTGGGCAAAATGTACAAATATGGAAAGTTGTGGTGTGCTTTTTAACTTAGAACAGTAGCTGGGTCTTGAAAATAGCTCAAATAAGATTTTGAGGCTCCTTTCTGTTAGTTACCTCAAAAGACAAGTTACCTTATATTTAGTTTTAAAAATTGGAGGTCCTTAAAATAGTTTACAGTTAACTGAGGGTACCGCTGTGCAGTTTATTCTACCAGGGGGTCACCTATCATAGTACTAATCTCCCCAAGGACGCTTGATTGCAGAGCTCTAATAGGATCCGGTGCATTAGTGCTGGTGTGATCAAATCCATTGGTTTCTTGCAGAACAAATGTTGCATTGAGAGTACGCGACTGCTAAGTCGCGCATAAAGTGCATCAGTTCTAAGAGGCTGGAAGTTCGGCACGGATAGCTCGGAAGGAGCGAGCCAAGTGTGCCTTGCCAGTGGTAGGACGACCACCTTCACTGACCCGTGCCAACATAGGGTGTCGTCCATGTGTTACTCTAAAAAAGGGACTCTGAACTAGCTTTTACGGTCAAGAAGCATTTAGAAGGGCAAACCCAATAATTTCGGGTGACAATGGCTGGAAGGCCTGATTTGGATGCTTTTTCCTCGTCTTGGTCAAGTCTTAATCAATGCCCACCACAAATGAAACAAGGAAGGTTGAGGATGTTAAAAAAGAAAGAAAATAACAAAAAAGGGGTGCAATAGGAGGACTTCTCAGGAAGTCAACTATCCTAATCCTACTCTCACCGGAGCACGCTTAAGTGTGGGGTTCTGATGGGATCAGGTGCATTAGTGCTACTATGATTACACCCATTACATTCCTGCGGAACAAATGTTTTATTAAGAGTATGCGACTGCTCAGTCACGCATGAAGCTCATCACTTCTAAAGAGGTCGCAAGTTCAATATGGACAGCCCAGAAGCAGCGAGCTAAGCATTCGTTACGGATGGTAGTGCGACCACCTTCACCGGCCCATGCCAAGATGGGGTATCGTCCATGTGTTGCTCTAAAAAAGGGGTCTCTACACTTGATTTTAGGTCTTGGAACCATTCCTAAAGGCATTTTGGTAATTTCTTTGCCTTGATCAGGTCTCCTCCAACACTCACCACCAACGAAATAAGAAACACCGGAGATGCTTCAAAAGAAATAAAACAAGAAAAGAGGTGCAACACCGGGACTTCCCAGAAAGTCACCAATCCTAGCACTACTCTCGCCCTAGCACACTTAACTACAGAGTTCTGATGGGAATTGGTGCATTAGTACTGGTATGATTGGATTCTTACGGAATAAATATTTTATTGAGAGTACGCGACCGCTAAGACACACATACAACGGATCAGTTCTGAAGAGGTTGCAAGTTTGGAATAGACAGCTCGGAGGCAGCGAGCTAAGCGTGTATTACGGACGGTAGCGCGACCACCTTCACCGCCACGTGCCAGCATGTGGTTTTGTATGTGTGTTGCTCCAAAAAAGGGCTGCTAAACTAGTTTTTAGGTCCAGTAAGTGTTCGTAGGGGTATTTTGATCATTTCAAGGAAACATGGCCGGAGGACCTAATTTGGATGTTTTTTCTTCGTCTTGACCAGTCCCATGCAACGCCCACCACATATGAAACAAGAAAGATCTGAGATGTTAAAAAACAAAAAAACAACAAGACAGGGTGCAGCACGAGCACATCCAAGGTGGCCACCCATCATAGTACTACTCTTCCCCAAGCACGCTTGATTGTGGAGTTCCATTGGGATCCGTGCACTAGTACTGGTATCATTACACCCATTGGATTCTTGCAGAACAAATGTTTTATTAAGAGTACCCGACCGCTGTGTCGCGCATACAGCACATCAGTTCTAAAGAGGTCGCAAGTTCGGAACAGATAGCTTGGAGGCGGCATGTGTTTTCGCCCTTGCGTTGCTCAAGAAAAGGGCATCTGAATTGGTTTTTAGATCCAGTAAGCATTTGTTGGGGTATTTTGGTCATTTCGAGTAAGCATCACTGGAGGGCTTGATTTGGATGCTTTTTATTCGTCTTGGTCAGGTCTCATCCAACGCCGCCACAGATGAAACAAGAAAGACTGGAGATGCTGGAAAAGGAAAAAAAAAAAAACAAAAGAAGGGTTGCAACACTGGACTTCCCAGGTGGTTAACCATCATAGTACTACTCTCACCTAAGCACGCTTAACTGCGGAGTTCTGAAGGGATCCGGTGTACTAGTACTAGTGTGATTACACCCTTTGGATTCTCCCGGAACAAATGTATTATTGATAGTGCACGACCGCTAAGTCGTGCATAAAGCGCATTAGTTCTAAGGAGGTCGCAAGTTCGGTACAAACAGCTCGGAAGCGGCGACCTAAGCATGCGTTGTTGACAGTAGCTCGAGGACCTTCACACCTCGTGCCAGCATGGGGTTTCGTCCGTGTGTTGCTCTTAAAAAGGGCCTCTAAACTGGTTTTCAGTGCCAGGAACCGTTTGTAAAGGCATTTTGGTAATTTCGAGTAGACATGGCTGGAAGCCCTGATTTGGATGCGTTTTATTCGTCTCAGTCAAGTCGCATCCAACGCCCATTACAGATGAAACAAGAAAGTTCGGAGATGTTGAAAAAGGAAAAAAACAACAAAAAAGGGGCGCACCACGAGGACTTCCCAAGAGGTCACCCCATCTTAGTACTACTCTCACCCAAGCACGCTTAACTGTGGAATTCTGATGGGATCGGATGCATTGGTGCTGGCATCATTGCACCCATTACATTCATGCGGAACAAATGTTTTATTGAAGGTACGCAACCGCTGAGTCGTGCATACAGCGCATTAGTTCTAAAAAGGTCGCAAGTTAGGAATGGACAGCTCGTAAACGGTGAGCTAAACGTGCATTACAGACGGTAGTGCGACCACCTTAACCAGCTCGTGCGAGCATGTGGTTTCGTCTATTTATTGCTCTAAAAATGCACCTCTAAACTGGTTTTTAGGTCTAGGAACCGTTTATAAGGGCATTTTGGTGATTTCTTCGCCATGATCATGTCTCATCCAACGCTCACCACAAATGAAAGAACAAACATTGGAGATGTTAAAAAAGAGAAAACCAAAAAACAGGATGCAACACTAGGACTTCCCAGAGGGTCACCCATCCTTGCACTACTCTCACCCAAGCACGCTTAACTGGGGAGTTCAGATGGGATCTGGTTCATTGGTGCTGGTATGATCGCACCCGTTGGATTCTTGCGGAATAAATGCTTTATTGACAGCCTCTAAGTTGCGAACACAAGTTCAGTGCGGATAGCTCGGATGCGGCGAGCTAAGCATGCATTACGGACGGTAGTGCGACCGCCATCACCACCCCCTACTAGCATGGGGTTCGTCCGCCTATTGCTCTAAAAAAGGGTCTCTAAACTGGGGCATTTTGGTAATTTCATCACCTTGGTCAGGTATCATCCAACGCCCACCACAATTAAACATAAAACATCGGACATGTTAAAAAATAAAAAAGCAAAAAAAAGGGGTGCACACTAGGACTTCCTAGAAGGTCACCCATCCTAGCACGACTCTCGCCGTAGCACACTTAACTGCAGTGTTTTAATGGGAGTGGGTGCATTACTACTAGTATGACCGCACCCATTGGATTCTGGCGGAACAAATGTTTTATTGAGAGTACGCGACCACCAAGTCATGCATAGCATACAGCGCATCAGTTCTAAAAAGGTTGCAAGTTCGGAATTGACTGCTTGGAGGCGGTGGGCTGAGCGTGCATTACAGACTACAGTGCGACCACCCTCATCACCCCGTGTCAGCATATGGCTTCGCCTTTGTGTTGCTGTAAAAATGGGCCTCTAATTTTGTTTTTAGGCCCAGTAAGTGTTTCTAGGGGTATTTTGGTAATTTCGAGTAAACATGGCCGGAGGGGCTGATTTGGATGGTTTTACTTCGTCTTGGTTAGGTCACATCCAACGCCTACCACAAATGAAACAAGAAAGATCAGAGATGTTAAAAAAAAAAAAAACAAAAAAGGGGTGCAACACAAGGACTTCCCAGGAGGTCACCCGTCCGAGCACTATTCTCGCCCAAGCACGCTTAACTGTCGAGTTCTGATGGGATCCGGTGCATTAGTACTGATCTCATTGCACCCATTGGATTCATGCAGAACAAATGTTTTATTGAGCGTACGCAACTGCTAAGGCGTGCATATAGCGCATCAGTTCTAAAGAGGTCGCGAGTTCGGCACGGACAGCTCGGAAGCGGCAAGCCAAGCATGCGTTACTGACAGTAGGTTGGCCATCGTTGCCGCCCCGTGCGAGCATGGGGTTTTGTACACGTGTTACGCATCGAAAGGGCCTCCAAACTGATTTTTAGGGCCATGAAGCGTTTCAAAAGGCAACCCAACAATTTCGAGTAACGATGGCCGAATGGCTTGATTTGGATGCTTTTTCTTCATCTTGGTCAGGTCTTATCCAATGCCCACCATAAATAAAACGAAAAAGATCGGGCATGTTAAAAAAAGAAAGAAAACAACAAAAAAAGGGGTGCGACAAGAGGACTTCCATGGAGTTCGCCCATCCTGGCACTACTCTCGCCCCAGCACGATTAACTACGGAGTTCTGATGGGATCCGGTGCATTAGTGCTGGTATGATCGCACCCCTTGGATTCTTGCAGAGCAAATGGTTCTTTGAGAGTACGTGATCGCTAAGTCATGCATACAGTGCATCACTTCTAAAGAGGTCGCAAGTTCGGTACTGACAGCTCGGAAGCGGCGAGCTAAGCGTGTGTTACGGATGGTAGTGCGCTTGCCTTCACCACCCTGTGCCAGCATAGGGTTTCGTCCATGTGCTGCTCTAAAGACAGGTCTCTAAACTAGATTTTAGGTCCAAGAAGTGTTTATAAGGGCATTTGGCAATTTCCTCGTCTTCGCCAGGTCTCTCCCAATGCCCACTACAAATGAAACAGGAAATATCGGAGATGTTAAAAAAGAAAAAAAAAAACACCAAAAAGGGGTGCAACACGAGGACTTCCCAGGAGGTCACCTATCATAGTACTACTCTCCCCCAAGCACGCTTGATTGTTGAGTTCTGTTAGGATCCAGTGCATTAGTGCTGGTATCATCACGCCCATTAGATTCTTGCAGAACAAATGCTTTATTGGGAGTATCCGACCACTAGGTCACGCATACAGCGTATCAGTTCGAAAGAGGTCGCAAGTTCAAAATGCACAGCTCAGAAGCGGCGAGCTGGCGTGCATTACAGACGATAGTGCAACCACCTTCACCGACTTGTGCCAGCATGTGGTTTTGTCCGTGTGTTGCTCTAAAAAAGGGCCTCTAAACTGGTTTTTAGGTCCAGCAAGCGTTTATAAGGGATTTTGGTAATTTCGAGTAAACATGGCTGAAGGGTTTGATTTTGATGCTGTCACTTCGTCTTGGTGAGGTCTCATCCAATGTCCACCACAAATGAAACAAGAAAGATCGGAGATGTTAAAAAAGAAAAAACAACAAAAAGCGGTGGAACACAAGGACTTCCCAGGAGGAAGTATTGACACTTAGGTCCCTGAGTTCGAGGGTAACTATTTTTAGGTCCCTGCCTTCTTACTTGCCTTCTCAAAACTAATTCTGGGATACCCTATGTTTTCAGACAACTAATTTTTAGGTCCTTTTTCTTATTGTTTTAGACCTTGAACTTTTGAAAATTGCATAATAGTCCATGAAATAGGAAAACAATGCAAATAAGCTGTTTTTCGGGGTTTTTTCAAGAAATGTGTTCGATTAAACTTTGTATAATGATTTTAATGGTACTAGTTATCACAATCTACTACTTATATCTTATATATTATACTTTCTGTCGTTATAGACCTACCATGCTTAGCAAAAATAATTAAAACTTAATTACAAGGTTCGACCCAGGCATTCCTCTAGCTTTCAGTTTACAGAGATTGCTAATCTCAACCACATCTTCCCTAGATCAGGAACAACATAGATTGTTTGGTTTCCTGCCTCAGATCGTAGTCAATGAACAAGTTTAAGCATTTTAAAGGATAGTGAGACTTTAATCAATAAATTATAATATTTAAGACATAAGGTTCGATTGAATAACGTTCCCTATGGGAAACTTATTTTATTAAAAGTTTGAAAGTGGGAATATTACAATGGAAGGATTGAAGAGGGACTTAAGCTACTAAGATTATCAGAGAGGCTTGCTCATAGAAAAATGGAGAATCCTAACTTCTCTTGTGCTCAAGAATGCTCAAATGACTGCGTCCCTTCTCAATATTCGACCTCTCTATTTATAAAGCGTTGGGGGTACTCACTGATTTCTCACATGGCCACAGTACTCACTGATTTTTCACATGGCCACAGTACTCACTGATTTTTCACATGACTATAGTCCTCACTGACGACTACAGTACACTACTTTATTTTACAAGCCATACACTTGTCACAATGGTACAATGATTGGGATACCATTTTTCAGAACTTTTAATGATGATAAGACTAGTAATCATTATTGAGATTTTGCATACCTTCATCTCGAATTATGCCTTCTAGACCATCATTATCTGGATAATTATTAGAATCTTCATCAAATTGCTTAAGATGCTCTTGATCCCATTCCTCAAATAATTCAAGAAGATATTTCTTTTCTTTTTCTGATAAGAATTTTTCAACTTCAACATCAAAAAAATAATTAAAAGTATCTTCTGACACTACTCCTACCTTCATGTAATCTTTAAACTCGTTACCCTAGGTGAAAGTAGTGTTTTTACAATGCATTAACATTTTTCCTTGTTCAATTAATGCCCAACATTGATGATAAATAATGAAAAATCTAATGGCTCTTGCTAAAGCAGGATCAGCAATTAATCCTCGTCGCTGAGGAACCCATTCTTATCGTTGACCATAGAGATCGTTATATCAACGATCTAAATAAGATAATTGGCCGGTTTGGCTTTGCCATTTTCATATTCAGTTACTGCGCCATAAACTTCAAATTTTAGGCATCTGTGAATTGGAACTTTTGTTGGACCATCCGGAGATGTAAGAATCCAATAGACTCTTTTGAACATGCATTATTGAAATTTGGTTATTTTTGAGAAAAACGGGAAATTTGGGTCTGGGATTTCTATGAAGTAAAGTACCATCCCGTATTCCCAAGCTTTGAAGACAGGGTCACTTGAAGAAAATGAATTTGCCAGGAAACTAACACCACCGACTCCAGATTTATCGAGAAAGTAGATTGTTGTACCCCAAGAACCCAAATATCATAAGAATAATGATGATAAAAGTTTATGCAGGCTGCATACCACTCATTGAACTATTTTTCTCGAATATGAGAACTTATTTTTCCTTCGATATAATAAGGACACTGTAGGTAATTAACTTGTAACTCTAGAAGGGAAAATCATTGGGTTATTATGTAGGCAGTGGAGAGTAGACCAAAATGTGATGTACATTTTGTATGGAATTCTAGGTTTTCAATAAGAACTCTACTAGAAGAAGTAACCCGTCCTAGTAGGAATGACATTTCATTATAGATTTCCCCCTTTTCTGGGAGGACGTTTGCTGTGATAATCACCGTTGGCGACTTCTTGAGTTTGACTATCTACTAGAGAGTTCTCCGATCCCTTTATACGTTCAATAGAGAAGAAAAACAGGTTAAGTCATAATTGCCAACACAGAAGTTGCCCTTGCGCTTGCATGTTTGATAAATTCTTTTTCACAAAACCCAGTATTTCTTTGCTATCAGTTCGAGCAATAAAAGGCTTTAGGGCTAAAAAGATTAGAAAATTGTCAATTCCCCTTATGACCACGAGCATTTCTTTTTCCATTATGGGATAGTTGCATTCTGCCTAATTAAAACTTCCACTGTAATATTTGCAGAGTTTTTCTTCTTCTTTGATTTTGAGTATCGCACTCCAGTGCTCATTGTTGACATCTGTCTCAAGAATTAAATAATCTCCTTCATTAGGTAAATTAAGAATAGGAAGATTTTTACTCATATTTTTAAAGTTCTGGACAATCTTTGTATCGTTAGCGGTCCATGTCTAACTCACATCTTTCTTGAGTTTTTACTGCAATAGTTTTCTCAACTTAGCCAAATCTTTAATGAAATCTGAGGCATAGGTAAGGCATCCAAGGAATCTTTCTAATTGCTTCTTATCTTCAATCATTTCAGGAAAATTTTCTATTTTTTTAGAATATGTTTTTGTAAAATGATTTGTCCAGCTTTTATCTCTAGTTCTAGAACTCAATTTCTTGTTTGGCATAAATGCACTTGTTCTTTCCAAGTATAATACCATGGTCAATGCATCTTTGGGTGATAACTAAGACATCATCTTTGTATTATTCTATGGTTTTGGAAAAGACAAGGATATCATCATTGTAAACCAAAACACAATGATTAAGTTCTTTAAAGATGTTATCCATTCTTCTTTGGAACATTTAAGGCGTATTTTTAAGACCAAACAGCTCACTATCCACTCATAATATTCTTGTGGGGCACTAAATGCCATAAAAGGAATACTTTCCTCATCCATTTTTATCTACCAATAACTGCTTTTGCAATCCATTTTCGAGAACCAAGGGGCTCTTTGAATTCTGTTGAAATGGACCATTTTGTTAGGAATGTAGTAACCATCAAACACAGTATTATCATTAAGCTTTTCATAATTGATGACCATTTTAGCTTTTCCTCTTTTTTCTTCAGCATGATTTCTTACCATCAAGGCGAGACTGGTATGAGGACTCTTGCTATTCCTGATTAATCCTTTGTCCAGAAGTTCTTTGATTTGCTTATTAAGCTCTTGGATTTCCTGGTGTGTATACACCATTGTTTAATTCGGATAATAGTATTGGGATTTAACAAAGCGATTTTGGCAATTATTTTATCTTTATCCCAAAATTTTAGAGGATTATCAAAGTAGAGTTCTTTGTATATTTTTCTTGTTGTTCAACAATCTGTTCTTTAATAGATAACTCAAGTAATGAGATTGTCAGTGCTACTTCTCATTGTGCAGGCATTACTTTCTGACCACACTGGCTGCGTGTAAACTCAATCTTTTGATGAATGTAAGCCTTACTCATTATTTTAATAGGCACTGAGTGACCATTAATTGTGAATATTATCTGGTTCACAGTTTGTGTGTATGGGGAATATAATCTTTGAGAAGTATTTCCAATAATCATATCATGAGAGGATTGATCAGTAGCTCATAGAACTGGTATAATATATTGGACTCCTCCTAATTCTATGGATAACCCTTCTACTGCCTCATTACGACTCATAATGCTATTGTAAGCTATCCTTACTTGTAAAGAATTTTTTGCTTGCGTCCACATAAATTCTAGAAATAATGATCTTTTCCCAAAGCATACAAAACATCCACTATCTATGTGAGTACACAATTCATATTTATTATACCCATCTGAACAGACCTTTATTCCAATATAGATGCTATTAGGATTTGCATTAGCAGCTTCATAGCATATTTTCATAGTCATATTTTTGATTAATTCATCTTCATAAATTGGTTCACTAACAGTTCTTGTTTTATACCCAATGACCTTTCTATCTAGTCTCATACTTCGGTCTCCACTAGGTCCGCAGACTCAAAACTCATTCTACTCATTTCACTGGTCATACTAATTGAATCATCTTCTTCAAACTCTTCTTCAGCCGATGAAGATCTTTCTCACCAATCAAATATTGTACTCATGCTTCTTAATAATTGGGGTTTAATGGTAATTTTACCCTCCTTATCAATTTTTATTACATTGTTCTTATTGATCTTTGTAGGGTTGACAAAGCTAGATATCCATGGACAATCAATTTTTATCTCCGGAGGATTAGATTTAATCCTTTGGATCTTTTGCATAGGGGTAGGACTTTCAAATTTTTCTACCTCTATTATTGTTACCTTCATCTTTGGTTCTATCGTATCATCTAATTGTTGATAATTTTTCAGAATATCCTAAATGGATACTCTCCTCTTTTCATATTCATTCCAATTGTTTTTATCTTAAGAGATAAGAAGTGTTTAGCAAATTCGTCCTTTAGACTCATATAACATCCCGGTCGGCAGTTGAATCCCATTGACCCATTACATAAATTAGTCTTTATCCCTTTGATAATTTGATTATTAAATTTGGTATGCCTAATATCACAGAACAAAGCATATAGATCAATATCTTTTTCAAATTATTGTAATAGAGTGATTTGAACTTGGACATTTTCGACATGGATATACCTATACTTTCTATCTTTATTATGTTTAAGGATATTTTTCCAATTAATGAGATTAACTACTCCAACATCATACTCATAATCCTTTATCATCATACTCATAATCCTTTATCTTCATATCTCTTTCCATCATTTCACATACATATTTGCTATTTAATTGAAAGATGGACTTTTTATAGAGCATGTCTTTTTGGATTATGGAAAGGACAGAATCTGCTTTGACATCTTTGTTTTCATTGTCTATGACAAACTCCTCTCCTTAAAGATCACCAAGACTAATCGAGCTATTTTCCATCATATGACTTGTTTCTTCGTAATCACTTTCTTCATATTCATTGTCTAATATAATTTCAACAACTCCTTTGTTGTTACTTAAGGCTAGGTTTAATGCCTCATCTTCACTAAGCTCAACATAATCTAGGCTTCCCAAGGATCAATAAGCTTGTTATTCTTCCTATTTTTGCATTCATTAGTATAATGTCCTACTTCTCCGCATGCCTAGCATTTGCAGTTGTTTTTCATGCAGGACAATTAGCGACTTTCCAAAAAAATCTTCGTTGGGCTTGGTTTGTTATAATATTTTCTTCTATATTTCTCTCCCATTTGCTTGTTAAAACTCTTTTTCTTATAGAATTTTCTTTTCCTTCTGTTTTTAGGATCTTTTCCCTATTGATGAGGTGAATCCTAGCAAGTTAGAAATTGCTTCTTAGTTTTCTTCTGCTTTTGGAGATCAAGACATTGCTCATTGACCCATTTTTATAAATAAGAGATTCTTAACCCAAGGGTATCAATGACATATGCTCTTTCGAGCCATGCAATATATTTTGTATTAATTATGGAATTTATAGAATATGGCAGTTTGTCATAAAACATACCCAGATTGGTTTCATTATGCCCATTTTTATAATAACATTGACTAAATTCAACAATATAATTTTCTAGATATCCCATATCACACAATTCTGTGTTATTAATCCTTCCTTATCATTCTCTTCCTTTTTGTTCAGAATCAAGTTTGGCTCCCATGAATTTGGCTTCAATTTCCTTCCATAAAGTTCTGAACATAGCAACTGATGTTTCCATCATTCTTAGTGTATTTTTACCTTCTTCACTTAATGAATCATACCAATCAGCTATAGTGCCAGAAAAACTATGTTCAATATAATTTAGGAAATTTACAGCAGTCCATGTAGTGCTTAGGTTTAAGATACTATTCATTCCTCTTTTCCAGTGCTCAAATATTTCTTCTCTATTACGAGCTCCATCTATATTTAAGATATACCCAATTTGGCTAATTGGGGTAAGGTCAATTTCTTCAAAAGTTGTAGTTCCTTGGGACAAACCTAAATGAAAAATTGATTGTATGTCCTGCTGGAACATATATAGATCTTAGAAAATGAGTATTTCTTCTAGAAGGTTCACCAAATTTTTCAGGCATAGAAATGACGTTGTTAACTAGATTGGCGTCTGCTTCACCTAAATGGAATTCTTCTCCAATCTCATTAATCTCATTTTTAGCAGTCATTTTTCCACATTTTTTATCCAATTTCCTTCTAATTTCTTCTAATGGTAGCACATTGAGATCTTCTAATTTAATCAGATTCATCTACTGATATATTTCTTCTTCTAATTCGATATTATTGATTAGTTCATTATCATCAGACAAAATGTCATATTTATCACTTATTGCGTCCATGATCTTGTTTAATTCTTCTGGATATTGTTCTTTGTCGAACATGTTTTGTAGCTCTTCAAGAGTATATTACTTATACTCCATCTTCTTTTTATGCCTTTTCGGACGATTTTTCTCCTGATTTTTCTCCTATTTCTTTTTGGGTTTTTATTTCTTGCAAAGGAAATAGATTCTTATTTTGTTAGTTTTAGAAAGGATATTTATGCTGAAATAGAGTATTAGCACTTGGAGTAGACTTTCCGCTATGCCTAACTTCGTTAACTAGAGAAAGGTAAATTACAGATAATTATTTTTTAAGCTCCTTAACTTCAGTCTTAATTTTAGCTAATTCTGCTTTTAATTCCAAAACTGTATCAGTAATATAGTTTAACTAAGGAGATATTGGTGAAAAACCTTCTATTGAATGCACAATATGAGATTTGATCCAGGGTAAGCAGGTGATAATTCGAGCATTAATTACATTTAATTAGCTTAATTAATTATTGATTAGCTTAACTATCTCAATTATTTTGGTCATGTGGCTCTTATACCAGTTGAAAGAGGACTTCGAATAGTACTAGTGGGCAAAATATCACAAACACAAATTTAGATTTTTCGAAAGTAGATTTTCAAGGATTTGGGCAAAATGTACAAATATGGAAAGTTGTGGGTGTGCTTTTTAACTTAGAACAGTAGCTGGGTCTTGAAAATAGCTCAAATAAGATTTTGAGGCTCCTTTCTGTTAGTTACCTCAAAAGACAAGTTACCTTATATTTAGTTTTAAAAATTGGAGGTCCTTAAAATAGTTTACAGTTAACTGAGGGTACCGCTGTGCAGTTTATTCTACCAGGGGGTCACCTATCATAGTACTAATCTCCCCAAGGACGCTTGATTGCAGAGCTCTAATAGGATCCGGTGCATTAGTGCTGGTGTGATCAAATCCATTGGTTTCTTGCAGAACAAATGTTGCATTGAGAGTACGCGACTGCTAAGTCGCGCATAAAGTGCATCAGTTCTAAGAGGCTGGAAGTTCGGTACGGATAGCTCGGAAGGAGCGAGCCAAGTGTGCCTTGCCGGTGGTAGGACGACCACCTTCACTGACCCGTGCCAACATAGGGTGTCGGCCATGTGTTACTCTAAAAAAGGGACTCTGAACTAGCTTTTACGGTCAAGAAGCATTTAGAAGGGCAAACCCAATAATTTCGGGTGACAATGGCTAGAAGGCCTGATTTGGATGCTTTTTCCTCGTCTTGGTCAAGTCTGAATCAATGCCCACCACAAATGAAACAAGGAAGGTTGAGGATGTTAAAAAAGAAAGAAAATAACAAAAAAGGGGTGCAATAGGAGGACTTCTCAGGAAGTCAACTATCCTAATCCTACTCTCACCGGAGCACGCTTAACTGTGGGGTTCTGATGGGATCAGGTGCATTAGTGCTACTATGATTACACCCATTACATTCTTGCGGAACAAATGTTTTATTAAGAGTATGCGACTGCTCAGTCACGCATAAAGCTCATCACTTCTAAAGAGGTCGCAAGTTCAATATGGAAAGCCCAGAAGCAGCGAGCTAAGCATTCGTTACGGATGGTAGTGCGACCAGCTTCACTTGCCCATGCCAACATGGGGTATCGTCCATGTGTTGCTCTAAAAAAGGGTCTCTACACTTGATTTTAGGTCTTGGAACCATTCCTAAGGGCATTTTGGTAATTTCTTTGCCTTGATCAGGTCTCCTCCAACGCTCACCACCAACGAAATAAGAAACACCGGAGATGCTTCAAAAGAAATAAAACAAGAAAAGAGGTGCAACACCGGGACTTCCCATAAAGTCACCTATCCTAGCACTACTCTCGTCCTAGCACACTTAACTACAGAGTTCTGATGGGAATTGGTGCATTAGTACTGGTATGATTGGATTCTTACGGAATAAATATTTTATTGAGAGTACGCGACCGCTAAGACACACATACAACGGATCAGTTCTGAAGAGGTTGCAAGTTTGGAATAGACAGCTCGGAGGCAGCGAGCTAAGCGTGTATTACGGACGGTAGCGCGACCACCTTCACCGCCACGTGCCAGCATGTGGTTTTGTATGTGTGTTGCTCCAAAAAAGGGCTGCTAAACTAGTTTTTAGGTCCAGTAAGTGTTCGTAGGGGTATTTTGATCATTTCAAGGAAACATGGCCGGAGGACCTAATTTGGATGTTTTTTCTTCGTCTTGACCAGTCCCATGCAACGCCCACCACATATGAAACAAGAAAGATTTGAGATGTTAAAAAACAAAAAAACAACAAGACAGGGTGCAGCACGAGCACATCCAAGGAGGCCACCCATCATAGTACTACTCTCCCCCAAGCACGCTTGATTGTGGAGTTCCATTGGGATCCGGTGCACTAGTACTGGTATCATTACACCCATTGAATTCTTGCAGAACAAATGTTTTATTAAGAGTACCCGACCGCTGTGTCGCGCATACAGCACATCAGTTCTAAAGAGGTCGCAAGTTCGGAACAGATAGCTTGGAGGCGGCATGTGTTTTCGCCCTTGCGTTGCTCAAGAAAAGGGCATCTGAATTGGTTTTTAGATCCAGTAAGCATTTGTTGGGGTATTTTGGTCATTTCGAGTAAGCATCGCTGGAGGGCTTGATTTGGATGCTTTTTATTCGTCTTGGTCAGGTCTCATCCAACGCCACCATAGATGAAACAAGAAAGACTGGAGATGTTGGAAAAGAAAAAAAAACAAAAAACAAAAGAAGGGTTGCAACACTGGACTTCCCAGGTGGTTAACCATCATAGTACTACTCTCACCTAAGCACGCTTAACTGCGGAGTTCTGATGGGATCCGGTGCACTAGTACTAGTGTGATTACACCCTTTGGATTCTCCCGGAACAAATGTATTATTGATAGTGCACGACCGCTAAGTCGTGCATAAAGCGCATTAGTTCTAAGGAGGTCGCAAGTTCGGTACAAACAGCTCGGAAGCGGCGACCTAAGCATGCGTTGTTGACAGTAGCTCGAGGACCTTCACACCTCGTGCCAGCATGGGGTTTCGTCCGTGTGTTGCTCTTAAGAAGGGCCTCTAAACTGGTTTTCAGTGCCAGGAACTGTTTGTAAAGGCATTTTGGTAATTTCGAGTAGACATGGCTGGAAGCCCTGATTTGGATGCGTTTTATTCGTCTCAGTCAAGTCGCATCCAACGCCCATTACAAATGAAACAAGGAAGTTCGGAGATGTTGAAAAAGGAAAAAAACAACAAAAAAGGGGCGCACCACGAGGACTTCCCAAGAGGTCACCCCATCTTAGTACTACTCTCACCCAAGCACGCTTAACTGTGGAATTCTGATGGGATCGGATGCATTGGTGCTGGCATCATTGCACCCATTACATTCATGCGGAACAAATGTTTTATTGAAGGTACGCAACCGCTGAGTCGTGCATACAGCGCATTAGTTCTAAAAAGGTCGCAAGTTAGGAATGGACAGCTCGTAAACGGTGAGCTAGACGTGCATTACAGACGGTAGTGCGACCACCTTAACCGGCTCGTGCGAGCATGTGGTTTCGTCTATTTATTGCTCTAAAAAAGCGCCTCTAAACTGGTTTTTAGGTCTAGGAACCGTTTATAAGGGCATTTTGGTGATTTCTTCACCATGATCATGTCTCATCCAACGCTCACCACAAATGAAAGAACAAACATTGGAGATGTTAAAAAAGAGAAAACCAAAAAACAGGATGCAACACTAGGACTTCCCAGAGGGTCACCCATCCTTGCACTACTCTCGCCCAAGCACGCTTAACTGGGGAGTTCAGATGGGATCTGGTTCATTGGTGCTGGTATGATCGCACCCGTTGGATTCTTGCGGAATAAATGCTTTATTGACAGCCTCTAAGTTGCAAACACAAGTTCAGTGCGGACAGCTCGGATGCGGCGAGCTAAGCATGCATTACGGACGGTAGTGCGACCGCCATCACCACCCCCTGCTAGCATGGGGTTCGTCCGCCTATTGCTCTAAAAAAGGGTCTCTAAACTGGGGCATTTTGGTAATTTCATCACCTTGGTCAGGTATCATCCAACGCCCACCACAATTAAACATAAAACATCGGACATGTTAAAAAAGAAAAAAGCAAAAAAAAGGGGTGCACACTAGGACTTCCTAGAAGGTCACCTATCCTAGCACGACTCTCGCCGTAGCACACTTAACTGCAGTGTTTTAATGGGAGTGGGTGCATTACTACTAGTATGACCGCACCTATTGAATTCTGGCGGAACAAATGTTTTATTGAGAGTACGCGACCACCAAGTCATGCATAGCATACAGCGCATCAGTTCTAAAAAGGTTGCAAGTTCGGAATTGACTGCTTGGAGGCGGTGGGCTGAGCGTGCATTACAGACTACAGTGCGACCACCCTCATCGCCCCGTGTCAGCATATGGCTTCGCCTTTGTGTTGCTGTAAAAATGGGCCTCTAATTTTGTTTTTAGGCCCAGTAAGTGTTTCTAGGGGTATTTTGGTAATTTCGAGTAAACATGGCCGGAGGGGCTGATTTGGATGGTTTTACTTCGTCTTGGTTAGGTCACATCCAACGCCTACCACAAATGAAACAAGAAAGATCAGAGATGTTAAAAAAGAAAAAAAAACAAAAAAGGGGTGCAACACGAGGACTTCCTAGGAGGTCACCCGTCCGAGCACCATTCTCGCCCAAGCACGCTTAACTGTCGAGTTCTGATGGGATCCGGTGCATTAGTACTGATCTCATTGCACCCATTGGATTCATGCAGAACAAATGTTTTATTGAGCGTACGCAACTGCTAAGGCGTGCATATAGCGCATCAGTTCTAAAGAGGTCGCGAGTTCGGCACGGACAACTCGGAAGCGGCAAGCCAAGCATGCGTTACTGACAGTAGGTTGGCCATCGTTGCCGCCCCGTGCGAGCATGGGGTTTTGTACATGTGTTACGCATCGAAAGGGCCTCCAAACTGATTTTTAGGGCCATGAAGCGTTTCAAAAGGCAACCCAACAATTTCGAGTAACGATGGCTGAATGGCTTGATTTGGATGCTTTTTCTTCATCTTGGTCAGGTCTTATCCAATGCCCACCATAAATAAAACGAAAAAGATCGGGCATGTTAAAAAAAGAAAGAAAACAACAAAAAAAGGGGTGCGACAAGAGGACTTCCATGGAGTTCGCCCATCCTGGCACTACTCTCGCCCCAGCACGATTAACTACGGAGTTCTGATGGGATCCGGTGCATTAGTGCTGGTATGATCGCACCCCTTGGATTCCTGCAGAGCAAATGGTTCTTTGAGAGTACGTGATCGCTAAGTCATGCATACAGTGCATCACTTCTAAAGAGGTCGCAAGTTCGGTACTGACAGCTCGGAAGCGGCGAGCTAAGCGTGTGTTACGGATGGTAGTGCGCTTGCCTTCACCACCCTGTGCCAGCATAGGGTTTCGTCCATGTGCTGCTCTAAAGACAGGTCTCTAAACTAGATTTTAGGTCCAAGAAGCGTTTATAAGGGCATTTGGCAATTTCCTTGTCTTCGCCAGGTCTCTCCCAACGCCCACTACAAATGAAACAGGAAATATCGGAGATGTTAAAAAAGAAAAAAAAAAACACCAAAAAGGGGTGCAACACGAGGACTTCCCAGGAGGTCACCTATCATAGTACTACTCTCCCCCAAGCACGCTTGATTGTTGAGTTCTGTTGGGATCCAGTGCATTAGTGCTGGTATCATCACGCCCATTAGATTCATGCAGAACAAATGCTTTATTGGGAGTATCCGACCACTAGGTCACGCATACAGCGTATCAGTTCGAAAGAGGTCGCAAGTTCAAAATGCACAGCTCAGAAGCGGCGAGCTGGCGTGCATTACAGACGATAGTGCAACCACCTTCACCGACTTGTGCCAGCATGTGGTTTTGTCCGTGTGTTGCTCTAAAAAAGGGCCTCTAAACTGGTTTTTAGGTCCAGCAAGCGTTTATAAGGGATTTTGGTAATTTCGAGTAAACATGGCCGAAGGGTTTGATTTTGATGCTGTCACTTCGTTTTGGTGAGGTCTCATCCAATGTCCACCACAAATGAAACAAGAAAGATCGGAGATGTTAAAAAAGAAAAAACAACAAAAAGCGGTGGAACACAAGGACTTCCCAGGAGGAAGTATTGACACTCAGGTCCCTGAGTTCGAGGGTAACTATTTTTAGGTCCCTGCCTTCTCACTTGCCTTCTCAAAACTAATTCTGGGATACCCTATGTTTTTAGACAACTAATTTTTAGGTCCTTTTTCTTATTGTTTTAGACCTTGAACTTTTGAAAATTGCATAATAGTCCATGAAATAGGAAAACAATGCAAGTAAGCTGTTTTTCGGGGTTTTTTCAAGAAATGTGTTCGATTAAACTTTGTATAATGATTTTAATGGTACTAGTTATCACAATCTACTACTTATATCTTATATATTATACTTTCTGTCATTATAGACCTACCATGCTTAGCAAAAATAATTAAAACTTAATTACAAGGTTCGACCCAGGCATTCCTCTAGCTTTCAGTCTACAGAGATTGCTAATCTCAACCACATCTTCCCTAGATCAGGAACAACATAGATTGTTTGGTTTCCTGCCTCAGATCGTAGTCAATGATCAAGTTTAAGCATTTTAAAGGATAGTGAGACTTTAATCAATAAATTATAATATTTAAGACATAAGGTTCGATTGAATAACGTTCCCTATGGGAAACTTATTTTATTAAAAGTTTGAAAGTGGGAATATTACAATGGAAGGATTGAAGAGGGACTTAAGCTACTAAGATTATCAGAGAGGCTTGCTCATAGAAAAATGGAGAATCCTAACTTCTCTTGTGCTCAAGAATGCTCAAATGACTGCGTCCCTTCTCAATATTCGACCTCTCTATTTATAAAGCGTTGGGGGTACTCACTGATTTTTCACATGGCCACAGTACTCACTGATTTTTCACATGGCCACAGTACTAACTGATTTTTCACAAGACTATAGTACTCACTTACGACTACAGTACACTACTTTATTTTACAGGCCATACACTTGTCACAATGGTACAATGATTAGGATACCATTTTTCAGAACTTTTAATGATGATAAGACTAGTAATCATTATTGAGATTTTGCATACCTTCATCTCGAATTATGCCTTCTAAACCATCATTATCTGGATAATTATTAGAATCTTCATCAAATTGCTTAAGATGCTTTTGATCCCATTCCTCAAATAATTCAAGAAGATATTTCTTTTCTTTTTCTGATAAGAATTTTTCAACTTCAACATCAAAAAAATAATTAAAAGTATCTTCTGACACTACTCCTACCTTCATGTAATCTTTAAACTCGTTACCCTAGGTGAAAGTAGTGTTTTTACAATGCATTAACATTTTTCCTTGTTCAATTAATGCCCAACATTGATGATAAATAATGAAAAATCTAATGGCTCTTGCTAAAGCAGGATCAGCAATTAATCCTCGTCGCTGAGGAACCCATTCTTATCGTTGACCATAGAGATCGTTATATCAACGATCTAAATAAGATAATTGGCCGGTTTGGCTTTGCCATTTTCATATTCAGTTACTGCGCCATAAACTTCAAATTTTAGGCATCTGTGAATTGGAACTTTTGTTGGACCATCAGGAGATGTAAGAATCCAATGGACTCTTTTGAACATGCATTATTGAAATTTGGTTAATTTTGAGAAAAAGGGCAAAATTGGGTCTGCGATTTCTATGAAGTAAAGTACCATCCCGTATTCCCAAGCTTTGAAGACAGGGTCACTTAAAGAAAATGAATTTGCTAGGAAACTAACACCACCAACTCCATATTTATCGAGAAAGTAGATTGTTGTACCCCAAGAACCCAAATATCATAAGAATAATGATGATAAAAGTTTATGCAGGCTGCATACCACTCATTGAACTATTTTTCTCGAATATGAGAACTTATTTTTCCTTCGATATAATAAGGACACTGTAGGTAATTAACTTGTAACTCTAGAAGGGAAAATCATTGGGTTATTATGTAGGCAGTGGAGAGCAGACCAAAATGTGATGTACATTTTGTATGGAATTCTAGGTTTTCAATAAGAACTCTACTAGAAGAAGTAACCCGTCCTAGTAGGAATGACATTTCATTATAGATTTCCCCCTTTTCTGGGAGGACGTTTGCTGTGATAATCACCGTTGGTGACTTCTTGAGTTTGACTATCTACTAGAGAGTTCTCCGATCCCTTTATACGTTCAATAGAGAAGAAAAACAGGTTAAGTCATAATTGCCAACACAGGAATCGCCCTTGCGCTTGCATGTTTGATAAATTCTTTTTCACAAAACCCAGTATTTCTTTGCTATCAGTTCGAGCAATAAAAGGCTTTAGGGCTAAAAAGATTAGAAAATTGTCAATTCCCCTTATGACCACGAGCATTTCTTTTTCCATTATGGGATAGTTGCATTCTGCCTAATTAAAACTTCCACTGTAATATTTGCAGAGTTTTTCTTCTTCTTTGATTTTGAGTATCGCACTCCAGTGCTCATTGTTGACATCTGTCTCAAGAATTAAATAATCTCCTTCATTAGGTAAATTAAGAATAGGAAGATTTTTACTCATATTTTTAAAGTTCTGGACAATCTTTGTATCGTTAGCGGTCCATGTCTAACTCACATCTTTCTTGAGTTTTTGCTGCAATAGTTTTCTCAACTTAGCCAAATCTTTAATGAAATCTGAGGCATAGGTAAGGCATCCAAGGAATCTTTCCAATTGCTTCTTATCTTCAATCATTTTAGGAAAATTTTCTATTTTTTTAGAATATGTTTTTGTAAAATGATTTGTCCAGCTTTTATCTCTAGTTCTAAGAACTCAATTTCTTGTTTGGCACAAATGCACTTGTTCTTTCCAAGTATAATACCATGATCAATGCATCTTTGGGTGATAACTAAGACATCATCTTTGTGCTGTTCTATGGTTTTGGAAAAGACAAGGATATCATCATTGTAAACCAAACCACAATGATTAAGGTCTTTAAAGATGTTATCCATTCTTCTTTGGAATATTTGAGGTGCATTTTTAAGATCAAACAGCATTACTATCCACTCATAATGCTCTTGTGGGGCACTAAATGCCATTAAAGGAATACTTTCCTCATCCATTTTCATCTACCAATAACTGCTTTTGCAATCCATTTTCGAGAACCAAAGGGGCTCTTTGAATTCTGTTGAAATGGACTATTTTGTTAAAAATATAGTAACCATCAAACACAGTATTATCATTAAGCTTTTCATAATTGATGACCATTCTAGCTTTTCCTCTTTTTTTTTCAGCATGATTTCTTACCATGAAGGCAAGACCAGTGTGAGGACTCTTGCTATTCCTGATTAATCCTTTGTCCAGAAGTTCTTTGATTTGCTTATTAAACTCTTGGATGTTCTGGTGTGTATACACCATTGTTTAATTCGGATAATAGTATTGGGATTTAACAAAGCGATTTTGGCAATTATTTTTTCTTTATCCCAAAATTTTAGAGGATTATCAAAGTAGAGTTCTTTGCATATTTTTCTTATTGTTCAACAATCTGTTCTTTAATAGATAACTCAAGCAATGAGACAATCAGTGCTACTTCTCGTTGTGCAGGCATTACTTTCTCACCATGCTGACTGCATGTAAACTCAATCTTTTAATGAGTGTAAGCCTTACTCATTGTTTTAATAGGTACTGAGTGACCATTAATTGTGAATGTTGTCTGGTTCACAGTCTGTGTGCATAGGGAATGTAATCATTGAGAAGTATTTCCAATAATCATATCATGAGAGGGTTGATCAGTAGCTCATAGAACTGGTATAATATATTGGACTCCTCCTAATTCTATGGATAACCCTTCTACTGCCTCATTACGACTCATAATGCTATTGTAAGCTATCCTTACTTGTAAAGAATTTTTTGCTTGCGTCCACATAAATTCTAGAAATAATGACCTTTTCCCAAAACATACAAAACATCCATTATCTATGTGAGTACACAATTCATATTTATTATATCCATCTAAACAGATCTTTATTTGAGTATAGATGCTATTAGGATTTGTATTAGTAGCTTCATAGCATATTTTCATAGTCATATTTTTGATTAATTCATCTTTATAAATTGGTTCACTAACAGCTCTTATTTTATACCCAATGACCTTTCTATCTAGACTCATACTTCGGTCTCCACTAGGTCCGTAGACTCAAAACTCATTCTACTCGTTTCACTGGTCATACTAATTGAATCATCTTCTCCAAACTCTTCTTCAGCCGATGAAGATCTTTCTCACCAATCAGATATTGTACTCATGCTTCTTAATAATTGGGGTTTAGTGGTAATTTTACCCTCCTTATCAATTTTTATTACATTTTTCTTATTGATCTTTGTAGGGTTGGCAAAGCAAGATATCCATGGACGATCAATTTTTATCTCCGGAGGATTAGATTTAATCCTTTGGATCTTTTGCATAGGGGTAGGACTTTCAAATTTTTCTACCTTTATCATTGTTACCTTCGTCTTTGGATTTATCGTATCATCTAATTGTAGATAATTTTTTAGAATATTCTCAATAGATACTCTCCCCCTTTCATGTACATTCCAATTGTTTTTATCTTAGGAGATAAGAAGTGTTTAGCAAATTCGTCCTTTAGACTCATATAACATTAGTTGAATCTCATTGACCCATTACATAAATTAGTCTTTATCCCTTTGATAATTTGATTATTAAATTTGGTATGCCTAATATCACAAAGCAAAGCATATAGATCAATATCTTTTTTAAATTATTGTAATAGAGTGATTTGAACTTGGACATTTTCGACATGAATGTACCTATACTTTCTATCTTTATTATGTTTAAAGATATTTTCCCAATTAATGAGATTAACTTCTCCAACATCATACTCATAATCCTTTATCTTCATATCTCCTTCCATCATTTCGCACACATATTTGCTATTTATTTGAAAGATGGACTTTTTATAGAGCATGTCTTTTTGGATTATGGAAAGGACAGAATTTGCTTTGACATCTTTGTTTTCATTGTTTATAACAAACTTCTCTCCTTAAAGATCACCAAGACTAATCGAGCTATTTTCCATCATATAACTTGTTTCTTCGTAATCACTTTCTTCATATTCATTGTCTAATATAATTTCAACAACTCCTTTGTTGTTACTTATGGCTAGGTCTAATGCCTCATCTTCACTAAGCTCAACATAATCTAGGCTTCCCAAGGTTCAATAAGCTTATTATTCTTCCAATTGTTGCATTCATTACTACAATGTCCTACTTTCCCGCATGCCTAGCATTTGCAGTTATTTTCCTGCGCGACAATTAGCGACTTTCCAAAAAAAATCTTCGTTGGGCTTGGTTTGTTATAATATTTTCTTCTATATTTCTCTCCCATTTGCTTGTTAAATCTCTTTTTCTTATAGAATTTTCTTTTCCTTCTTTTTTAGGGTCTTTTCCCCATTGATGAGGTGAATCCTAGCAAGTTCGAAATTGCTTCTTAGTTTTCTTCTGCTTTTGGAGATCAAGACATTGCTCATTGACCCATTTTTGTAAATAAGACATTCTTAACCCAAGGGTATTAATGACGTATGCTCTTTCGAGCCATGCAATATATTTTGCATTAATTATGGAATTTATAGGATATGGCAGTTTGTCATGAAACATACCCAGATTGGTCTCATTATGCCCATTTTTTTAATAATATTGACTAAATTCAACAATATAATTTTCTAGATGTCTCATATCCTACAATTCTATATTATTAATCCTTCCTTGTCATTCTCTTCCTTTTTGTTTAGAATCAAGCTTGGCTCCCATGAATTTGGCTTCAATTTCCTTCCATAAAGTTCTGAACATGGCAACTGATGTTTCCATCATTCTTAGTGTATTTTTACCTTCTTCATTTAATGAATCATACCAATCAGCTATAGTGCTAGAAAAACTATATTCAATATAATTTAGGAAATTTACAGCAGTCCATGTAGTGCTTAGGTTTAAGACACTATTTATTTCTTTTCCAGTGCTCAAATATTTCATTTCTATTACGAGCTCCATCTATATTTAAGATATACCCAATTTGGCTAATTGGGGTAAGGTCAATTTCTTCAAAGGTTGTAGTTCCTTGGGACAAACCTAAACGAAAAATTGATTGTATGTCCTGCTGGAACATGTATAGGTCTTAGAAAATAAGTATTTCTTCTAGAAGGTTCACCAAATTTTTCAAGCATAGAAATGACATTGTTAACTAGATTGGTGTCCGCTTCACCTAAGTGGAATTCTTCTCCAATCTCATTAATCTCATTTTTAGCAGTCATTTTTTCATATTTTTTATCCAATTTTCTTCTAATTTCTTCTAATGGTAGCACATTAAGATCTTCTAATTTAATCAGATTCATCTGCTGATATATTTCTTCTTCTAATTCGATATTATTGATCTGTTCATTATCATCAGACAAAATTTCATATTTATCACTTATTACGTCTATGACCTTGTTTAATCCTTCTGGATATTGTTCTTTGTCGAACATGTTTTGTAGCTCTTCAAGAGTATATTATTTATACTCCATCTTCTTTTTATGCCTTTTCGAACGATTTTTCTCCTAATTTTTCTCCTATTTCTTTTTGGGTTTTTGTTTCTTGTAAAGGAAATAGATTCTTATTTTTTGAGTTTTGGAATGGATATTTATGCTGAAATGGAGTACTAGCACTTGGAGTAGACTTTCCGCTATGCCTAACTTCGTTAACTAGAGAAAGATAAATTACAGATAATTGTTTTTTAAGCTCCTTAACTTCAGTCTTAATTTTAGTTAATTCTGTTTTTAATTCTAAATCTATATCAGTAATATAGTTTAACTGAGGAGATATTGGTGAAAAACCTTTTGGTGAATGCACAATATGAGATTTGATCCAGAGTAAGTAGGTGATAATTCGAGCATTAATTACATTTAATTAGCTTAATTAATTATTGATTAGCTTAACTATCTTAATTATTTTGGGCACGTGGCTCCGAGTAGTACTAGCGGGCAAATATCACAAACACAAATTTAGATTTTTCAAAAGTAGGTTTTTAAGGATTTGGGTAAAATGTGCAAATATGGAAAGTTGTGGGTGTGCTTTTTAACTTAGAACAGTAGCTGGGTCTTGAAAATAGCTCAAATAAGACCTTGAGGCTCCTTTCTGTTAGTTACCTCAAAGGACAAGTTACCTTATATTTAGTTTTAAAAATTGGAGGTCCTTAAAATAGTTTACAATTAACTGATGGTACCTCTGTACAGTTTATTCTCCCAGGGGGTCACCCATCATAGTACTACTCTCCCCAAGGACGCTTGATAGCAGAGCTCTGATAGGATCCGGTGCATTAGTGCTGGTGTGATCAAATCCATTGGTTTCTTGCAGAACAAATGTTGCATTTGAGAGTACGCGACTGCTAAGTCGCGCATAAAGTGCATCAGTTCTAAGAGGCTGGAAGTTCGGTACGGATAGCTCGGAAGGAGCGAGCCAAGTGTGCCTTGCCGGCGGTAGGATGACCACCTTCGGCAACCCGTGCTAACATAGGGTGTCGTATATGTGTTACTCTGAAAAAGGGACTCCGAACTAGCTTTTACGGCCAAGAAGCATTTAGAAGGGCAAACCTAATAATTTCGAGTGACAATGGCTGGAAGGCCTAATTTGGATGCTTTTTCCTTGTCTTGGTCAAGTCTTAATCAATGCCCACCACAAATGAAACAAAGAAGATCGAGGATGTTAAAAAAGAAAGAAAACAACAAAAAGGGGTGCAATAGGGGGACTTCTCAGGAAGTCAAGTATCCTAGTACTACTCTCCCCGGAGCACGCTTAACTGTGGGGTTCTGATGGGATTAGGTGCATTAGTGCTAGTATGATTACCGCCATTACATTCTTGCGGAACAAATGTTTTATTGAGAGTATGCGACTGCTCAGTCACGCATATAGCTCATCACTTCTAAAGAGGTGGCAACTTCGATACGGACAGCCCAAAAGCAGCGAGCTAAGCGTTCGTTACGGATGGTAGTGCGACCATCTTCACTGGCCCGTGCCAACATGTGGTATCGTCCGTGTCGCTCTAAAAAAGGGTCTCTACACTTGATTTTAGGTCCTGGAACCGTTCCCAAGGCCATTTGGTAATTTCTTTACGTTGATCAGGTCTCCTCCAATGCTCACCACAAACGAAACAAGAAACATCGAAGATGCTTAAAAAGGAAAAAAAAAAGAGGTGCAACACCGGGACTTCTCAGAAGGTCACCCATCCTAGCACTACTCTCGCCCTAGCACACTTAACTACAGAGTTCTGATGGGAATTGGTGCATTAGTGTTAGAATGTATAAGGTTTTGATGATAACAAATCCAAGTGTTGTAGTAGTTGTTGTTGTTCTAAACAGGCTTTACCAACAGGGTCTTACTGCTGTTTTTCAATATATTAAAACTGCTTGACTAATGGTTTATCAAGAACAGGTACTCAAGTCAGCGATGTAAGAACAACCATGAGGAACAGGCTCTGTAAGGTGTTTGAAACATATCCTGTGAAGTGTTTGAAGCATAGGATATAAGTGCAGCTGTGAGGAACAGGTTCTGTGAAGTGTTTGCAGCAGATTCGTCTCTCTACAAGATGACTAGTGGTTACGACAAGATGTCTTCATTTGATTTGGTTTTATATTTTTAGACACTTGTAAATATGCCAATCAGAAAGTCTTAACTTACCACTTACTTGAAACGGTTTTGTTTTTCTTTTTGAAAATATTTCGGATCACCCTTCAGAACAATCCTGGAAATGGGGTGGTCAAGGTGCTTCCAGAATAAGCTACGAAAAACTCTTTTGCACGATTTTTATCTTTTAGATTTTGAACAGCTTCTTCAAGGATTTGCAAGAAAGATTTTTTATGGAGTATCTTACCTCTTATCCTAAAAACGGTTATTAAAATCTAAGGGGATTTGCAAAATCTTTTTTGAATAAAAAGAATATCCAATTTTTGGCAAGTGGATAAGGTTGTTGAGAAAAACATGGGCTAGTTGCTGAGAATCACCGCCTTATGCACACGGTTTAGGAAGTGTTTCCAGCTCATGTTTCCTCATCCCTTGTGGCTAAAGAATTCTATATTCTTTAGGGATTTTAGTTTCCAAAAATTTGAGGAATTGTTTTTCCAAGCACTATATAAAGTCGCTTCTTAGAACGATAGAAGCATCGGTTTTCAAAAAGAAAAATTCAGTGTTCATGAGCTTAAAAGTTTGAAAAGAAAACCGTGTCTAGTGAGTGAGTTATTTGAGCTTTCAAAGTTGGCATACTAGGATTTCATTGTACCCTATATTAGCTTAGTTGAGAAGCATTGTAATAGGGTGTTTTTCTTTATACTCTTCTTTCACAAAAGTGAGTTGAGTGTGTGTCCAAATCAAGGGGATTTTGGACGTGGGGTAACCTGTCTTAGGGAAGACGGTTACGTGGGTTGCAATTTGTAACAAGGTGTGTTACTATTGTAACGTGATTAGCCCGTTTAGTGAAGTGTTTAAATCCTACACGAGGTAGGTCGTGGTTTTTCACCTCAGTTGGGTGAGAGGTGTTTTCCACGTGATTCTATTATTTCCGCATTCAATTTTGTTGGATTTTGGCTTCTGCTTATCTCAGAAACAACCTGTGCGAACAGGGCCTAAGACTGTTTGCCAGCAACTTGCGAAAATCGGACACCACAATTCACCCCCTCTTGTGGTTGTGTACTCTCTAAATCAACAAGTGGTATCAGAGCAGGTTCTCCTTTGAAAGGCTAACACCTTGAGAGATCCTTGAAGATGAGTACCCCACAAGGCATGCTTGAAGGTCAATCTATAACTCGACCACCATACTTCAATGGCCAACACTATGGTTGGTGGAAGAATAGGATGGAAAACTACATCCAAGCCGAGGACTATGAGTTGTGGATGCTCATCAAGAATGGACCACTCATCCCAAAGAAAATAACTGAAGATGGAAAGTTAATCCCCAAGGAGCCTAAAGAATTCAATACTGAAGATTACAAAATGATGGAGAAGAATGTCAAAGCCAAGAAACTTCTATATTTTGGCCTAGGCCCTGATGAATATAATCGCATATCTGAATGTGAGTCGGCCAAAGAAATCTGGGATGCTTTGCAAGTAGCTCACGAAGGGACCAATCAAGTAAAGCAATCCCGGATTGAATTGCTTATGAGAAAATATGAGCTGTTTGAGTTGGGTGATCGTGAAAGTGTGATGGACATGTACACTCGCTTCACTCACATAACGAATGAGCTAATATCCTTGGGAAAATCCTTCACCACCAAAGAATTGGTGAGGAAGATCCTAAGAATTTTACCTCATTCTTGGGAAGCAAAAGTAACGGCCATCCAAGAAGCTAAAGACATTAACAAGATCACCCTAGATGAGCTGATTGGCAACCTCCAAACGTATGAACTTAGGAAAAATTCTCAACAGAAAGATGAGACAAAGAGAGATCGAGGTCTTGCACTAAAGGCCTTAGAAGATGATTCTGATTCTGATGAGGAGGAGATTGCATTGATCACTCAAAAGTTCAAGAAGTTCCCCAAGAAAGTCAAAGAAAATAGCAAAAGGAAGGACTTCAGCAAGGCCAGGAACACCTCTCGGGAACAGTTCTCTGGGTGTTTCAAGTGTGGCAAACTGGACCACATTGTGAGAAACTACCCACTGCACAAGGAAGAACAAGAACCCGAACACCCTAGAAAACAGGGGAGGAAACAGGGTGTAAGCAGCTCAGCGAAAAGGTTCTCAAAAGCTATGCTCACGGCCTGGGGAGACTCAAGCGAGGATGAGGAAGGGTCTAAAGCTGGGGAAGCTGATGTAGCACTCATGGCAAGAAGTGACACTGATTCAGATGATGGATCAACAGATAGTCTGACTCAACTCAAGAACAAGGTACGTGGTCTAAATAAATCAACTCTTGAGGAATTAGTGTACACTATAATGGATATATGTGCTGAATTAAAAAGGGATGTTCGAGATCTAGAACTTGAAAATGAAACCTTAAATTGGAAAAACTTGAAGTTGACAAAGAAACTCTTGCCTTGCATGAAAACATCAATGTGCTTAAAGAAACTCTACTCATGAAAGAAGAGACTTGTTCCACTAAATTGACTAAGCTGGAAAAAGAATCCCTTAACTTAAAAGGTAAGGTCGAGTCCTTGCTTGTAGAAAATAAAAACTTGCTTGAGAAAATAAAACAAATGGAATCAGACCTTGCCACAAACAAGCTCTGGAACAGGTCCTCACAAGCACTTGAATGGTTAAACACCCATCATAGTCGAAATAGAAGAGGACTAGGTTTTGTGCCTAAGATGACCTACCCAGTGAATAGAAAATATGTAGGATTATCTGAGAATATTGTATGTTATCACTGTGGTAAAACGGGTCATTACCGTTATACTTGTCCCTCAAGAAAGTATGCCATTAAAAGGAACTCAGTGTACGTAAAACAAATATGGGTTAGGAAAGATGAGATTTGTACCTCTAAAGGAATGGGACCCAAGTGGATTTGGGTTCCTAAAACTAACCCTTGATTTGTTTTGCAGGCTGAAGTGAGAGAGAATAACCCAGCAAACAACCCAGCAAATAGTGCAGGGAATAGTCTAGGGAACAAGCAGTTGTGGTATGTTGACAGTGGGTGTTCGAGGCATATGACTGGTGGAAGATCCAATTTTCTCTCACTTACAGCTTCAGAAGGTGGGAGTGTGGCATTTGGAAACGGCAAATCCGGGACAATTGTCGGCATAGGTAAGATAGGTGAGTCACTCTCCCATTCAATTGACAATGTTTATTTTATGGATGGATTAAAACACAACTTGCTAAGTGTGTCCTCAACTGTGCGACAAAGACAACCTAGTAGTGTTCTCTCCAACACGTTGCTTGGTTGTAAATATGAACACAGGAGATGTTGTGTTGAGGGGGAAGCGACACAAAAATGTTTATAAAGTGTGTATTTTTACTCTTCCCCAAAATTGTTTGAGTGCTTTAAATGATGATGTTATGCTTTGGCACAAAAGACTAGGTCATGCAAGCCACTCACTTTTGAAAAAACTTGTAACCAAAGACTTAGTGGTAGGCTTACCTTCCATCAAATTCAATGATAACAAGGTATGTGATGCATGTGCCAAAGGCAAACAAGTCAAAAATTCATTTAAATCTAAAAAATGTATAAGCACTACTCGACCACTTGAATTGATACATATGGATCTATGTGGTCCAATGAGGATCATAAGCCGAGGTGCCAAGAGGTATGTGCTTGTGATAGTGGATGACTACTCTCGTTTCACTTGGACTTTGTTTTTGGCTTCTAAAGATGAAACCTTTGAAAAATCTCTTGCTTTCATTAAAAAGATTGAAAAGAGAGTAGGACATTCCTTGGTATGCTTAAGGTCTGACCATGGGATAGAATTTGAAAATTCGAGCTTTATTGATTATTGTAATGAGCATGGTGTTGATCATAATTTTTCAGCTCCAAGAACACCCCAACAGAACGGGGTGGTAGAACGCAAAAATCGCACTCTAGAGGACATGACTAGAACAATGCTTGTTGCTAGTGGTCTTCCTAGAAACTTTTGGGCTGAAGCTTTGAATACATCATGTTACATTATAAATAGATGCATGATTAGACCTATTCTTAACAAAACTCCTTATGAACTTTTCAAGGGAAGAAAACCTAATATTATGCATTTGAGAGTTTTTGGTTGTAAATGTTTTGTGCATAATAATGGAAAGGATGCCTTAGGGAAATTTGATCCAAGGAGTGATGAAGCAATATTCCTTGGTTACTCCTCGCATAGTAAGGCATACAAAGTGTTTAATAAGAGAACCTTGTGTGTTGAGGAAAGTGTGCATGTGCTTTTTGATGAAACTAACTCTCTAAGCGAGAATGATGCACAGGAAGAAGACTTCGAACTAGGTCTTGTTAGAAAAGACGTGCTGCTTCAAGGTGAATAAGGTAAGGATCAATCGGAGGGAGCAAGGTCTGAGGCTGTTCTTCAGGAAGGTAAGCAAGGTGTGAACCAAACAGGGGGAAACAGGGTGGAACCCTGTTCGGGACAACACCAGCCGAATCCTTCAGGGATAAATCCAGGAACAAGCTCCCAAACAGGCTCGAGAACAGGTTCTGAACCTGTTTCATCGAGTATTCCAGCTAGGATGGAGAGTGAGTCTATGAACCCACTTTCACCATGATCATGGAAATACCAAAGTTCACATCCTCTTGATCAAATTTTGTCTAATATTAATGCAGGAGTTCAAACTAGATTTAGACTCAAAAATTTTTGTGCTTTCTATGCTTTTCTCTCAAAAATTGAGCCTAAGAATATTAATGAAGCCCTTGCAGATTCAGATTGGGTCACAGCCATGCAAGAAGAACTCCATCAGTTCGAAAGGAACAAGGTATGACACCTTGTGCCACGGCCAGAGGATAGAACAATCATTGGAACTAAGTGGGTGTTCCGTAACAAGCTGGATAAGTGCGGAACAGTCACTAGAAACAAGGCCCGGCTGGTGGTTCAAGGCTACAACCAAGAAAAGGGAATTGATTATGAAGAAACCTTTGCACCTGTTGCAATGATGGAGGCTATTCGAATCTTGATAGTATTTGCAGCCCATATGGAGATCAAGTTGTATCAAATGGATGTCAAAAGCGCATTTTTAAATGGGTACCTCAAAGAAGAAGTGTATGTCAAACAACCCCCTAGTTTTGAAAGTAATGAATTTCCTAACCATGTTTTCAAACTTAACAAAGCACTTTATGGTTTAAAACAAGCCCCTAGAGCTTGGTATGAGCGGTTGTCAAGCTTTTTATTAGAAAATGGTTTTACAAGAGGCAAGGTAGACAATACCTTGTTTCTAAAATCTAAGGGGGAACATTTGTTGATTGTCCAAGTATATGTCGATGACATCATATTTGGTGCAACTCATCATGATTTGTGCAATGAATTTTCAAAAATGATGAGGAGTGAGTTTGAAATGAGCATGATGGGTGAGCTTAATTTTTTTCTAGGCTTGCAAATCAAGCAAACTTCAAACGGCACCATGATCCATCAACAAAAGTATATCAAAGAGTTATTTAAGCGCTTTAAGATGGAGTCAGCCAAGCCCATTGATACTCTCATCTCTCCCTCAACCAGGCTGGTAATGAATGATGGTAGTCCCTCAGTTGAGGAGAAATCCTATAGGGGCATGATAGGGTCACTCCTATACCTGACGGCTAGTAGACCTGACATTGTTTTCAGTGTTGGTCTATGTGCACGTTTTCAGTCTAACCCTAAAGAAACTCATCTTAAGGCTGTAAAAAGGATTTTAAGATACTTAAAACATACACCTGATCTAGCCTTATGGTATCCTAGAGGTTGCAACTTTGATCTTGTTGGGTATGCTGATGCTGATTATGCAGGTTTCTTGGTTGATAGAAAAAGCACCTCAGGTATGGCTCACTTTCTTGGACCTTGTTTGGTATCTTGGGCAACCAAGAAACAACTCTCTGTTGCCTTGTCCACAGCAGAAGCTGAGTATGTGGCAGCTGCATCTTGTTGTGCTTAGTTATTATGGATAAGATAACAACTCAAGGACTTTTGTGTTGACATAGGATGCATTCCTATTTATTGTGACAATACAAGTGCAATTAACATTGCTAAAAATCCATGTCAACACAAAAGAACAAAACATATTGACATTTGACATCATTTTCTAAGAGACAATGTTGAAAAAGGAGTGATCTCAATGAATTTTTGTGCCACTGAAAATCAAATTGCTGATATATTCACAAAAGCATTAGGTAGAGAACAATTTGAAAGGAATAGACTCGAACTAGGCTTAATTAGAACAACCTGACCAACCTATTCTCTCTCCCTGATTGCAAAACTTAAAAGTTACGGGCACAACATGTTAAATTTTTGTTTGCAATCAACTTCTGTGCTATGTTTAGCATATGTGAGGTTTGCAACTTACTGACACTCGTTGAGGTCTAATGAGATTGCCCTTATTGTCCCATGTTACGAGCAAGTAACCTCAAGAACAAGCTCCAGGAACAGGTACGCCTTTTGTTTGTCAAATATGTGCAACAAATTGAAAATTGCTAATCTCTTCCCGAGGCGTGCGCGGCCTAAATAAATGCAAAAGCCCGTTGCAAAACGGGCAAAATCTTTTACAGATTTCGCATATCTCTCTCTTTAAAGCTCTCTTGCTCAATCTCTCACCTCCACCGAAACTCTCTTGCTCTGAAACTCTGTTCAAGAAACCCTTATCTCTCTCCTTCCTCTGAAAAATGGCATCTCCTATTAGCTCCGAGAGCTCCTCGACCTTTACTTAGGGCAACCAGACACAGAGCACAGCCTTGCAAACAGCCACAGCCCTGTTTGCGCCTACACAAATTTCTGACGGCCCTCATGGAAGGTAAAATTACTGAACCTTCTCGACCTATTGTCTATAAACCTTTTGGGTTTTTGAAAAGCATCGACCTTAGAACAGTGAATCTGAAATTGGAAGACATCCCTTACAAATTTGGGTGGGAATTGATTTTGTTTGGAGAAACGGGGGCATGCAAACCCCAAGAACCTGTTGGGGCATCTGAAAGAGGAATTGGGCCTTTAGATGAAATCTTTCGGTTTGATCATGGGCTAGATGACATCAGTTCGCTTGGGTTGTTCCCAGAGCAGGAAACAGGGGCCGAAACAGGGCCTGAGGTTTATAGGGATGACCTAAGGGAGGATTTGTCAAAAGAAGAAGGGGGAAGTAGTGGTCAAATGGAGGAGTCTCCTGTAAAGCCTGAACAAGCCACACCGGTACCACCAACCGATGAGAAACGTAAACGATACAAAATTGTGGTTAGGCGTACTAGAATGCCAAGAGCACGACCACCATCAAGGTCTAAAAGCGGCCAGACTGAAGAACCCTCAAAAAGTAAAACCCCTGTCAAACCAAAACCACAGATCTCCTCTTCGGCCAAGCCCACAACTAGGCCAACTCGAAAATCAGCCCGAATTGCTTTCCACTCCACACCTCTTCCTTCCAAACAGTCATCCCCTGTTATTGAGGAAATTGATTCCTCCTCTGAGCCTTCATCAGATAGCGACACTGAGAACACCACCTTCAAACAGGGCACTCCTGTATTCTCAGAGTCCTCAGAGGATAAGCCTCTGCCTGCACCAAAATCAACCTCCACTTTACCCTCCAAACCATCACCACTCAAAACTCTCAAGAGAAAAGCCTCCCTCAAACACGCCTCCACCCAAGACCCTCCTACTGAGCCTCAACCTAAAAGAGCCAAGAAGTCTACCCCATCTGCCATTTCAGCCAAACTGACCCAATTGCTTCAGAGACGGGTCATCAGGAGTAAAATTATCAAGGTAAAATATTTTGAGGAACAGGGTCTGGGGGTGTTTCTGCACAAGCTGCGTGCACAGGGGTGGTATGAGCTGTTTACAAACACCCAGCTGGGGTGTTCTGTACATGAGTTGGCAGAGTTCTATGCCAACTGCACTGTCACCGAGGGAGTGGTGACAAGTATTGTTAATGGGCAACAGCTTCGCTTTGATGCGAAGATATTAGGGAAAATTCTGGGGATTCCCTCCACGGGCTTTGATATATATGTGAGAGAAGACAAGACTATTCTAGGGACAGCCAGGCTGCTGGAGCTCGCCCAAAAATTTAGCCAACAATCAAGCCTCCAAACACCCAAGTCCGTGAAGAAAGGGGACATGACATCTCTCCATCAATTGATATTCTGGTTTATCATCAAGAATGTCTTCCCTAGGGGCCAGGGTCGCAATCTTGCTAATGCCATGGATCAATGTTTGATGGATTCGATGGACAAGGAAGAGCAAATCAACCTTCCTACCATCATGATTCGCCACATAGCAAGAATTGCAAACACCTCCAGGGAACATGACCTAGGATACAGCTTCCTCCTGACTAGTGTGTTTGAGCACTTTGGGGTGACTCTACAGAAGAAGGTGGGTGCTCAGTTCATTGATGAGATTGGGAGTAACACCCTTATGGGGTGTGGATACACTTTGGTTGAGGGTTCTGCCTCAGAACAGGGGACCAGAACATCCCGTTCTCCTGTTCCTGGCAGTTCCTCAGTCAAGCTTGAGGCTGCTTTGGAAGAAAACTCTCGACTCAGTGCTGAGCTTACTGCGGTAAAGGCTACCCTGGACGAGGAAAAGGCTCTCAATGCAAAACGCCATGAAGATATCCTCACCCTTCTCTCTTCCCTCTCAGCAAAATTTTCCCCTTCTGCTCTCTGATCACCCCCCATCTGTTGTTCGCATAGCCTGTTCTCACTTCTCTTTGTTATCCTCTCTTGCCAGTTTGCACTTTCTGTTGCACTTGTTTGGTGAATGACAGGTTATCTTATTTTTGATTGGCTTTGCCTTGCTTGCTTTTGTTGCGAATTGCTTGTGTGTGACTAGGATGGCCAATCTCATTACCGTACCAACACACTTGAGTGTATCGCCAGTTGACTTTCCTCCATTACCCAAGTGGTGGTGATAGCAAATACCCTGTGTTTGACTATTCGCCCCTACTTTTTAATGATGCCAAAAGGGAGAAGATAGGTTGACCAATATTGTTTTAGTTCCGCCATGGACGAGTTAAATTTCTTACACTTTTTTGATACTAACTGCTTCATGTGAATTGTCGGTCCTATAAATAATTGGCACTAATCACTTCAATTGTCCTTGAAAGTCAATATGGTCACTTGGTTTGTCATCATCAAAAAGGGGGAATTTGTTAGGATGTATAAGGTTTTGATGATAACAAATCCAAGTGTTGTTGTTGTTCTAAACAGGCTTTACCAACAGGGTCTTGCTGCTGTTTTTCAATATATTAAAATTGCTTGACTAATGGTTTATCAAGAACAGGTACTCAAGTCAGCGATGTAAGAACAACCATGAGGAACAGGCTCTGTAAGGTGTTTGAAACATGTCCTGTGAAGTGTTTGAAGCATAGGATATAAGTGCAGCCGTGAGGAACAGGTTCTGTGAAGTGTTTGCAGCAGATTCGTCTCTCTAAAAGATGACTAGTGGTTACAACAAGATGTCTTGATTTGATTTGGTTTTATATTTTTAGACTCTTGTTAATATGCCAATCAGAAAGTCTTAACTTACCACTTACTTGAAACGGTTTTGTTTTTCTTTTTGAAAATATTTCAGATCACCCTTCAGAACAATCCTGGAAATAGGGTGGATCAGGGTGTTTCCAGAATAAGCTGCGAAAAACTGTTTTGTACGATTTTTATCTTTTGGATTTTGAGCAGCTTCTTCAAGGATTTGCAAGAAAGATTTTTTATGGAGTATCTTACCCCTTATCCTAAAAACGGTTATTAAAATCTAAGGGGATTTGCAAAATCTTTTTTGAATAAAAAGAATATCCAATTTTTGGCAAGTGGATAAGGTTGTTGAGAAAAACATGGGCTAGTTGCTGAGAATCACCGCCTTATGCACACGGTTTAGGAAGTGTTTCCAACTCATGTTTCCTCATCCCTTGTGGCTAAAGAATTCTATATTCTTTAGGGATTTTAGTTTCCAAAAAATTTGAGGAATTGTTTTTCCAAGCACTATATAAAGTCGCTTCTTAGAACGATAGAAGCATCGGTTTTCAAAAAGAAAAATTCAGTGTTCATGAGCTTAAAAGTTTGAAAAGAAAACCGTGTCTAGTGAGTGAGTTATTTGAGCTTTCAAAGTTGGCATACTAGGATTTCATTGTACCCTATATTAGCTTAGTTGAGAAGCATTGTAATAGGGTGTTTTTCTTTATACTCTTCTTTCGCAAAAGTGAGTTGAGTGTGTGTCCAAATCAAGGGGATTTTGGATGTGGGGTAACCTGTCTTAGGGAAGACGGTTACGTGGGTTGCAATTTGTAACAAGGTGTGTTACTATTGTAACGTGATTAGCCGTTTAGTGAAGTGTTTAAATCCTACACGAGGTAGGTCGTGGTTTTTCACCTCAGTTGGGCTAGAGGTGTTTTCCACGTAAAAATCCTGTGTCCATTATTTCCGCATTCAATTTTGTTGGATTTTCGCTTCTGCTTATCTCAGAAACAACCTGTGCGAACAGGGCCTAAGACTGTTTGCCAGCAACTTGCGAAAATCGGACACCACAATTCACCCCCCTCTTGTGGTTGTGTACTCTCTAAATCAACAATTAGTACTGGTATTACAGGATTCTTACGGAATAAATATTTTACTGAGAGTACGTGACCGCTAAGTTGCGCATACAACGGATAAGTTCTGAAGAGGTCACAAGTTTGGAATAGACAGCTCGGAGGCAGCGAGCTAAGCGTGCATTACAGACGGTAGCGCGAGCACCTTCACCGCCACGTGCCAGCATGTGGTTTAGTATGTGTGTTGCTCCAAAAAAGGGCCGCTAAACTAGTTTTTAGGTCCAGTAAGTGTTTGTAGGGGTATTTTGATCATTTCGAGGAAACATGGCCGGAGGACCTAATTTGGATGTTTTTTCTTCGTCTTGGCCAGTCCCATGCAACGCCCACCACATATGAAACAAGAAAGATCTGAAATGCTAAAAAACAAAAAAACAACAAGACAGGGTGCAACACGAGGACTTCGAAGGAGGCCACCCATCATAGTACTAGTCTCCCCCAAGCACGCTTGATTGTGGAGTTCCATTGGGATCCGGTGCGCTAGTACTGGTATCATCTTACCCATTGGATTCTTGCAGAACAATTGTTTTACTAAGAGTACTCGACTGTTGTGTCGCGCATACAGCACATCAGTTCTACAGAGGTCGCAAGTTCGGAACAGATAGCTTGGAGGCGGCATGTGGTTTTGCCCTTGTGTTGCTCAAAAAAAGGGCGTCTGAATTGGTTTTTAGATCCAGTAAGCATTTGTTGGGGTGTTTTGGTCATTTCGAGTAAACATCACCGGAGGGCCTGATTTGGATGCTTTTTATTCATCTTGGGAAAGTCTCATCCAAAGCCACCACAGATGAAACAAGAAAGACTGGAGATGTTAAAAAAGGAAAAAAAAATTAAAAAAAAGGGTTGCAACACTAGGACTTCCCAGGAGGTTAACCATCATAGTACTACTCTCACCCAGGCACGCTTAACTACGGAGTTCTGATGGGATCCGGCGCACTAGTACTAGTGTGATTACACCCTTTGGATTCTCACGGAACAAATGTATTATTGATAGTACACGACCGCTAAGTCGTGCATAAAGTGCATTAGTTCTAAGGAGGCCGCAAGTTCGGTACAAACAGCTCGGAAGCGGCGACCTAAGCGTGCGTTGTGGACGGTAGCTCGAGGACCTTCACACCTCGTGCCAGCATGGGGTTTCGTCCGTGTGTTGCTCTTAAAAAGGGCCTCTAAACTGGTTTTCAGTGCCACGAACCGTTTATAAAGGCATTTTGGTAATTTCGAGTAGACATGGCCGGAAGCCCTGATTTGGATGCGTTTTCTTCGTCTTAGTCAAGTCGCATTCAACGCCCACTACAAATGAAACAAGAAAGTTCGAAGATGTTAAAAAAGGAAAAAAACAACAAAAAAGGGGCGCACCATGAGGACTTCCGAGGAGGTCACCCCATCCTAGTACTAGTCTCGCTCAAGCACGCTTAATTGTGGAATTCTGATGGGATACGATGCATTGGCGCTGTTATCATTGCACCCATTGCATTCATGCGGAACAAATGTTTTATTGAGAGTACGCGGCTGCTAGGTCATGCATACAGTGCATTAGTTCTAAAAAGGTCGCAAGTTAGGAATGGACAGCTCGTAAGCGGCGAGTTAAGCATGCATTACAGACGGTAGTGCGACCACCTTAACCGGCGCGTGCGAGCATGTGGTTTCGTCTGTTTATTGCTCTAAAAAAAGCGCCTCTAAACTGGTTTTTAGGTCCAGGAACCGTTTATAAGGGCATTTTGGTGATTTCTTCGCCATGGTCAGGTCTCATCCAACGCTCACCACAAATGAAAGAACAAACATTGGAGATGTTAAAAAAGAAAAAACCAAAAAACGGGATGCAACACCAGGACTTCCCAGAGGGTCACCCGTCCTTGCACTACTCCCGCCCAAGCACGCTTAATGCGGAGTTTGGATGGGATCTGGTTCATTGGTGCTGGTATGATCGCACCCATTGGATTCTTGCGGAACTAATGCTTTATTGACGGCCTCTAATTTGCAAACACAAGTTCAGTGCGGACAGCTCGGATGCGGCGAGCTAAGCGTGCATTGCAGACGGTAGTGCAACCGCCATCACCACCCCATGCCAGCATGGGGTTCGTCCGCCTGTTGCTCTAAAAAAGGGTCTCTAAACTGGATTTTTGGACCAGGAAACACTTATAAGGGCATTTTGGTAATTTCTTCACCTTGGTCAGGTTTCATCCAACGCCCACCACAAATGAAACATGAAACATCAGACATGTTAAAAAAGAAAAAAGCAAAAAAAAGTGGTGCACACCGAGACTTCCTAGAAGGTCACCCATCCTAGCACGACTCTCGCCGTAGCACACTTAACTGCAGTGTTTTGATGGGAGCCGGTGCATTAATACTAGTATGATTGCACCCATTGGATTTTGGCAGAACAAACGTTTTATTGAGAGTACGCGACCACCAAGTCATGCATAACATACAGCGCATCAGTTCTAAAAAGGTTGCAAGTTCGGAATTGACTGCTTGGAGGTGGCGGGCTGAGCGTGCATTACAGACTGTAGTGCAACAACCTTCACCACCCCGTGTCAGCACATGGCTTCGCCTGTGTGTTGCTATAAAAATGGGCCTCTAATTTTGTTTTAGGCACAGTAAGTGTTTTTAGGGGTATTTTGGTCATTTCGAGTAAACATGGCCGGAGGGGCTGATTTGTATGGTTTTACTTCGTCTTGGTTAGGTTTCATCCAACACCTACCACAAATGAAACAAGAAAGATCGAAGATGTTAAAAAAGAAAAAAAAAACAAAAAAGGGGTGCAACACGAGGACTTGTCAGGAGGTCACCCGTCCGAGCACTATTCTCGCCCAAGCACGCTTAACTGTCGAGTTCTGATGAGATCCGGTGCATTAGTGCTGATCTCATTGCACCCATTGGATTCATGCAGAATAAATGTTTTATTGAGCGTGCGCAACTGCTAAGGCGTGCATATAGCGCATCAGTTCTAAAGAGGTCGCAAGTTCGGCACGGACAGCTCAGAAGCGGCAAGCCAAGCATGCGTTACCGGCGATAGGTTGGCCATCGTCGCCGCCCCGTATGAGCATGGGGTTTTGTCCATGTGTTGTTCTTAGAAAGGGCCTCCAAACTGATTTTTAGGGCCAAGAAGCATTTCAAAGGGCAACCCAATAATTTCGAGTAACGATGGCCGAAAGGCGTGATTTGGATGCTTTTTCTTCATCTTGGTCAAGTCTTATCCAATGCCCACCATAAATAAAACGAAGAAGACCGGACAAGTTAAAAAAAGAAAGAAAACAACAAAAAAAGGGGTGCGACAAGAGGACTTCCATGGAGTTCGCCCATCCTAGTACTACTCTCGCCCCAGCACGCTTAACTATGGAGTTCTGATGGGAGCCGGTGCATTAGTGCTGGTGTGATCGCACCCCTTGGATTCTTACAGAGCAAATGTTTCTTTGAGAGTACGTGATCGCTAAGTCATGCATACAATGCATCACTTCTAAAGAGGTCGCAAGTTCGGTACTGACAGCTCGGAAGCGGCAAGCTAAGCGTGCGTTACGGACGGTAGTGCGATTGCCTTCACCACCCTGTGCCAGCATAGGGTTTCGTCTGTGTGCTGCTCTAAAGAAAGGTCTCTAAACTAGATTTTAGGTCCAAGAAGCGTTTATAAGGGCATTTTGGCAATTTCCTCGTCTTGGCCAGGTCTCTCCCAACGCCCACTACAAATGAAACAGGAAATATCGGAGATGTTAAAAAGAAAAAAAAACACCAAAAAGGGGTGCAACACGAGGACTTCCCAGGAGGTCACCTATCATAGCACTACTCTCCCCCAAGCACGCTTGATTGTGGAGTTCTGTTGGGATTCAGTGCATTAGTGCTGGTATCATCGTGCCCATTAGATTCTTGCAGAACAAATGCTTTATTGAGAGTATCCGACCACTAAGTCACGCGTACAGCGTATCAGTTCGAAAGAGGTCGCAAGTTCGAAATGCACAGCTCGGAAGCAGTGAGCTGGCATGCATTGCGGACGATAGTGCAACCACCTTCACCGGCTTGTGCCAGCATGTGGTTTTGTCCGTGTGTTGCTCTAAAAAAAGGCCTCTAAACTGCTTTTTAGGTTCAGCAAGCGTTTATAAGGGATTTTGATAATTTGAAGTAAACATGGCCGAAGGGTTTGATTTTGATGCTTTCAGTTCATCTTGGTGAGGTCTCATCCAATGTCCATCATAAATGAAACAAGAAAGATCGGAGATGTTAAAAAAGAAAAAACAATAAAAAGGGGTGGAACACAAGGACTTCCCAGGAGGAATTATTGACACTTAGGTCCCTGAGTTTGAGGGTAACTATTTTTAAATCCCTGCCTTCTTACCTGCCTTCTCAAAACTAATTCTGGGATACCCTATGTTTTCAGACAACTAATTTTTAGGTCCTTTTTCTTATTGTTTTAGACCTTGAACTTTTGAAAATTGCAGAATAGTCCATGAAATTGGAAAACTATGCAAATAAGCTGTTTTTCGGGGTTTTTTCAGGAAATATGTTTGATTAAACTTCATATAATGATTTTAATGGTACTAGTTATCACAATCTACTACTTATATCTTATATATTATACTTTCTGTGGTTATAAACCCACCATACTTAGCAAAAATAATCAAAACTTAATTACAGGGTTCGACCCAGGCATTCCTCTAGCTTCCAGTTTACAGAGATTGCTAATCTCAACCACATCTTCCCTAGATCAGGAACAACACAGATTGTTTGGTTTCCTGCCTCAGATCGTAGTCAATAATCAAGTTTTAAGCATTTTAAAGGATGCTGAGACTTTAATCAAGAAATTATAACATTTAAGACATAAGGTTTGATTGAATAACGTTTCCTATGGGAAACTTATTTTATTGAAAGTTTGAAAGTGGGAATATTACAATGGAAGGATTGAAGAGGGACTTAAGCTACTAAGATCATCAGAGAGGCTTGCTCATAGAGAAATGGAGAATCCTAACTTCTCTTTTGTTCAAGAATGCTCAAATGACTGCGTCCCTTCTCAATATTCAACCTCTCTATTTATAGAGGGTTGGGGGTACTCACTGATTTTTCACATGGCTAGAGTGCTTACTGATTTTTCACATGGCTATAGTACTCACTGATTTTTCACATGACTACAGTACTCACTGACGACTACAGTACACTACTTTATTTTACAGGCCATACACTTGTCACAATGGTACAATGATTCGGATACCATTTTTCAGAACTTTTAATGATGATAAGACTAGTCATCATTATTGAGATTCTGCATGCCTTCATCTCGAATTATATCTTCTAGACCATCATTATCTGGATAATCATTAGAATCTTCATCAAATTGCTTAAGATGCTCTGGATCCCATTCCTCAAATAATTCAAGACGATATTTCTTTTCTTTTTCTGATAAGAATTTTTCAGCTTCAATATCAAAGAAATAATTAAAAGTATCTTCTGACACTACTCCTTCTACCTTCATGTAATTTTTAAACTCATTACCCTAGGTGAAAGTAGTGTTTTCCCAATGCATTAACGTTTTTCCTTGTTCAATTAATGCCCAACATTGATAATAAATAATGAAAAATCTAATGGCTCTTGCTAAAGCAGGATCAGCAATTAATCCTCGTCGTTGAGGAACCCATTCTTATCGTTGATCATTGAGATTGTTATAATCAACGACCTAAATAAGATAATGGGCCGGTTTGGCTTTGCCATTTTCATATTCAGTTACTGCGCCATAAATTTCAAATTTTAGGCATCTGTGAATTGGAACTTTTGTTGGGCCATCTGGAGATGTAAGAATCCAATGGACTCTTTTGAACATGCATTGCTGAAATTTGGTTAATTTTGAGAAAAACGGGAACTTTGGGTCTGGGATTTCTATGAAGTAAAGTACCACCCTGTATTCCCAAGCTTTGAAGACAAGGTCACTTGGAGAAAATGAATTTGCCGGAAAACTAACAGCACCAACTCCAGACTTATTGGGAAAGTAGATTGTTGTATCCCAAGACACCCAAATATCATAAGAATAATAATGATAAAAGTTTATGCAGGCTGCATACCACTCATTGAACTATTTTTCTCGAATATGAGAACTTATTTTTTCTTGGATATCATAAGGACACTGTAGGTAATTAACTTGTAACTCTAGAAGGGAAAATCATTGGGTTATTATATAGGCAGTGGAGAGCATACCAAAATATGATGTACGTTTTGTATGGAATTCTAGGTTTCCAATAAGAACTCTACTAGAAGAAGTAACCCGTTCTAGTAGGAATGACATTTCATTATAGATTTCCTCCTTTTCCGAGAGGACGTTTGCTGTGATAATCACCATTGGCGAGTTCTTGAGTTTGACTATCTACTAGAGAGTTCTTCGATCCCTATATACGTTCAATAGAGAAGAAAAACGGGTTAAGTCATAATTGCCAACACAGGAGTCGCCCTTGTGCTTGTATATTTGATAAATTCTTTTTCATAAAATCTAGTATTTCTTTGCAATTAGTTCGAGCAATAAAAGGCTTTAGGGCTAAAAAGATTAGAAAATTGTCAATTCCCCTTATGACTACGAGCATTTCTTTTTCCATTATGGGATAATTGCATTCTGCCTAATTAAAACTTCCACTGCAATATTTGTAGAGTTTTTCTTCTTCTTTGATTTTGAGTATCGCACTCCAATGCTCATTATTGACATCTATCTCAAGAATTAAATAATCTCATTCATTAGATAAATTAAGAATAGGAAGATTTTTACTCATATGTTTGAAGTTCTAGACAATCTTTGTATCGTTAGTGGTCCATGTCTAACTCACATCTTTCTTGAGTTTTTGCTACAATAGTTTTCTCAACTTAGCCAAATCTTTAATGAAATCTAAAGCATAAGTAAGTCATCCAAGGAATCTTTCCAATTGCTTCTTATCTTCAATCATTTCAAGAAAATTTTCTATTTTTTAGAATAGGTTTTTGTAAAATGATTTGTCCAGCTTTTATCTCTAGTTCTAAGAACTCAATTTCTTGTTTGGCATAAATGCACTTGTTCTTTCCAAGTAGAATACCATGATCAATGCATCTTTGGATGATAGCTAAGACATCATCTTTGTGCTGTTCTATGGTTTTGGAAAGAACAAGGATATCATCATTGTAAACCAAACAACAATGATTAAGGTGTTTAAAAATATTATCCATTCTTCTTTAGAATATTTGAGGTGCATTTTTAAGACCAAATGACATTACTATCCACTCCTAATGTTCTTGTGGGGCACCAAATGCCGTTAAAGGAATACTTTACTCATCCACTTTTATCTACCAATAACTGCTTTTGCACTCCATTTTCGAGAACTAAGAGGCTCCTTGAATTCTGTTGAAATGGACTATTTTGTTAGGAATAGGTTAACCATCAAACACAGTATTATCATTAAGCTTTTTATAATTGATGATCATTCTAGCTTTTCCTCTTTTTTCTTCAGCATGATTTCTTACCACGAAGGCGGGACTAATGTGAGGACTCTTGCTATTTCTAATTAAGTCTTTGTCCAGAAGTTGTTTGATTTGCTTATTAAACTCTTGGATGTCCTGGTGTGTATACACCATTGTTTAATTCGGATAAGAGTGTTGGGATTTAACAAAGAGATTTTGGCAATTTTTTTATTTTTATCCCAAAATTTTAGAGAATTATCAAAGTAGAGTTCTTTACATATCTTCTTGTTGTTCAACAATCTATTCTTTAATAAATAACTCAAGCAATGAAATTGTCAGTGCTACTTCTCATTGTGCAGGCATTACTTTCTCACCACGCTGGCTGCGTGTAAACTCAATATTTTGATGAGTGTAAGCCTTACTCATTGTTTTAATAGGTACTGAGTGACCATTAATTGTGAATATTATCTGGTTCACAGTCTATGTGCATGGGGAATATAATCTCTGGAAAGTATTTCCAATAATTATATCATGAGAGAGTTGATCAGTAGCTCATAGAACTGGTATAATATATTAGACTCCTTCTAATTCTATGGATAAACCTTCTACTACCTCATTATGGCTCATAATGCTATTGTTAGCTATCCTTACTTGTAAAGAATTTTTTGCTTGCTTCCATAAAATTCTAGAAATAATGATCTTTTTCCAAAGTATACAAAACTTCCACTATCTATGTGAGTACACAATTCATATTTATTATATCCATCTAAACAGACCTTTATTCGAATATAGATGCTATTAGGATTTGTATTACTAGCTTCATAGCATATTTTCATAGTCATATTTTTGATTAATTCATCTTCATAAATTGATTCACTAACAGTTCTTGTTTTATATCCAATGACCTTTCTATCTAGACTCATACTTCGGTCTCCACTAGGTCCGTAGACTCAAAACTCATTCTACTCATTTCACTGGTCATACTAATTGAATCATCTTCTTCAAACTCTTCTTCAGCTGATGAAGATCTTTCTCACCAATCAGATATTGTACTCATACTTCTTAATAATTGGGGTTTAATGGTAATTTTACCCTCCTCATCAATTTTTATTACATTTTTCTTATTGATCTTTGTAGGGTTAGCAAAGCTAGATATCTATGGATGATCAATTTTTATCTCCAGAGGATTAGATTTAATCCTTTGGATCTTTTGCATAGGGGTAGGACTTTCAAATTTTTCTACCTCTATGATTGTTACCTTCGTCTTTGGATCTATCGTATCATCTAATTGTAGATAATTTTTCAAAATATCCTCAATGGATACTCTCCTCTTTTCATATCCATTCCAATTGTTTTTATCTTAAGAGATAGGAAATGTTTAGCAAATTCGTTCTTTAGACTCATATAACATCCCGGTCGGTAGTTGAATCCCATTGACCTATTACATAAATTGGTCTTTATCCCTTTGATAATTTGATTATTAAATTTGGTATGCCTAATATCACAGAGCAATGCATGTAGATCAATATCTTTTTCAAAATATTGTAATAGAGTGATTTGAACTTGGACATTTCTGACATGGACATACCTATACTTTCTATCTTTATTATGTTTAAGGATATTTTTCCAGTTAATGAGATTAACTTCTCCAACATCATACTTACAATCCTTTATCTCCATACCTCCTTCCATCATTTCACATAGAGTATTTGCTTTTTAATTGAAAGATGCACTTTTTATAGATCATGTCTTTTTGGATTATGGAAAGGACACAGTCTCCTTTGACATCTTTGTTTTCATTGTCTACAACAAACTCCTCTCCTTAAAGATCACCAAGACTAATCAAGCTACTTTTGATCATATAACTTGTTTCTTCGTAATCACATTCTTCATATTCGTTGTCTAATTTTATTTCAACGATTCCTTTGTTGCTACTTAGGGCTAGGTCTAATGCCTCATCTTCACTAAGCTCAACATAATCCTGGCTTCCCAAGGTTCCAATAAGCTAGTTATTCTTCCTATTTTTGCATTCAATAGCATAATGTCCTACTTCTCCGCATGCCCAGCATTTACAGCTGTTTTTTCCTGCGGGATAATAAGCGGCTTTCCTAAAAAATCTTATTGGGCTTAGTTTATTATGATATTTTCTTCTATATTTCTCTCCCATTTGCTTGTTAAAGCTCTTTTTCTTATAGAACTTTCTTTTCCTTCATTTTCAGGGTCTTTTCCCCATTGATGAGGTGAATCCTAGTAAGTTAGAAATTGCTTCTTAATTTTCTTCTGCTTTTGGAGATCAAGACATTGCTCATTGACCCATTTTTGTAAATAAGAGATTCTTGACCCAAGGGTATGAATGACATCTGCTCTTTCGAGCCATGTAACATATTTTTTTATTAATTATAGAATTTATAGGATATGAAAATTTGTCATAAAACATACCCAGAATGGTTTCATTATGCCCAATTTTTTAAAAATATTGACTAATTTTCAGCAATGTAATTTTCTAGATATCTCATATCGCATAATTTTATATTATTAATCTTTCCTTGTCATTCTCTTGCTTTTTGTTCAGAATCAAGTTTGGCTCCTATGAATTTGGTTTCAATTTCCTTACATAAAGTTTTCAACATGGCAATTGATGTTTCCATCATTCTTATTGTATTTTTACCTTCTTCACTTAATGAATCATACTAGTCAGCTGTAGTGCCAAAAAAACTGTGTTCGATATAATTTAGGAAATTTGCAGCAGTCCATATACTGTTTAGGTTTAAGAAACTATTCATTCCTCATTTCCAGTGCTCAGATATTTCTTCTCTATTACGAGCACCATCTATGTTTAAGATGTACCCAGTTTGGATAATTGGGGTAAGGCCAATTTCTTCAAAGGTTGAAGTTTTCCTTAGGACAAACCTAAAGAAAAATTGATTGTACGTCCTGCTGGAACATATCTAGGTATTAGAAAATGAGTGTTTCTTCCAGAAGGCTCACCAAATTTTTCAGGCTTAGGAATGACATTGTTAACTAGATTGGTCTCTGCTTCACCTAAGTGGAGTTCTTCTCCAATCTCATTAATCTCATTTTTGGCAGTCATTTTTCCATATTTTTTTATCCAATTTTCTTTTAATTTCTTCTGATGGTAGCACATTAAGATCTTCTAATTTAATCAGATTCATCGGCTAATATATTTTTTCTTCTCACTAGACATTATTGGTCTCTTCATTATCATCAAACAAAATGTCATTTTTATCACTTATTGCGTCCATGATCTTGTTTAATTCTTCTAGATATTGTTCTTTGTCGAACATGTCTTATAGCTCTTCAATAGTATATTGTTTATGCTCCATCTTCTTTTTCTGCCTTTTCAGACGATTTTTCTCCTGATTTTTCTCCTATTTCTTTTTGGGTTTTTATTTCTTGCAAAGGAAATAGATTCGTATTTTTTGAGTTTTGGAAAGGATATTTATGCTGAAATGGAGTACTAGCACTTGGAGTGGACTTTCTGCTACGCCTAACTTCGTTAACTAGAGAAAGGTGAATTACTGATAATTATTTTTTGAGCTCCTTAACTTCAGTCTTAATTTTAACTAATTCTACTTTTAATTCTAAAACTATATTAATATAGTTTAACTGAGGTGATATTGGTGAAAGACCTTCTGGTGAATGCATAATATGAGAATAATTCGGTCCAGGGTAAGCAGGTGATGATTTGAGCATTAATGACATTTAATTGCCATAATTAACCATTGATTAGCTTAACTATCTTAATTATTTTGGTCACGTGGCTCTTATACCAGTTGAAAGAGGACTTCGAGTAGTACTAGCGGGCAAAATATCGTAAACACAAATTTAGATTTTTCAAAAGTAGGTTTTTAAGGATTTGGGCAAAATGTGCAAATATGAAAAGTTGTGGGCGTGCTTTATAACCTAGAACCGTAGCTGTGTCTTGAAAATAGCTCAAATAAAATTTTGAGGCTCCTTTCTATTAGTTACCTCAAAAGACAAGTTACCTTATATTTACTTTTAAAAACTGGGGGTCCTTAAAATAGTTTACAGTTAACTGAGGATATCTCTGTGTAGTTTATTCTCCCAGGAGGTCACCCATCATAGTACTACTCTCCCCAAGGATGCTTGATTGGAGAGCTCTGATGGGATCCGGTGCATTGGTGCTGGTGTGATCAAATCCATTGGTTTCTTATAGAACAAATGTTGTATTAAGAGTACGCGACTGCTAAGTCGTGCATAAAGTGCATCAGTTCTAAGAGGTCGCAGGTTCGGTACAGATGGCTTGGACGTGAAGAGCCAAGCATGCCTTACCACAGTAGGTCGACCACCTTCACCTCCCCGTGCCAACATGGGGTGTCATCCGTGTGTTACTTTGAAAAAGGGACTCTGACCTAGTTTTTACGGTCAGGAAGTGTTTAAAAGGGAAAACCCAATAATTTTGGGTGACCATGTTCGGAAGGCCTTTTTTGAATGCTTTTTCTTCGTCTTGGTCAGGTCATAATCAATGCCCACCACAAATGAAACAAGGAAGATCGGGGATGTTAAAAAAGAAAGAAAATAACAAAAAAGGGTGCAATAGGAGGACTTCCTAGAAGGCCACGCATCCTAGCACTACTCTCCCAGAGCACACTTAACTGCGGGGTTCTGATGGGATCAGGTGCATTAGTGCTAGCATGATCGCACCCATTAGATTCTTGCGGAACAAATGTTTTAGTGAGAGTATGCGACTGCTAAGTCTCGTCTACAGCGCATATTTTCTAAAGAGATAGCAAGTTTGATACGGACAGCTCGAAAGCGGCGAGCTAAGCTTGCGTCACGGATGGTAGTGCGACCACCTTCACCGGCCCGTGCCAACATGGGGTTTCATCCGTGTGTTGCTCTAAAAAAGGGTCTGTACACTAGATTTTAGGTCCTAGAACCATTCATAAGGGCATGTTGGTAATTTCCTTACCTTGATCAGGTCTCCTCTAACACTCACCACAAATGAAACAAGAAACATCGGAGATGTTAAAGAAGGGAAAAAAAAAAAAGAAAAGAGGTGCAACAACGGGACTTCCCAGCAGGTCACCCATCCTGGCACTACTCTCACCCTAGTGCGCTTAACTACAGAGTTCTGATGGGAACCGGTGCATTAGTACTGGTATGATTGGATTCTTGCAGAATAAATATTTTACTGAGAGCACGTGACTGCTAAGTCGCGCATACAACGGATCAGTTCTGAAGAGGTCGCAAGTTTGGAACGGACAGCCCGAAGGTGGCGAGCTAAGCATGCATTACGAACGGTAGTGCGACCACCTTCACCGCCTCATGCCAGCGTGTGGTTTTGTATGTGTGTTGCTTTAAAAAAGGGCCTCTAAACTAGTTTTTAGGTCCAGTAAGCGTTCATAGGGGTATTTTGGTCATTTCGAGTAAACATGGTAGGAGGGGCTGATTTGATGCTTTTTCTTCGTCTTGGCCAAGTCCCATCCAACGCCCACCACATATGAAACAAGAAAGATCGGAGATTCTAAAAAATAAAAATAACAAAATAGGATGCAACACGAGGACTTCCAAGGAGGTCAACCATCATAGTGCTAGTCTCCCCCAAGCACGCTTGACTACGGAGTTCCGTTGGGATCCTGTGCATTAGTGCTGGTATCATCGCACCCGTTGGATTCTTGCGGAATAAATGTTTTATTGAGAGTACCCGACCGCTGAGTCGCACATACAGCGCATCAGTTCTAAAGAGGTCGCAAGTTTGGTATGGACACCTCATAAGCAGCGAGCCATGCGGGCATTACTGGCGATAGGTCGATCACGTTCGCCGCCCCGTTCGAGCATGGGGTTTCGTTTGTGTGTTGCTCTGAAAAAGGACCTCCTAACTAATTTTTAGGGTCCGGAAGCATTTAGAAGGGCAACCCAATAATTTCATCCAAATCATGGGCGGAAGCCCTGATTTGGATGCTTTTTCTTCATGTTGGTCAAGTCTCGTCCAACACCTACTCTCGCCCAAGCACATTTAACTACAGAGTCCTGATGGGATCCGATGCATTAGTGCTAGTATGATCGCACCCATTAGATTCTTGCGGAACAAATGTTTTACTAAGAGTACGCGACTGCTAAGTCACGCACACAACGCATCACTTCTAAACAGGTCGGAAGTTAGGTACAGACGGCTCAAAAACGGCAAGCTAAGCGTGCATTACGGATGGTAGCGTGACCACCTTCACCCCCATGCCAGCATGGGGTTTCGTCTGGGTGTTGCTCTAAAAAAGGGCCTCTAACCAGATTTTAGGTCGAGGAAGCGTTGGTAAGGGCATTTTGGTAAATTCTTCGCCTAGGTCAGGTCTCATCCAATACCCACCACAAATGAAACAAGAAATATTGGAGATGTTAAAACGAGGGAGAAAAACCAAAAAAATGGGGTGCAACACCAAGACTTGCTTGAAGGTCACCCATCCCATCTGTCGCCCTAGCACGCTTACCTGTAGAGTTCTGATGGGAAACAATGCATTTGTGCTGGAAGGATCGCACCCATAGGATTCTTGCGGAACAAATGTTTCATTGAGAGTACGTGACCGCTAAATCGCACATACTGCGCATCAGTTCTAAGGACGTCGCAAGTTCAGAGCGGACAGCTCAGAGGCGGTGAGCTAAGCATACATTACGGACGATAGTGCGACCAACTTCACTGCCCTGTGCCAAGATGCGGTTTCATCCGCGTATTGCTCTAAAAAAGGCCCTCTAAACTAGTTTTTAATTCCAGTAAGCGTTTATAGGTATATCTTGGTCATTTCGAGTAAACATGGCTAGATAGCCTGATTTGGATGCTTTTTCTTCGTCTTGGCTAGGTCTCATCCAACGCCCACCACAAATGAAACAAGAAAGAACGGAGACGTTAAAAAAGAAAAAATAACAAAAAAAGGGGTGTAACATTAGGACTTCTCAGGAGGCCACCCATCATAGTACTACTCTCCCCCAAACACAACTCACTGTAAAGTTCTGATCGGATCCTGTGCATACAATGCATCAGTTCTAAAGATATCAAAAGTTCAGAACGGACAGCTCAGAAGCGGCGAGCGAAGCATGCCTTACGGACAGTAGTGCGGCCACCTTCAACAGCTCGTGCCAGCATGTGGTTTCGTTCGTGTGTTGCTCTAAAAAGGCCCTCTAAACTAGTTAACCCACCACAAATGAAACAAGAAAGATCGAAGATGTTAAAAAAGAAAAAAACAACAAAAAGGGGTGCAATATGAGGATTTTCCAGGAGGTCACCTATTATAGTACTACTCTCCCCCAAGTACGCTTTACTGCGGAGTTCTAATGGGATCTGGTGCATTAGTGCTGGTACGATCACACCAATTGGATTCTTCCAGTACAAATGTTTTATTGAGAATACGCGATCGCTAAGTCTCGCGTACAATGCATCAATTCCAAAGAGCTCGCAAGTTCAGAACGGATAGCTCCGAAGCGGTGAGCTAAGTGTGTATTACAGACGGTAGTGCGACCACCTTCACCGCCCTATGCCAGCATGCGGTGTCGTCTATGCGTTGCTTTCTAAAAGGGCCTCAAAATTGGTTATTAGGTCCCGTAAGCATTTATAAGGTATTTTGCTAATTTCAACTAAACATGGCCTAAAGGCCTGATTTGGATGCTTTTTCTTCGTTTTGGTCAGGTCTCATCCAACGCCCACCACAAATGAAACAAGAAAGACCAGAGACGTTAAAAAAGAAAAAAAATAGAAAAGGGGTGCAACACGGGGACTTCCAAGGAGGCCAACCATCATGGTACTACTCTCACCTGAGCATGCTTAACTGGGGAGTTATAATGGGATCCGGTGCATTAGTGCCGATGTGATCAAACCCATCGGATCATTGGGGAATGCGTTATTAAGAGTACGCGGCTGCTAAGTCACGCATAGAGCACATCAGTTTTAAAGAGGTCGCAAGTTCGGTACGGACAGCTCAGAAGCGGCGAGCTAAGCGTGCGTTACGGATGGTAGCTTGAGGACCTTCATACCTCGTATCAGCATGGGCTTTCATAAGTGTGTCGCTCTAAGAAAGGGTCTCTAAACTGGTTTTAAGGGCTAGGAAGCATTTATGAGGGCATTTTGGTAATTTCGAGTAAACATAGCCGGAAGCCTTGATTTGGACGCTTTTTCTTTGTCTCGGTCAAGTCTCATCCAACGCCCACTACAAATGAAACAAGACAGATCGGGGATGTTAAAAAAGAAAAAAAATAAAAAGGAGTGCAGCACGAGGACTTCCCAAGAGATCACCTGTCCTAGTATTACTTTCGCCCAAGCACGTTTAACTGCGAAGTTCTGATGGGATCTGGTGCATTAGTGCTAATATAATCGCACCCATTGGATTCTTGCGGAACAAATTTTGTACTAAGAGTACACGACCGCTAAGGCTTGCATACAATGTATCTTTTCAAAAGAGGTCACTTGTTCGGCACAGACAACTCGGAAGCGTTGAGCCAAGCATGCGTTACTAGCGATAGGTAGACCACCTTCGCCACCTTGTGCCAGCATGGGGTTTCGTCCGTATGTTGCTCTGAAAAAGGTCCTCTGAACTAGTTTTTAGGGTCAGGAAGCGTTTAAAAGGACAACCCAATAATTTCAAGTAAATGGTCGGAAGGCCTGATTTGGATGCTTTTTCTTCATCTCGATCAGGTCCTATCTGATGCTCGCCACAAATGAAACAAGAAAGATCGGGGACATTAAAAAAGAAAGAAAACAACAAAAAAGGGGTGCAACAAGAGGGACTTCACAGGATGTCACCCATCCTAGTACTACTCTTGCCCGAGCACGCTTAACTGCGGAGTTCTAATGGGATCTGGTGCATTAGTGCTGGTATGATCGCACCCATTGGATTCTTGTGGAACAAATGTTTTATTCAGAGTACGCGACCGCTAAGTCGCGTATACAGCGCATCACTTCCAAAGGGGTCGCAAGTTCGGAACAGACAGCTCGGAGGCGGCGAGCTAAACGTGCATTAGGGATGGTAGTGCGACCATCTTCACCGCCCTACACCAGCATGTGGTTTCATTTGTTCTAAATAGGGCCTCTAAACTGGTTTTTAGGCCCATTAAGTGTTTATAGGGGTATTTTGGTCATTTCAAGTAAACATGGCCAGAGGGCCTGATTTGGATGCTTTTTCTTCGTCTTAGCCAGGTCTCATCCAACATCCACCACAAATGAAACAAGAAAGATCAGAGATGTTAAAAAGAAAAAAAGAACATCAAAAAAGGGGGTGCAACACGAGGACTTCCCAGGAGGTCACCCATCATAGTACTACTCTCCCGCAAGCATGATTGACTGTGGAATTCTGATGGAATCCGGTGTATACAATGCATCAGTTCTAAAGAGGTCAAAAGTTCAGAACGGATAGCTCAGAAGCAGCAAGCTAAGCATGTATTACAGACGGCAGTGCAGCCACCTTTACCGGCTCGTGACAGCATGTGGTTTCGTTCATGTGTTGCTCTAAAAAAGGGCCTCTAAATTGGTTTTTAGGTCCAGTGAGTGTTTATAAGGGTATTTTGGTAATTTTGAGTAAATATGGCCGGAGGGTCTGATTTGGATGCTTTCTCTTCGTCTTGGTCATGTCTCATCCAACGCCTACCACAAATAAAACAAAAAAGATTGAAGATGTTAAAAAAGAAAAAAAACAACAAAAAAGGGGTGCAACACGAGGACTTCCCAGGAGGTTGCCCATCATAGTACTACTCTCCCCAAGCACATTTTACTGCGGAGTTCTGATGGGATCCGATGTAAAACATCTTCATTTAGATGAAGATTTTGATGATTATCTAAATAATAATGGTTTGGAAGATATAATTAGAGATGAAGGAATGCAAAATCTCAATAATGATGACTAGCCTTGTCATTGAAAGCTTTGAAAAGTGATTCCTCCATTATTGTACTATTTTGACAAGTGTCGTGTTTGTAAAATAAAGCAGTGTACTGTAGCCATCAGTAGGTACTGTAGCAATGTGAAAAATCAGTATGTACTGTAGTCATTAAAGCATCCTATGTACCTCCAACCCTCTATAAAAGGAGAGGTTGAGTACTGAGAAAGGACACGGTCATTTAAGCATTCTTGAACAAGAGAAGTCGGGATTCTCCATTTCTCTATAAGTAAGCATCTCTAATGATCTTAACTTAAGTCCCTTTTTAGAGCTTTCCATTGTAATATTTCCACTTTCAAACTTTCAATAAAAGAAGTTTCCTAACAAGGAGCGTTATTCAATCGAACCTTATATTTAAATATTATAATTTCTTGATTAAAGTCTCACTATCCTTTAAAAAGCTTAAAACTTGATGAGTGAGTACAGTATGAGGCAGGAAATGAAATAGATCTATGTTGTGCATGATCTAAGGAAGGTGGGGTTGAGATTAGCAATCTCTGTAAACCGGAAGTTAGAGGCACGCTGGAGTCTAGCGCCGACTAAGTTCAGGTAATGGTCGGAGCTCTGTAATTAAGCTTTAATTATTTTGCTCAGCATGGTGGGTCATCAATCATATGAAACATAATATTTATGATATAAATAGTAGATTGCGATAACTAGTACCAGTAAAGTCTTCATAAGAAGTTTAATCATTAAAAACAAGCATAAAACAGCTTATTTGCATAGTTTTCCTATTCCATGGACTTTTCTGCAATTTCTGAAAGTTCAAGGACTAAAATAATAAGAAAAAGGATCTAAAAATTGGTTACCTGAAAACATAAAGTACCCAGAATTAGATCTTAAATTACAGGGGCCTAAAAATATTTACCAAAGAACTTATGCACCTAAGAGTCACTTATTGGAATAATAAGATTGCATAATCACGAAAATTAACCAATTAATCGTATAGGCATGTTCATAATAAATCATATTTGACAAATTATGAATAGATCAATTGAGACTAATCCAAACATTTTTGGCTCTAGTACCACTATAAGAAAACAAGGATTAACCTTGTATGCGGAAGACACTATTGAGAATAGCGCATTGTAATCTAATGCTGCTAGATGGGTACTAGAGTCATCTTGGGAATTCACATCCTAGTTCTGAATCCTGCTAGATAGTAGGGAGGTCGTGATAGAGAGGGAGAGCAGAGTAGAAGATTTGTATATTATTATTTCTTTAGTTGACCCCTTAAGCCTCCACAGGTTGGGGTCAACCAGGGTTACTACCCTTAGCGGTTTAAACGGTCATCGGGCTTAATAACACTAGGGTCGGCTAGCAAAGAGGACAATATTGTTCACACCCTAAATGATATCCATCAGCTCAAATCATGTGACAATATTTTTAAAAAGATGAAAATATCACTGGGATCATGGTAGTAGATGTTGCAAATTAGGCACATTACATTATAGATAATTTAGAAGTGGTGATGGCATGTACCACTTCAACTCCAGTATGGAAGATATGGAAGGAATAAAATGCTACAATATTCAATAATAGAAACTTTTCACCTCTTTATATTACACAAAGTGCTATAGCCACATGTCAACAACATGGGAAAGCATGTGAGGAAATGAAAGTCTCAAATCTGGGCTTCACCAATTGGAGAGTATGTGAAAGTGAATGTCGATATCTTCCTATTCAGTTGGCTGGAGGACCAATCTGGGATTTATTCTAAGGGATAACAAAGGTGAGCTTGTGGCTACAGGTGTGCATTAGCTTAACGGCCAATGGTCAGTGGAGATAACTGAGATGATGGCATCATGATTTGGGATTGAAATAGCTAAAGACTGTGGCTTCTGAAAAATCATAATGGAGTCAGACTCTTGGAAGGCAATCAACAAGATTACTAATAAGAAGTAGACAACTTGCGAGATATAGGGCTCCTTTGAGGTGACATTCTCAGTTATGCAAATTTTTTTGATAGCTCTACCTTCTCCCATGTAAGAAGGGAGGATAATTAGGTAGCTCATTGTTTAGCTAGGTTGGAACCCTTTGAATATGGTGATAGGATATGGTTAGAGGAGGGGTGGATATTATTGATGAGTTTGTATTAAGATACATTTGCTTGATGAGATAATGAATATTACGTCTTTTCTTCTTTGAAGAAAAAAAACCAACCTATAAGTACAAAAGATTTTGACATAAAATGATGTAAGTATGTAATCTTTTTATAGACTTTTGAGTTGCACATTGTCAAGCTATATGATAGCAATTAAGACAAAAACATTATACAACTGTCATAAAGAATCATACCACAATATTTAATGACTAGAGTGAGAAATAGATTCTTTAGAATATTATCCAAATTTCAGAGACAATTCACTAAACAAATGGTTTTGTGGCAATTTAAATACATATTTTTGTATAGAAAGCAATGTAGATATTGTATGCCTATTAATTAAAACATAATATTTCACTAATGTAAGTTTCTCTCAAGATAGAAAACATTATGCTGAGATTAACTGGTTGTCATTAATGTATACAATTCTACTCGAAATAAAGTGTATAAGACAACCCTCAACTTTGATGGAATATAAAATAAATCAAGTCTCCTTGACGATTTCATTGCCTTCTATTAATTTTACTCATGATATTCTAAAACAATAAATTTCAAAGATAAATGGTCAGTAAATAAATAATAGTATTAAGTAAATAATCATCCATTACGATTATATATTAATGAAGGATCCTTATTTACCATATTTTGTTAACAAAGGATGCATTGACCTAAAATACTTGTAGAAGAGTTGGATCTTCAATCATCTTTGAACATTTATGAAGAACATGTAACATATGTGACAAACATCCGACTTAGAATTAATTCATAAAAAGTGATAAATATTTATGACATGTTTTTCCAAATTTAAACACCCATGAAAATGGACAATCACATATATATCCAACTAAGAATTAATTCATAAAAAGTGAGAAATAATTATGACATATTTCTTCAAATTTAAACACCCATGAAAATCAACAATCAAGGAAAAAGACTAACTGCCAAAATGATGACAATTATCACTTTCCTCTTTCATCAAAGATTTAGCTTCGCTATTAATTGCTATCATGTATGAAATGGGCTGGCTTTGGCAAAAAACAAATAACAAAATTGAATACCTGAAACAGAAAAAGGAAAAAATATTTTGTAAATTCATTCACATACCTTAATTCATTTAAATTTCAAGTGTAACTTCTCCATATGTTGGATATCATTTATTGCATTGTTTGGATTTTCTAAAACAAACAAAACAAAGTGATTCACAAGAACAAACAAAAAGAAAATACATCGAATTTTACTAAGGAAAATATATTGAATTTCACTAATGAGGATGATAAGTTGATTTCACGTTTTCCACCTATTAGCAATCATGCAATAAAGGGGTCTCCATTGTGAGGCCAACATACTAATTAGGAAAACTACAACATTCTGTTGATTGGTATGCAAACCCAAACGTGTCATATTGAACATGGTAGATACGACTTTTGTTATATAATGGTTTTCTAAACTAAAACAATTTACATGGAGGGCTTCTTCATGTATATTATGAGTCAATGTGTTAAAGAGGAGACATGCTAAGGATGACGATGGTTGCTTGGAATGGCTAGAGGAACTAGAGACCACCACTGCAAACAGGTCCAGCAATTGCGAGAGTTATGTGCATTGAAGAGATTCATAGGAGAGCTACCAAGAAATTTGATGAAACATTGCATGCTATGGCCCACCGGGGTCAGGGGGTAGGGTGGGAGGAAGAGGAATGAAATTAGGGTTAGAGACTTGGGCGGGTTATTTGCACCTCAATTGGTTTTAAAAAAAAGCTTGGACGGGGTATTGGGTAATGGGTCTAGTTCTGGGTTCGCGTTTTTAATACCCAGATCTGGACCTAGTTACAACTGGTTCTACAATTTTGGACCCCGCTCCGGACCTTGTTCAACCGATTCAGGGTCTGAACTCGCCGGGTCAAAATAGGTTTCGGGCCGGGACTGGGTACGCGATTTTTTTACTCAGCCCTACTCACAAACATGGATCCCAATTTCACAAAGATAAATGCATAAGTTCACCAAAATACAAATCCAAGTTTGTTGGCGTGAATGCCCAAGTTCATTTAAAACATGTTCAAGTTCACCCAAATTAAATGTCAAAGTTCACTAAGAAGAATGCACAAGTTCACTAAGATAAGAAGTGCCTTTCCTCAAAATAACATGTGGTGCATACCTTAGGATAATTTCAACATCAATTTCTTCTAGCCATATTATAAGTTCCTTTATAGATTTTGTAAAATTTTTTAACCCTTAATCGATAAGATAAGAACACTAAATCATTAAATGTGAACTCAGACCAAAAGTTTCAAAATATGTACAACTTTGAGTTCTGCGGATGAGAACATAGGACTGTTAACAGACCACCCATTGAACATCTCAGATTGTTGTGCTAGAATGTAGGCTTCATCTTGCAACAATGGTATATACTAGAAATTTAATTGCAAAACCTTTCTCGAACTCTTGCCTATAGTATTTTATATAGTGATCCATAGCAGTTACTTGTATATATAGAACAACTTTCTTTAATCTTTCAACATAGATAGGTCTTCCTTCTCTGTCCACTCCATGATACCTTGTGAATAGTACTTCAAGGCTTCATCTCCCTCTTTGAAATCAAAGTCTTAATAACATAAGAACAACAAGGTCACTCCTGAGAACAAATAGATTATGCAATTTCCAACAAATATGGGGTGACTCCTCTATCATTAAACAGAACCATACACCGCATTAGGATCAAAAATGAAAAACTCGACCAAAAGTTGTACGAAGAAGTTACGTCAATAATAATGTCAGCGGCAAAGCTACTAAAATAAAAATATTTATTAGATAGCCAAATATGGACTTGCCTAAAATTAACTGAACCCAATAGGGAGTATGACATGTGCCTTCCTGAATTTGAGTGTAATCTGTGGTATGCTTCAATGGGTGTCACTTTAGTAAAGATTTGACCAATACTTGAAAAAGTTTTTGCCCACCAGCTTGCTAGAAAGTAAGTTCATGCTTGCTACTTGTTCATAGAATATTGCCTGTAGGGAAAGGTATATGTGTTGTTCAAGCTACCTTAACTTATAAATACAAGGGTAAACATTAACAAATACAAGTATGACACCATACAAACTAATGAATCGCCAATTTAGTATTATAACCATTGATACAAATAATTTCAGATACCTCTAGACATAAGAACACAATTTGATTATCAAATTTAATCACTTTTTCCCAAAACAATGAAAAAGAAAAACATCAACTTTTCTCATTAGACGGCAGCTGATTTGAAAAATTCACATCTCGAGTCAGTTGGCTTAGCAACAACCTAAATGACCTTAAAGTAACCTAAAGCCATCTCTAACATGACATTGGGCAAAAACCAAAATACCCTTAGTCAAAGTGTGCTCAATTTAGTGGTTCTTAAGTCATTGGCGCACTAAATTTAGAGCTCTATTTCAAGCTTATAATAAAATATACATATACACATACAAAGGGATGTGAAGGAGGTTTAAGACCCAAAAAAAAGACTCTCTAGAGAGAGATAGAGAGAACAATGGTTCTCTAGGTTTTCCCAGCCCTTTCTCGCCCCAACGCTCTTGAGTTTATGCTGTGCTCATTCAATTATTTGTCATGTATACCCGAAAGAAGAAGAAAAAGCCTCCTGATTTGCCTATTTGCTATCTTCTTTCTCGATCTGTCCATCTTCTTGTCTTACTTTGCCCTTTGCCTGCTTTACTGCATCAAAACCTCTCATTGGAATTTTTTCCCTCATTCTTTATGATTCCCTACAATTGCCCACTCAAAGCTGCAGTTGCTTAGTGCCTTTCACTGTCTAAGTTTGTGAATTTGATGCCAGCCACACGTTGTACTTCTTGGTCGATAAAATTATCAAAGTTCGAGTGTCGAGGGTCTGGCCTTGGTGACCATTGTTATAAGATTGTTGATAATTCTAGCTCAGAGCTCTCCTTTGGGGTCGGAGCGTATGAAGCTACCAGGGTCAAACAATTTGCTTTTGCACGGCCCTTTAATTATGGACACCGATTTCGGAAAAGGAAGGGCGGTACCCAGCCCTGTGGATTCATGTCAGCGTTCTCTGTCGCTAATTGGATTCCGGTTAGTCCCAAACCCCCCAGCAAAGCTATTCTTATGGACCTCAGGTAAGTCATCTGTTCTCTGGGTTTTTAATTTATTTGCTGTCTTTTGAGATTGTAAAGCTCTGTCCTTGTACCTGTAATCTTCGATTCGTCTCTGTGTCAACTGCCTTTGGGTATTTGGACTTCCATTTGAAAACGACAATTCTGAAAATTAAGCACGATCTTGCCTTTTTGGGACTGATGTGTATCAAGTGTCCCTTTTCCAAAGAGTTGCTGAGAGCTTTTAACCAATTTTCAGTGAACTGGTTTCGTTTCTTAACTTCGATGAGTTGGATACTATTGTACCTGTGGGTTCCAGGCTTGTCTATCGATGAATTTGTTTTTACAAATTTGTTTGGGAATTTTGAGCAACGTGATTGGTGTTGAAATATTTTTATGAATTATGTGTCTGAATTCTGGGTTGAGGCTTGTGCATTGAGCTCTCCCTATGAAGATTTCGTTAGTCTCTTCTTATATTTCACATCGTCAAGTAGGTTTTGGGAATTGCTTACCTGTGTCCAATTGCTCTATGTGTCTTGCATTCCTGTATTAATTAACTTTGTTGTTTACCCACTATACATTTATTTCTTAAGTACTTGCTGCCAGGTTAGGATGATTGTTCCATTGGTTATCTTGCTTGCAACTTGCCTTGGGAAAGATGTGTTCTTAGAAGTTATAATTTGCTTGTGTTGTTCTGCCTTTATGATTATGTGTATTTTGATTTATACTCATGTATCATATTGTGAGTGCAACGATCTTTCTGCCCTCATTTGCTTCCTGCGGCTTTGTTGCCAAGTTTACGAACCATTTTCTTGTAGTGACATGGTCGTTGCATGGTTGGTTCATAACTTTGTCCAACTTTATGATACTATTGTTGCATAATGTTAGGTATCCCCAGTTGAATAACTGGTGTCTCTTATTGTTGTCACCTAAATTTTTTTGGGATCTGATTATGGTGAGTGGACATAAGGTTTACCCCTTATGGCCTACGGCCAATCCATTGAACGATCCTTATGGATCATTTCAGCTGAAGTGTCCTTACTGTCTATTGGCATCTCTTTAGGGTCGCTCTTATTATGATCATCTAAAGCTGATGTTTTTAGTACGCATTACCAATGACATTATTTTGTATCCAAGTTATAGGTCGTTAATATGCACTGTTGTGTGGTATTTTTGCTACTTTGGTCTAATTTTGGATTATTTAATTTGTAATGTCTGTGAGTGCTCTGTCCATCAGTGCGTTCGCTGGCTTCTTGTTGGTCTTTGAATTTGTTATTTTGTCCATTTAGGACCTGGATAAGAATCAATGCCATAGGTCTAGCTCCCTTTCTTATCTCCACAAGATACTGGCCCTCATTTGTAGTTTCTGGCTACTTTGTCGTGATTAGCCTACTTTGTCATGATGATATATTTGAATGGGTCTTTGTTTGAATTTGATGCTCAAGCCTCTCTCTGTTTTGGCATTTGGTTGGTTTTTTTACATGGCTTAATTGGGATTATTTTGTCTTCGTGTTTTAGTTTGTTAATGTGCAATTCTTGCCAAGTTTCTATTCTGAACTCTCCTACTATTTAGTCTTAACGCAGTGGGTTAGTGAGGACAAGGGGTTTTGCTTGGACATCAAGACCTTATTGCATGTCGTTAACATGAGACCCAAATAGAGGTTCTCTGTAGAAGTCCACGGACTTTCTCGGCTTTTAATTAAAGGTTTTGTTACGTTGAATTCCAACTTTTGGTTTCAGCTCATGGTGAGAGAGATGGAGCTTCATTTCTTATTCTCCAAGGCCACTTTGCTAAACAACCCATTTGGGGTTCAGACCTCTTTTGTTGGTGATGTCATTATTGGAATTTTGTTTATTATTAAGTGCAGCACCATTTGTGTCTCCTCTACAGGAAGACTAATGTTACGAGATCTTAAGCACAATGCTTTCAAGAGCGGTGTCTGCTGTTTTTCGGTTTGTGGCCATATTTTTTACTTGCAGGTTATTGCAATCTCAAATGCAATTTCACGTCAAGGTGCTGCCTGTTTTGATCCTGTTCATGCTGGTCTTGGACAACTCTTTTGTGATGACTTATCTTCAATTGTTGCAGATTGTAATAATCTATTTTTATGGAAAAAGTATCTATTAAGGGGGAATGTGGAAATTCTTTTTGGGAGTTTCCCGTGGCCCAACCTCTTATGGCTTTAGAATGACCAATCTTGGTCCCAGAATATTTCTATCATAACTTTTAATGGTTCCAATTTTTTAATTATGGAAGTTATTAGATGCAATGTGCTAGGAGTTAAGAAAAACTGTGTTTGCAATTGAGGTGAAGCACCTCCAGTTTCTTTCTACTTGGGGAAAAAAAATCATTTTCATGACTATTGGCTTACATTTTCGTTCAAGCCATTGCGACCTAATGACGTATTTGTATCTCCCTAATAGAACAACTTTGTTGGTGAGTAGATTAGAGTTTAATTACTCACTTTCGGAGACCAATTTGATGCTCGATTCTCGGGATCAAGAGGCAAATTGTCACACACATTCCCTTCGTAATTGTGTTATATTATGAAAGTAGTATGTTAGAATGTTCAAGGAGCTAAGAAGTCGCAACTAAGACTTGAGGTAGGATTTATCAATTGCATTATTAGACCTGATATCATAATTTTGAATGAAACTATGGTTAATAAACATAATACGGACTTGATGCTTAGAAATTTGGGCTTCTCTCATTATGAGTCAATTCTCACTGAGAATCATTGTGGTGGGATTTGGTGTCTATGGAACCCAATTAATATTGATGTGATAATTATTGTAAAAGAAAATCGAGCTATTCACTATCATGTTGTGGTTAATACTAATAGTAAGCGATTTATATCGACAGCAATTTATGCTCGTGCTCAGAACAGAGATAAAGATGCCTTTTGGCATCATCTCAAGCAACTCAATGAGTCTATTAACCCACCATGGTGCATTATTGGAGATTTTAATGAATTGCTCCAGTTGTCAGATAAGGTTGGAGGAGCTACTATGACAATTGCTAGGACACAGCGTCTTAATGATTTTTTGGATCACACTAGAGGTATTGACGCCCATGTCCAAGGAAGGGTATTTACTTGGAAAAAATTCTTACGAGGGAAACTTGTTTATGAAAAACTGGATAGAGTGATCTTTAGGGTGGATTGTGCACAATTATTTCCTAATTATCTAGTAACTAATGGTCCATTTATGTGTTCTGATCATGCCTTTGTCTTGCTCAATACAGAGCCAGCACATCCACCTAGGCGGGGCACTAATTTTAAATATCAGCATTCATGGGCACAGTATCAGGAAACGCATAATGTAGTCAAGAAAAATTGGCGATTGAGAGTTCAACGTACTCTAATGCATCGTGCAGTTCAAAAGCTCAAAAAAATTAAATTTGACCTTAAATCATGGAGTAAGATTACCTTTGGTAATTTTAAAAGTAAACTTGAAAGAAATGCTAAGAAGCTACTTCTAGTTGAAACAAAAATTGGTGCAGGATCCAAATAATGCCCGATTGAACAATTGGCGTTATAAACTTATCAAGCAAAGAGAAAAAATGCATTTGTTCAATCAAAAATATTGGGGAAAAAGGGTAAGAAAAGATTGGCTTGTCAATGGCGATAGGAACTCCCGCATTTTTCATCAAACGATGAAGGCAAGAAAGACTAGAAGCAAAATTATGAAACTCAAAGATACTTTGAGTGTATGGGTTGATAAGTCTTCCCAGATTGAAAGTATGTTTGTCAATGATTTTACGGCTAGATTTAAATCAGCCCAAGCAAGTACATCTAGTGTACAACTTGATATGTTTGACTCAATCACAGTAGATGACAATGAAAAATTATTAGAACCTATTCAAGATTCGGATATTAAAGAACTTGTTTTTTAAATGGACAAATATAAAGCTCTAAGGCCTGATGGTTTTGGAGCTGCCTTTTTTCAAAATCATTGGTATATATTATCAAAGATGAAGTTTGCCATGCAATAAGATCTTTTTTTGAGGAGGGTAAGCTCCTCAAACAGATTAATCATATGCTTATTGCATTAATTCCTAAAGTTAATAATCCGACAACAACCAATCAATTCTGACCTATTAGTCTTTGCAACACCATTTATAAGATTATTTCAAAAATTTTAGCTAATAGGATGAGGCCGATTTTGTAAAATGTAATTGACCCTGTCCAAAGTGCTTTTGTGCCGAAACGTTCCATGCATGATAATATTTGGTTACACATGAGGTCATGAATAAATTCAGAAATATGAAGGGTAAGAAAGCCTAGGTAGCGCTCAAACTGGATATAGAGAAGGCTTATGAAGAGTAGAATGGCAATTCTTATTCGATGCACTATATAAATTAGGATTTCATCCGCAGTGGATTGAATTAATTAAAGCATACATTTCGACAGTCTCGTACTCTGTGATTGTGAATGATAATGTATGTGGTCTCTTTACACTGATCAGAGGCCTCCGACAAGGGGATCCTCTTTCCCCATATCTTTTTAGTATCTGCATGGAGGTTCTAACTAGGACTTTATGTAAGGCAATATGTAGAAAGAAATGTGGAATTGGTGTCAAGATTTCTCCTTAAGCATCCAAAATTCCATGTTTACTTTTTGTTGATTATAGTCTCCTGTTTTGTAGAACTAATCTTAAATCTTATCGTGAGTTAAGCTCTATACTAAGTAATTTCTGCGAAAATTCTGGACAACTCATTCATTTCCATAAGTCATCACTAACATTTTCTGGTAATGCATCAGCCCATGACAAGCAAATCGTGTCATCCATTTTTAACATAATGCACCAAGATAACCTTGGAAAGTATCTTGGATGCCTGGTTTTTAAGGGTAGACCAAAAACAGAGACCTTTTCAGAATTAGTTAATAGAATAGCAGACAAATTGCAAACGTAGAAAACATGACATGTCTCTAAAGCGGGAAGAGTTGCACTAATTCAAGCCAACACAGAATCAATGCCTGCACATACGATGCAATGCTTTCAATTGCCCAAAGAAACAAATCAACAGATTGATAAAATTAGTAGAGAGTTTTTCTATGAAAAGTCTCGTGAAAATAAAGACTATCTATGGTATCCTGAGATAAAATCTGTCAATCAAAAAAGGCAGCAGGACTTGGCCTTAGAAAAATGGAAGCAATTAATAGTGCATTTTTAAGTAAACTAACTTGGAAATTATTCTACGATCAGAGCCTTTGGGTGGAACAAATGCAAGCAAAGTACCAACATGATGAAATTTTTTTTGCTGTGGAGCTGAAAAAAATGGACTCTTGGGTATAGAAGTGTATACTTAAGAATCGACATTAGTTTTGAAAAGGAGTGAGGTGGAAAGTTGGCAGTGGGACAAATATTAATTTCTAGCTTGACAATTGGTGTGCCAATGAAAGTTTGGCTAATTTGCTTAAGGTGACTGATCATTCCTTCATCGATACGTCCATTAAGGTATCACAATTTATTACAAGAAGTAAAGAATGGGATATTGCAAGACTTAGCTCTTTCGTGGATCCTGTCCACTTGCAGTTAATTCTTGCAACTCCAATTCCTGCTCATTCATTTCTTGACTCTATATGTTGGGGTTTATCTAGAAATGTAGAATTTTTCCACTAAGGCAGCGACTTGGGTAGCACATGGATTGAACCCTGTTAATCTGCCTGTTTGGGAGTATAGTTGGATTTGGAAATTAGATATTATGCCAAAACTAAATGTTTTTCTTTAGTAACTTTGTCATATGTCACTACCTACAAGAGGAACTCTGTCTAAAAGAGGTATGAATATTGATTCCGTTTGTCCTTTTTGTCAAGCTGAGATTGAAGATGCGGACCATCTGTTTTTACATTGCAATGTTGCACAAGAGTGTTCGAGATTAGCAGGTTCTCATAGATGGATTAATACAAATCTCATGTTTAACCAACAGCTTACAGCCTTGCAGATGCTCTCTACTGCCAAAATTGCAAGCCCAACTGTCAAATTAGGTAGAGTAGTTGCACTACTGTAGAGTATATGGAAAACAAGGAATAATATGATTATTCGTAATGAAAAACCTAATCCAGGAATCACTTTAATAAGAGCCAAAAAAGCTAGCGCTGAATGGACTATCAGAGACATCCTTACACAAATATTTCATCCACCAAACCCAAATCTTCCAACCTTTAGCCATATGAAGAGTCATTGGGTAGCTTGGAGGAAGCCACAAGGTAGGTTTATCAAAATAAACTTCGATGGATCCAAATCAACACAAGGTGCAGCAGGAAGTTTTATCATTCGCAATTGGTAAGGGAAGTTTATCCAAGCATCGTCATTCAAATTGGGAGCATCATCAGTGTTAGTAGTGGAAGCAACAGCTATGCGAAATGGGATCAAAGCAGCAGTACAAGCAAGATTTACTAATATCCAATTAGAAGGGGACAACAAAATTTTCATTCAAGCAGTTCATGGTCAAATTCAACTGCCATAGGAGATTCAAGTGCTTATATGAGACCTTCTCGCTTACATTCAATTATGCAAGAAGGTTTTTATCCAACATATTTTCAGACAAGGGAATTACACAGATGACTGGTTGACAAAGTTTGGTCATTCCTTACATTCTACGGTTGTGTGGAATGTGATCCCGCATAGGGACCTTCTTTCTATCCTTTATGATGATAATCTAGGAAGAACTCTTGAAAGAAGAGCTGCCTAGATATGTTACTTACCTTTCTTACCAAAAAAAAAAAAATGTACACATACAAAGGGAATGTGGAGATAGGAAATAGAATAGCCACATACCTTGATAAGCATAATAGAAGAATATATCAAATGGTAGCATCAAGAAGTCATTGAATCATGCATAGGAATGGTTGCAGGATACTCAATGATATTTAGAAGACAACGAGTCAAATTGACATTTATTCAAGAAAAGAACAAGAAACACCATCAATTGCAAAAACTAATACCTTTTATGCTCCTCAATATAATAGAAAGGCTTGAAGTAGAGAGTGGAAAATTAAGCACAATGCCAAAAATTCTGAGTGCACTGAATGGTAATAACTACATCATTTTGAGCTGATAAACATCCAAATTTATATAAATAGGTGCACAACTTCACCTAAATGAAAGTCCATGTTTGCCAAAATAATTCTCAGCATTAACAGTCGTTCAAATTACCATCACTCCTCAAAATAAACAAATTTCATATAAAATTTAAAATCAAGATTTTAAAAATGAAGTTCACAAAGTGTGCAATCATAATGCATCAAATCAAATTTAGCAATTCATCAAACAGAAAGCAAAATTTCATTGGAATAACTAGGCATGTATATAGAGCAACAGCTATTCTAACAATACCTTACTACGTTATCCACATTTAGAATCATGTTAGTTAGCAATCTAGGTATATAGGTACATACACACAACAATAACACTCAAATTTTTTATGAATATGTTAAACCAAAAAAAAAAAAAAAAAAACCCCCACCAAAGAGATTGTGTTAGCACAACCTACTTATGCTCTAACAGGGCTACCTATCGTCTAAATGCACCATACACAGACCATAAACACAAAGGTAAATGGACCTACGGAAAATGGACCAAAGAACAATAAAAGTGAGAGGAAATATGACAGAAAAATAAGGGGAAAAGAAAAATTGACTAAATTTCCGCAAAATATCCAACGTGAACAGGACAGATCCAAACATAAATGATAAACTAATTTTGATCATGAAACAAA